>CM059285.1:16486765-16616765 GCA_030347295.1 Setipinna tenuifilis
AATAGCATTACTGTGTCTGGACTGTGAGAACCTGTCAGAAAATATCTTACATGATTGATTATATTTTTTGTGGTACGTTAGTTAGCCTCATTGTAGTATTGGCAAATTAAAAAAAAATGGCTAACCAGTTGGCCAATCACTGATCATTGTGCGATGGAGCAGTCACAGAGACACACATTTGTTTATTGCAATACAACAAACCTAAGATGAAGACATCATTTTTAATCAATGTGCACAAGATCAATTGCTACTTATTTGGTGTCGAGATAATGTGACAATTCAGCAATAATTTATGCTCGAACTTAGTTTGCTAAGCCAAATAATGCAAATAAGCTGAACTGGCGTATTTCATACATCTACATGGTTACATATTGCAGAGAGAAAGGCAGACAGCGTGACTGTGAGTGTGTAAAAAAAAAGCGATGAGGGTGTCACGATCCATATTGATGAGGATTGTGCACAAATATAACACAGTTTGTTATGTAGTGTGGATGTCAGAGTGTGTGTGTGTATATCTAGGAGCATGTGTGAGTGATTAGGATAATGTAAGCATAAGTTTGTGTGAATATCTGAGTGTGTGTGTGTGTGTGTGTGTGTGTGTGTGTGTGTGTGTGTGTGTGTGTGTGTGTGTGTGTGTGTGTGTGATTAGTGTAGGGCAGGGGTGCTCACACTTTTTCAGTGTGCGAGCTACTTTTAAAATGACCAAGTCACAAAGATCTACCGACCCATAAAAGCGTATGTTATTTAAAAATTTATTGAAAATTCCAAGCCAATATTTCAACAAAATAAGCTCTGAACATGTTTTTGTAATTGCCATATAATAATAATAATAATAATAATAATAATAATACAGTGACAATGTATAATAATAGTATTAATAATTAGTTCAGAGTTTAATTCGAGTAGAATAATGAGTAGTAGTAGTAGTAGTAGTTTTTAAGGACAGTAGTTGCGCACAGGCCTTCCCTTGCGTCTCCAACTCTGACTGCAGGTTCGGGAAATTTGCCAAGTCATGGCGCTGAAGCTTTGAGGACAGATGTTTCATTTTTCGTTTGAAGGCATTGACTGAGCTGATCATGTCGATCACCGTTTTGTCTTTTCCTTGCAGCTCTTGATTAAGGTCATTCAGCATGTTTGTCAGATCGGTTAAAAAGCCAAATCCAGCAGCCACTGCTCGTCATTCAGCTGTTTGTATTCTGCATGTCCACTTTCACAGAAAAAACAGAATTTCCCGCGACTAAGCCACCTCACGTCAGTGTGTAGCAACAACTCAGAGTGGTCGCTGTCAGCCTTCTCCATATGCGCGGAATATGTGCCCGTCTTTGAAGTGCTCCAGCTTTAATTGAGCAGGCGATCTTCGTTGCCACGTCCATGATCTCTTTCATGTTCAGCATCTTCGCGCATAATGCTTGTTGGTGGATAATGCAGTGGTAATTCACGAAGTCTGGAAAAGCATCGTCCTGTCTGCACCTGGCAATGAACCCATTCACGCGACCAACCATAGCGGGCGCTCCATCCGTGGTGATGGACACTAACTTGTACAGTGGGAGCTGAGTTTTGTCGCTAAAGTTTTTAAACGACTGAAAAATGCCCTCTCCTCGCGCATGTTCTTTCAAGGGAATCACTGTCAATAGCTCGTCCTTTGCAGTCATATCACTGAACACCATACGAATGTAAATGCACACCTGTGCTGTGTCACTCACGTCCGTAGACTCGTCCAACTGCAGTGAGACCTGGCCCATCAGCTGGCTCCAGCGCAAAGGTTGATGGGTCCAAATGTTTGGAGATAGCCCGCTAAAGGCTGGGTGATCGCTGTCTGCCGGTGGATGCGTGAGGGGCCATCAGCTAACTAGCATGTGCAGGATAAACAGGGAACTTTTTTTTTTTTTTTTCAAAGTTGTATGCGATCTACCACTATTGGCCTCGCGATCGACTGGTAGATCGCGATCGACGTATTGAGCACCCCTGGTGTAGGGTATGCGTTAGTATGTCCGTCTATCTGTGCGTGTATTGTGTGTGTGTATTTCAGTGTGTGTGTGTGTGTGTGTGTGTATGTGTGTGTGTGTGTGTATGTGTATGGGGTTAGGATAGGCTAGGCTATGTGTCAGTGTGTGCGTATACCTGAGTGTATGTGTATTTGATAAGAATATGTGCATCAGTGTGTGTGTATTCGAGTGTGTGTGTGTGTGTGTGTGTGTGCGTGTGATTAGAATAGTCTGTGCATATACCTGTGTGCATATGTATGTGTATGTGATTAGAATGCTGTGTGCATATACCTGTGTGCGTGTGTATGTGTATACCTGTATTCATGTGTGTGTGCATACCTGTGTGTGTGTGTGTGTGTGTGTGTGATTAGACTGGTGAAAGTGGCTTGTGGCTTATGTTGAGGGCTGGCGGCATGCTGCATATATGTACGTGAGGTAGGGAAGTGTGTGTGATCTCCATGCCGATGTGTGGCGTTGGCCGTGGCTGGCGGCTGGTGATGGGGGCTCTCGGGGGGAGTCGCCATGTAATGAGTGTGAAAGGGAACATCGCGACAGCAGCTCCACACCTCCAGTGGGAGTCTGCCTCCACTTTACGGCTCAATGAACAATCAGAGCTGCACGGGCACACACACACACACACAGGCACAAACACACGCACACAGGCACAAACACACGCACACAGAGGCACAAACACACACACACACACACAGACTCTCTCTCTCTCTCTCTCTCTCTCTCTCTCTCTCTCTCTCTCTCTCTCTCTCTCTCTCTCTCTCTCTCTCTCTCTCTCTCTCTCTCTCTCTCTCTCTCTCTCTCTCTCTCTCTCTCTCTCTCTCTCTCTCTCTCTCTCTCTCTCTCTCTCTCTCTCTCTCTCTCTCTCTCTCTCTCTCTCTCTCTCTCTCTCTCTCTCTCTCACACACACACACACACACACACACACACACACACACACACACACAAACACCCTTAGCGCTCATGCCTAAAAGATGGTACCTTCCTCTATACACCAGCTGCCCCATCACCAGATGTGGAAGTCCTGGTGACACAGAGGAAAAAGCCTGCCGTGTATTTGTTCCAACCACTTTCTGAACCACCTGGTCCCAATGAGCACACGAGCCATCAGACAGGTAGACGATCTAATTAGTGGATTTCACCTATGTTTAGTTAATGAACATTCATACCTAGGGCTAGGCAATTATTTTAGAAGTTATTTGAACTAACCACCAAGACCAGTGGCAGATACATACTGTAACTACAGTGAAGCCCTGCTTGAATGCAAGCGAATCCAAAAAGACGCCTGATTGAGTTTGTTTGTCTGGAGGTGGCTTTCTGCATGAGCATACTCTGTAACACGTCAGTTAACACCTGTGTGTGTTAGTGTATGGCAATAAACTCAATAATATGAGGGGCACATCCCTTTCCTTGTGTGCTCATGTATCCTTGTGTGTGTTGTATGTTTGTGTGTTAGTGTGTATGTGTGTGTGTTAGTGTGTGTTTGTGTTTGTGCCTGTGTTTGTGTGTGTGTTTGTGCCTGTGTGTAACACACGCTTTTGTTCTTGTGTGTGTGTATGCGTGTTTGTTTATGTGTGTGTGTGTGTGTGTGTAAGAGAGAGAAAGAGTGCATGTGTTGCTTATTACAGCTTCCTTAGCTCAGCGGGGTGTGGAGCGCCATCAACACACAAATGGCAAACAGATAAGCGACCTATGAGTTTCTGAAACATGACCTGGAAACACTTGTCATCTTTTTTTTTTGTTCATTATGGCGCCGGGCTCCGCGATATGCTTACTAATCCCATTACACTAATCCAAAGCAAAACAACTTAGCGTGCGATAAGAGCCGCACAAATGTACCCTAATTTATGCAGGATTCAAATGAAGACTAAATCGAAATAATTAATGGAGATTTCTGTTTAATTAGCTTGACAGCACCAACCCTAGCTAAGCCCTTAAAAACACAGCTGGACCCCCTGTTACTTCAGACGCCGGGGGGAGCAAAGACCTGCAGTTCCCGGCCGCTTCTTTAACTCGAATGAAAGAAAAGAATGAAGCGTGTATGATGAGCTGTGCCGTTCCTCATCCCAGCTGCCTGGCTGCGTATCCTGTATCTAGCTTTTAGTGAGCGTTAGTGGAATGACTGCCATACCAGGCAAGAGATAGAGAGAAAAAAAAACAGCATTCGGCCATACTCCATTAGGGACACAAGCTCCTTATGCCACAATCTCCTCAAGTCTTATGATTCATTCAAATAATAATAATAAAAAAAATTCCACAGAACTTGGCGGTAGTAAAAATAGACTGTGCACAGAGTGCACATCTGACCAGTACTTTCTCTGCTACGCTCTCCTATATCTTCCCTGCAGTGCAGGTGGAGCGGCCATCTTGTTGGTTGCACACAGGCCTCTGGGCCGTATATAGGCCTCATTATGCAGCGACCCTGAGCCGGAAAAAAAGCAAAAAAAAAAACAACAAAAAAAAAACTTCCCTGATGCCGAGCAGCAGGTAAAAAGGAAAAAAATGGTCTGAGGTATGAGAAGGTATGAGCAGCTAGCTGTGTATATGTTTGGGGGATGATGGATGTGGAAATGGGCCAGCCACATCATATGAATAAAACATGTTACCTTATTAAAAGTAATCAGTAGAATAAAGAGAGCGAGAGAGAGAGAGAGAGAGCGAGAGAGAGAGAGAGGGAGAGAGAGAGAGAGAGGAGAAAAAGAAGCGCTGAGGTTCAAGGTGAAGGTCACCTATTACCACCTAAACGAGGCTGGAAAAGAGGTTCCCCTGCACTGTCTGAATACATTACACAGAGCTGCGTGAGAGCGGGACATGGAGAGGGGTGGGAAAGAGAGAGAGAGGCGGAGCGGGGGGAGGGGGGAGAAAGAGAGAGAGAGTGTATGTGAGAGAGAGAGCTTGTGTGTGTGTGTGTGTGTGAGTGAGAGAGAGAGAGACAGAGACAGACAGACAGAGAGAGAGAGAGAGAGAGAGAGAGAGAGAGAGAGAGAAAAAGAGAGAGAGAAAGAGAGAGAGATCAATCTCACCTGAACATATCTCCGAGACCCTTCAGCATCCCTTTCTTCGCTTTGTTCTTGTCCTTCTCCTTGTCTCGCTCCTGCTTCTTCTTCTCTTTGCCGCCCTTCTCTTTTTTCTTGTCTTCCTTTGGACGGCTGCCGTTGACCTGCCGAGAGTCCAGGTTGGCTGTGGCGACGGCAGGCCCAAGTGTGAGGTCAGCCGCCGTGGAGACCGAGTCGCGGCCAGAACGAGAACTCTCCTCCGTGTCCTCCTCCACTAAGAGACATAAGGGAAAAAAAGACGAATAGGCTGAGTGACAGTTAACAAGTAAAAGTTTTAATATCAAATGAATACAAGCTTGGCATACAATGGATACTACAGAAAAAAAAAACACTAGTCAGTCACTTAAATCTATTGTCCAGAGACACCTTTTCCCAGATTACAATGATCCAGACACTCGGCAAAGGGGTTCCAGTCAGTGCAGTACAGAATCTTATGCTTGACGTGGCTATAACTATTTCCTAGGTTCACACGAGATGTCACTATACATATCTTAAGCTCTGCTCTTTAGACTTCGCAGATTTCTTTGAACTATTCAGAGAGGCACATGGAGGGAAGAAGGGAGGGAAGGAGAGGGAGAGATGGAGGGAGAGAGAGAGAGAGAGAGGATGGTTGAGTTAACAACTTATGCTTGTTTGATTAAACCACTATGCTGCAAGCATATTTGCTTTGAAGAAAGAGTATGATTATTAATTGCATCGCAGAAAATGGGTTTGCCTGCAATCCAAGAACATACTTTAATTTAACATTCAGAATTCATAATACTTTTAACTGTTGTCATATTTGTTTATGAATTAATATATGCTCCGAAAAAACAACAACAGCTATAAATACTGCACACCTAATTATAACTGATATTATATACTGCATGGTATATTATAATAAGCACCATTACAAATGAGCATAAACCATCAAATCAATCTACATCAAAGAAAATAATGTCAGTATTAAAAAAAAGCCTAGAAGTCACTTAACTGTGACTTATGACAAGTCTACAATTCTTGTAGAGAATGCGGAACATAGTTAATTTGTTACTAATTGTAACTTGAAATCCATGCAAACCAAGAGAGAGAAGCCGAATGGGGAGGCTTTAAACATTAGGACATGCTCCACTCATAGCAGACCAACACAGGCACCAGAGGTCTTGCGCTCAACAGAGCAGCTTCTTCACTTTGTGCGGCTTTAGATTTAAATAGCGAAGAATAGAAAAGGCCACGCCGATTTCTTTTTAGTTACTTCATTGAAACCTCATCGTGACAAATACCATGCATGACAAGAGTTGTGAGCACGTTTAACCTTACAGACTTCTCTCTCCCTTCTTTTCTATGTATGTATGTATGTACATCACATCCTCTGGTGCGACATCCATTCTAACTTTATCTACATTCTTCATCAGGTAGTGAACCCCCCGCCGTTGCTAAGTGCAGAGGCATATCATAACTGCACCAAAGCTGCTGCTGCAATTAAAGCCTCTTCCGAAAGATTAGACAACAGCACTCATTTCTGCCGCTCCTAATGATGCCGTCTCAGATAACACACCAGAGATGGGAATTAGGGATCCTCGGGGGGATAATTTGTGTGGGTGTGTGTGTGTGTGTGTGTGTGTGTGTGTGTGTGTGTGCATGTGCGTGTGTGGCACATTTTTACAGGAAGTTTTGATAGAACCACACAAAAAGACAAAGTTTTCAAAATATGTCAGTCCAAAAACAGGCAACATAAAGGTAGAGTGTTAGACAGAAGCCTTGCCAGACATTAGGCTTACATACAGTTTAGAAGGGAGGGCTTTTCAGGACAAGATGGAAAAAAAGCTCTACAGCCCAACTAGAAATGAAAGCTGAAAATGAAAGAGAGAGTGAAAGAGAAAGAGAAAGAGAGAAAATGGCAGCAAAGATCAGGTAAGACTTTCTTTACCCAACTGGAAGTTACTGGTTATTCCCTGAAAAAGAGGGGTAATTAAACTGATCACAGCTTTCCCCCAGAGAGGAGTCAGTGTTTTGACACCACAATCAAAGCCTATCATTTATGTCGCTCCAGTTTGATAGACGAGCGTATTCATCCCCTTTCCCTCTATGAGCCTGACGGGCTCCAGATTGGTGAAAACACGCGCTCATTTAAAAAGAGACTGAAAATGAGGGTGACGAAAGGGCAGAAGAAAGGGAGAACATAATATTGATGCAAGCCATTTTAAATATACAACACACGAGGAAACACCAGATAAATTCATTCACTCAGTGGGATATCTTTCAGCAACACATTTTTCCCTTGGTGATTCCAAATTCACATTTTATGTAAATAAGTTGTGCGTTAGGCTTTGGGGGAAAAAAAAAAAACGTGCAGCTTATCTGTCAACTTTGACTATTAACCTCACTGACAGCCCCCATTTTGCCTCTTTTATCTAAATTGAAAAACAGTTATTTGAATATCTCAGAGAAGAGGATGCAACACCTCCACTGAGAAATCAGTGGCTATCTCAATTTTTCGAACATGGACAATCTAAACATGGTATTTAGAGATTGTGTGAACAAAGTAATGCAGATATTCTTTATTTAAAAAAAAAAAAAAACATAAACAGAATCTATTTAAAATAGGGGGGAAAAAATGTGAGGTTTAGCAGTGTTCTTGTACCTGTCTCTGTGTGCTCTCAGAGTGTACAGTCAAACCCTCTTACAGAGGGCCCAAATCATGCATGAAGGCAATATGGTACATTATGAACAAAATGCAGGCCTTTGGTTATGTAGCTAAAGATTTCCCTTAACTTTAATATCCCAAATGATAAGACATTTTTCCATCACTGAACCAATTTCGCCCCCTGTTCTCCGTGTTTCCTGATGAGGTGGCAGTTTTTACTTTTCAAACCCCAAAGTTTACGTAAAGAGTGGCATACATGCTCTTTGGTCGTACACAAGGTTTATAAACGAGGCCCCAGGTCTGTTAATTGTGCATGATATTAATTCTGCTTCACGCACAAGCCACTAGTTGTATGAACAACTTCCACCTACACCCTGTCTGTTTCTAAGTGTTTTATCTGACCATTTGACTGCACTGGAGATCCACTTTTGATTGCATGTACATTGTCTGGAGGTCATGTGTGAAAGTCATATCAGTGTCTAAGTTGACCACTGTAGCAGGTAATACCAAGTGATTAAAAAAATACTTAAGAGTCTGTTTGCATTAATAGCCAAATCCAATTTCTGGAGAGGATGGGAATGCAAGAAAACCATAAAACAAACATTAACATTAACAGAACTGTATGCTGGCATAATAGTTCATGCACAGACGTAATTGTAAGAAACGCTGCATGTTTATTCATACGCTTACTTCCTGTTGGATTTGTTATTTGTATCTGACACAAACAAATGATAAGGCAGTTCATTGAGTCTTAAAAGTTTCTGTTGGAAACGATCATCCTATCGACAGCCAAGCTCATATCAAGAGAAATACAATAAAACATAGGGTGAGAAGAATGGCTGACAATACAATACCTGAAACAAAACAGCAGGTTCTTTTTCACTTTCACCTACCAAAAACTGATACAGTGTAAATCTATACAGCATGATTTAAGCACCATTACTGGTAATGAAGTTGCAAGGGTTTAAAACAAATCGAAGTCTGTTGACATGATGGGAAATAAATTCTAGAGTGTGTTGTGTGTTTTAGGTAAGGTTGACTGATGGTGTACTCACAAGTTTCCATGCCTTCATCATCCTCCTCTGTGGCTATGGTGGTCATGTGAACTGGACGATCGTATGATTTGTCGATGGCAGCGCGGAAGCTCTCATTGCAGCCCCTCCCCCTTATTATTCGGGGGCGGGGCCTGTGGAAGGGAAGGTCTCCATTTAGAGTAACCTCAGCAACTGCTGTCTGGAGGCTTTCAAGGGAGCTGGATTTCTTCAGACCAAGAGATGGACCAACATCTCGAGTTGGGGAACCTAAAAGGAGACAGAGGTATATCATCAAGGAAGCTAAACTGAGGGTGGTGCTCACTCAAGGGCCGATATTTTTTGTTCTATGTATCAGAAGAAAAAAAGTTTCTTTTCACTGAAAACTTTCCCCAACATTAAACAAGCGTACTTTTTAATATGTATACACATTTATAATTGCAAAAAGCTATCTATGGTGGACTACAGCAAAATGTATGATTAGAAATAAAAGTCAGGAGAGGAGGAGAAAGATTTAACAAAAGCCCTATTAGTGCTGAAAGATACCAAGGTATGTGCTGGTGAAAGACCAGGTGAACCCGTGTGGTGAAAAAAAAAATGTACATAACAACCATCAGCTATATCAGAAAGTGACAACTGTGAAACATTTAGAACACGTCTAACTACCTTTACAGATGGGCCTACAAGGGAAATACAGAATGTGAAAGACATTTTTCTGACTGTTTTAAATGTGCCTAGCTGTCAGCTAATTATTAGCATGTAGATCATATATTCAAGAGACTGACAAGACACTTCAATGGCTAACAATGAGGGAAGCTAGTAAGAAAGACTTTAACGGCGTACAGTATTTTGAAAAAAGTACAACCACAGTAGCTGTTGGTCGATCATTTTTTCTTTTTTGTTTCTGACATAATGGATTTCACTCATGCAGGCTAATGCAATTAACATGCAAATTATACATAAACAAACATTGTACGACTGACAGCATACCACCATTCAGGGCCCTCCGCAGGAAGGCAGACAGGGCTGCCGACTGTGTTTGTTTTGTCAGAGAGTGATTGTGTCATTACCCTTCATAGCAGGAAAGCTAATGCTAACACAAGCTCCACTAGCAAACACACTAATCAGGCTGGTGGTGCGTAGATACTGAGCTTTGCACCGCATCTATTTATTTACTTTTTCTCCTAAGGATGTCATGTTTTATTCAGCATTTGAATGCATTATTGTGACTGTATTTGTTTATTATAATTCCAATTATCCATGTATTATTATTACAAAAATACATCTTTTTTCATTACACTTTTTAGCTGCATACAATCAAGATTTTACTGCATAATGTTAAGTCAAAAACAGAATATTACTAATGATATATATGTCTAATATAACTAACTTTTTTTGGACAAAAGCCAGGGTGGTTAATTGAAAATGTCTGCCGAAACTCCTTCTCCTTAAATAAAGCATTTGTCTTGTGTATGTCAGCACCGTAGGGACACCATGTTGGAATTTTTTTCTGTACTCACATATGGTTATACCCTGTGAAAACAAAATCAGTCTTCTTCTAACGTCATCTTGCACTGGCACACTTTTGCAATATTTCAATTATTCATTTCTCTTTGTTATTTCTTCCATCTTTCGTCCTTTCTTTTTTTCTGTTCTCTCCCTGTCTAGCTGTACTTATCCTGGACATGACCATGTGTGGGCCTACACTCATCCATCTGTGGCCGCCCTGATTTGTTTTCAGAGGGCTAAATGGACCATGGGCAATAACACGTGTGCCACAAAAACGAAACTCTGGGTGGAAAAGACTTAAAACCAAACAGAGATTAGTCTGAGAAAATAAACCTATATCACCAAGAGAAAACAATTATAAGTCTATTACCTCCCGTTACGGAATAGCCTCTCTCTCTGACAGCTTAAGTATGTATGATGAAGAACAGGGGAGGAAGAGGGAGTGAGAAACGGGCTGAGCCAGGCAGACAGAAACAATGAAACTGTGGCTGACGTGATTACAGGTGATTTTTTGAAGAAGGGTTGTTCTGAAACTGAGGCGATTAAGAATGAGAAAAAAGGCAAGTTGCCAGTGTTTTCCTGTGAAATCCAAACTAGTGCTTCTGCCGCTGTTATCATTGCTTCACAAGCAGTGCCGGCTTCTGAAAGCTGTCACTGCTAACTGCACCCCTTTAATCTTCTCCTGATCCTTTAACTAAGCAATCCTGCAGCATGTACAAGTGTGATTAGCCCCTTGATGCTGCCAAAACAAAACTCCTCTAAATCAAAGCTACCAATGAGCTACGGCTGCTCTTTGGGTGGCAGTGGAATTCTACCTGTTCATAAATTTATTTCGTGACTTGACTGATTTCCTCTCTAAATAAATAAATAGATGTCTGCTTGGTCATTATTATGATTTGATGTGCACTTCAGATATGAGAATAGGTTTCCATTCTGCTGGAGGTAACCCTGTCACTGACTAAAGAGGATATGGTTCAACTTATTTTGCTGGTCCTGACTCGCAGTCATACATTTTAGACATACTATATAATACATTTTTGAGACTATTTTGTAATTGTATTAGGCTTCACTATGGCTCCAGACTGACAGGACATCCAGCATTATTCCTGTACTGTTATATCGATCCTAAAATTTATCACAATCCATTACCAAAATTGTTTTATTGCCTGTGTCTGCACAAGAGGGTTTTGTGGGGTAGGACATCCACTTGTGTTGCCTCTTGTATGAAGGTCTGTACAAGCAGCTAACTTCACTTGAACAATTTCTGCATAGCAACCTCCATTAAGCTGGATTATAAATAGGCCTGCAATTTTCTTACTTACGTAAATGCAGAGCTGAAAGGAACATTGCTGAATACTACAGTCGTTTGTGCAACAATGACAGACATTTGTTCATCTAATCAGAATACCTGAGGATGAGGGAGGGAAAGAAAAACTTCAAATTCAATTTCCTCCCATTGGGAGACCTTGTGTTCTATGAGATACACTGAAGGCCATGCTTTAAAATGTAATTTGAATGGGCATTTGAGGCCAAGCTACTCAGACTAAAGTATGCTTAAAACGCTGATTCAAAGTACTACTACAGAGTACAAGTGCCATTCTAACATTTCTAAAGTTTGTCTCAAAATCCCTAAATCATGATATGCACTGGGGACATTGTGAATGTCACATAGGATCAGATTCCAATAGACTTCCAAGACTGCAGAACAACAGTTTGGAGAACAGTTAATGTAGTTGGATTTTTTTTTTAATCAGTTAAGGCTGATTTTGCTATTGTCGCCATCTCTGTTGTTTCTATTCTATGATGATTTGAATATAACATGGACTAAAATCTGTGCTAGCAAAAAATAATATCTAGAAGGATGTCTTTCCCTCACAGTAATACAATATGCCATTTGTTCTCCTTCACTTCTATCGGCACAGGTGTACAGGCGCACTAGTTTTCCCTTGAGGCAAACAAAACCATGCAACAGCCATTTAAAGTAGGAAATGGTTGAGTTAGCTATATGAGACATATCCATGCATATATATCAGTTTTATACTTCAGTTTCTAAAAGCAGAATATCCATCACGTTGAGTCCAAAGTCTTAAGGTTTTCACACATTTGCAATATAAACTTTACTTGAACTAAGACAAACATGCTGTTAACTGCAGAGAATCTGCAAGCAAACAGTTTTATTGGGAAAAAAAAGACTGATTATCATTATGTGCTTAAGGTAGTAGTAGGCCAAATTTCTGAATAAATGAGAGGGAGCCCATATTACGGACACCGACCACTGAATGGCAATTAAACAGAGCCACATTACTACCTTCATCATTCACAACTGTTTCGCGTGAGTATATCCAAGGGTATTTGTACCTCTGGACAGAGGCCCAATTATACATCATTTATTCAGTGCACACAAGGTTTTTAGTGTGGCGTTAAAAGGGTGATTAGTCTATAAATAGCCCCACAGTGACCAGCAGGAGCATGTTCTCTGTAGGCCTCCGCTGGTAAGTGCTGGAGCCTGAGAGTTGACTGAGAGTCCATGGCTGTCCAAAGTGTATCATTACTGGCAAGAAGAATGTCTACACCTACCTCTCCCTCACCCCCAACCAATATTTTTCTGTGGTGCATTATTCCGCCACGGCAGCCTTCTGTTCATTATTTTGATCGTGTTTAGTGACACTTATTTTCGGTAATTGCATCAGCCACTCCTGTCTATCCACGCCTGTATTGTTCTTTTTATGGTTCTAAACTAATGGAACTTAATGGATTCTTTTTTTTTCCCCACCTCAGTTTCCCAGTGCTGCTCTCAAGGGTCCAATTCAATGAAGTGCACAGGAAGGAACCTACACAGCTGCAGCAAGGGGTCTGCAATCCTGCCTTGGGTTTTCCCTTCAGATACAAAAGCACTTTGAGACTTTTCCTTGTTCTTCACAAATTCACTCGCTCTCCTACCCATGAGGCTTTGCTTTGAGGCTTGTCTCCTTCAGAAGGCTCCTCGTGTGCAAAGGGGTTGACAGCTCCAAAGCTGCTTTCCTGCTGCTGCATCCTCCCATGCTTATTCTCATCTCTCCAGGTTATTTCATCTTCCTTTCTAATTCACTCTCTCGCCACAAGAGAGGGTCACTAACAGAGTTTACAAGGGCATTTTCATGCACATCGACACAGTTGCTCTGTCTGAACTGTGGGCTGAAACTCAGAGGCCTAAGATCTCTAAACTGCCAGCCAAATTAAGTCAATTAAGGTAGAAGCAGCAAATACTAATGATCATCTCTCCTTCATGAATATTCAGTCAAAAAAAGTATTGTCTTGAAAATCTGACATGTTAACGGCACTGCAAAACAAGAAGGCTATGGTCAAAGTTGACTCTACTTCTGGTACTGTATGTGGTGTTCTCCTGTTGATAATACATCATCTCAAAGCTAAACAGAATTTCGATTAATGCAAACATTGAAAAAGGCTATAAGAAACTTTTTTGCAAATCAGGCTTTCCTCCCACATATACATGTACAATATATGTGCACACACATATACAATTTGTCCCTGCTAAACATAAAACCTGTTTTTTTTTTTTTGTAATCATATCCCCAAATTAATGACCATGCTTTTGAGAGCTAGGTGGAGCAAATATAAACCTACCATCAACGCAACTCGAGATTCCCTGGCAAAAAAAAAAAAAATGGGTGAGCACATGGATGTTGCCGAGAATCTCGATGGAATGTAGCCTACTGTACTTGACAGAGACACGGCTGCAGAAATATATGCCAGACTGTATGTACCAACCGCACTGTCACTATTCATGACATGCAGACTGTATGGGCTGACAGGGATTGCAGGAGAGGGTGGTAAGACGAAAGGGGGAGGGGGCTGCAGCGCTTCTGAATGACATATAGTATAATCCTGAACACATTTCTGAAAAGGAGAGATTCCATAGCCCCAACACTGAACTGCTAGCTGCCAGGCTTCATCTGCACTATGTGCCGATGGAGTTCACATGCCTTATTACCGCTTTATAAACCATCAGCTAATGCCACTACTGCCAGCACATAGCAAATCTGTTAATACTAATGCAGCACCCAAAGAACTTCATGGCTAGCGGCTAGTAGTGATTTGAGTTACATGCCTTATTATTGCTGGTGTTCATGTTAAACCATCTGCTAATACCAGTACTGCCAGCAAATACAAAATCTATTAATACTAATGCAACACCCAAACACCTTCATGGCTATGCCTAAAAAGTAGTGATTTGAATTATACTTTATATGTCTTAAGTAATTACTGAACTAAACACTGTACATTGGACTTACTATATGCAAACATGAAGAATGCATACAGCTCTATTGCCGTCCCTGACACTGGCAAATCAGATCTCGTACTCCACACCCCCACATTCACAACTACTATCAGGGAACAGCCTACAGGGCAGCACTACAGGGACTGTGAAAAGAAGGAGCACAGGTGATTCTGCAGGGGTATTTTAAGGTCATCGAGTGGGACATGCTTTGAGAGCCCCAATGAAATGAAATCAATGCCATGATGGACTGCATAACGGAATACATCGACTTCTGAGATGGCACCTTTTTTTTCTTTTTTTCCTCTTTCAAGAGGGTACAGTGCTTTTTCAACAATGAGCCCTAGATCATGGGTGACTTGAAGGGGCTCTTGACCAGACAGGAGAGTGGCTGGCTTCAGGGAAAGGGACCGTGAAGAACTGAGTTCTGTTCAGAAAGAAGCTGAAAATGAGACTGAGGAAGAGCAAGGGGTGGCACACAGGGGATCAGGAGAACACGCTACAATGGGAACAATGGGGGAGACCTCATCACGCTTTCACTTATTTGAACTTCATTGTACTTGTTAGTTGTTTTATTTTCTTTTTAGTGTATTAAGGCCATTGCATGTGGTGATTTTTTCACTTTAAATGGTAAATTGATCACACCACCTCAGTGACATCTAAGTGCCTATGTACACATGTGTTTTTGTTTTCTGAAAACACATGGGGATGTAACAAACAAAACAGGCTAGACTTTTGTTAGCTAGTTGCCATCTTCTAACTTTCTCTTCTGACATCCACATTTCTCTTCTTCCCAGCTTCTAGGTAAAATCTAGATAAAAGTTCAGAATTGCAATGCTGCATGGTTGAAAAGAGCTTGGTAACAGAAATCTGCCCTTTAAATGTAGTGATGACACTTTCAGATAGTATTTTGAAATGATAGGCCAAGTGCACCAGATATGTGATATTTAAAGAGAAAAATAGCAAGGTTTTCAAAAACTATGACGATGCCATTTCACTAAGTGCTTCTGGAGAGTTTTTATACATTTATCAACTTCATTTCAATGGCTTGAAAAGGGGGAATGAAAGGGGGAGTCTGCATTGACATTCATGAGACTTAAACCCTGCACTTCTATCACAGCCTGACATTGTGTGAAACATGACCTTTTAACCAATTAGCTTTTATCTCCATCTCATTTGTCTTTGATTTAAGATTTCTGAACTGTTTAAGTTGAGAAGCAACGTGAAAAGTTGGGGCGACAGTGGCTCAGAGGTAAAGGAATCGGGCAGCAGTCACAGTCCTATACACCATCCCGATGGGCTGGTTGCATGGCAGCTTTCTGCGGTCACTGTGTGTGTGTGTGTGTGTGTGTGTGTGTGTGAATGCCACGCGTTACACACTGTAGAGCGTTTTGGGTGCTCTGCTGACTGGAAAAGCGCTACATAAATGCAGTCCGTTAACCATTTGCATTCACAGAGGTAGCAGTCCAGTCATGTCGTGCTATATGGTGTGCATTACCCTCCACTGATTCCTTACCTTCCAGTCTTTCAGTGCAGGCATTGGGGTTAATCTCGTCAGCTACTGTTAAAGAGGCAGACAATTGTGATTGGTTAGTGCCCACATTCCACCGATCAATCACCACCCACCCCTCATCCATTAGCACCCCAGCAAGGACAACTACATTCAGGGACCACTTTTCTGCTCGTGAGCATGTGTCTTCATATCAATCAAGTAGCATGCAAGGGTACCGTGTAAGGTAAGACAGAAATTTGAGACGCCATGCATCACTCAGTAAAATGCAGTCCTGAATTAAAAGGGTTACGTTGTGTTATAAAGTGAAGTCAGCAACAACGTGAATTTTAACCATTCCGCTTCCCTTTAAGTCTTGTCTAGCATTTTAAGAATAATAAAAATCTGAAGTAAAAATTAGGGCAAAGCTGATTGATTTGGGGTGACAAAGTCCAAATTTTACAATTTCACTGTACAACTTGAAACTGTATATGTGGTCCAAGGCTAAGACAAGACTGAGAGGGAATGCGAAGGGAACAGTTGAAAACCTGTTGAATTTCAGAAAGAAAGTAAGTGAAAGTGTTAAGGTTTGTCTTGGTGTACCACAAAAGTGTTTGGTGGTGTCCTCACATGCAATCATACCGTGATGCAATCCTAAAACCCCTCTACAGGGACAAAGATAAAAGCTTCTAGACTTGGGTTTTATATTTTTGGTTATGACCTGAGGGTAGTCAAAATATATTACTTTTATAAAGCCTGGACAGTGTGTGAAAGCAGCTTACACATACCCTTGTGTAAAGACAGAAGTGGAATCACTTTGATACCTGTTCTGCTTTTGAATTCTATTTTCAAATACTGCTTTTGACTATAAGATCACAGTATTTTTTTCAGAGGACGTTTTGATAAAACAAAGGATAAAGAGTCTCAGAGTAGCTGAATATCTATCTATATTATGACTCGTGTGTTGATCCTCTTTCTCATTCCTCCAGTGGTGTTTGAACGGATGATGACAGTCTTTCTGACAGATATTAAGTCTGTACACTACAGTAAGCACACAGCTTATTGCTTATTGTCCGTACACTACAGTAAGCACACAGCACTGGAGATGAAGGTCAGACACTGACGACTAGGTCAGGATGCAGGGTGATTTGTCTTGATTTTTTTCTGAGAAGCACATTGGCCTCTTACCAAACTTACCAAGGTCCATGCTCTTTGACTTGCGGGTCTTAATGATCTCCAGTTGGGCAGCGTCTCCGAACTGTTTGGTGCGTTTCTCAGACATGCTCTGGCGGCCAAAGCCCTCCCTCTGGAATGCGACATTGGGGTCTTCGTCTGGACTGAGCAAGCTAGAAAAGAAAAAAAAAAGATAAAAAAGGGAGAGAGAAGAAATGAGGATAACTGCCAGATGTAATCAAGAAACTGAAATGGCCTACATTCCTGATGATGCACCGTCTCAGATACCACTAAACAGTTTTTGAAACACCTGCGCCTCAGTCAGTCAGTGTCCTATTTTGGATGCACATTCCCATTCAAGAAGGAGCGACCCACTAATGCTTAGTGAGGTGGGGGCGGGTGTGGCCAGTCTGGGGCAGAGTGCCTTGGCTGCCTCCTCTATCCCTTTCCCCATTGACCCATCTCTGTCTGCATTTTAATTGAAAATCTGGGAGGAGGGGAGAGAGGGGTGGTAGACATGGCACATGGCAGCCCAGAGCAGCAAGATTTGCATGTTAGACAATGTGGGACTTCACAATTAACCAGGAGAAACATCACTTTGTGTCAAGACACATGACTGAGGCACAGACATTAATTGGGTTTGATACCAAGCCGTTTTTTTTTTTTTGGTGCTATAAAGTCACATACATAGCAAAAATAACATAATAAGTGGCACGGCCATACAGACAAACATGAATGCAAATTATTTTAATCAGTTGAGATACCAGCCATTTTTGGCATAGATCTTTCTGGTACTGGAAGTGTAACTTTTAAGGCACAGGGTGTACAGCAAATCCTAATCCGCAGAGAGGTAGGTGACTTTTAGGCATGACTGATCAGCTACGTCTTGTTTAACTTATGCAGTAAATTATTCTATTCACGTCTATAAGTCTATAACTTTGAGTCTGACATATATAAAGAGTTAGGGAAAAATGGA
This sequence comes from Setipinna tenuifilis, assembly GCA_030347295.1. Taxonomy (NCBI): domain Eukaryota; kingdom Metazoa; phylum Chordata; class Actinopteri; order Clupeiformes; family Engraulidae; genus Setipinna; species Setipinna tenuifilis. The sequence goes on from CM059285.1 coordinate 16,504,899, forward strand.
GAAATGATAGAAAATGCATTTCCTAACATGCTGTATGCCACCTTGAAGCATTCTCCAAGCAGGGCAGCAGCATTACACTGTGCAGAGAAGGAACAGGGGAGAAAGGAGCCAAGCAGTATTTCACTGTACACAACACAGCTGTTTCGATTGCTCAGTTCAATACTATATTGTACTGCACAAGTACTGCCTCATGCCAGCAATTATGTATTGTCCCACTTCTCTTTCACTAACGCAGTGCACTTGATTTATTGAATGATCCAATCATCACCACCAAGAAGCAACAACTGACTTGATTTAACAAAATAATACAATACAAAGGCACCTCTGAGTCTGCGCGAAATAGGAAAAAAAATAAAAATGAAAACTAAAGGTACTTTACAAAAAGGGAGGAAGTGTTAAACTATACCACACAAATTTTCTTCCTACTTTTGGCTAGATGAAGTTAATGTGCCCAATTGTGTCAGACGTACAGACACTCCCATCAACAGTACAGACAATATGTTTTCTCACTTGCGTTGCCCTACATTCCACACTACTGTGGAATCTCCTTAGTGTATGAGTTGCGTCGCCGGAGGCAACCAAGACACTGAATTTTATATGATTTTAATGTTACCCCGTGTGTCCTCTACTGATGTCCTTTTTAACAGTGTCTCGTGAGCCACAGGGAGGGGAATGGAGATATCCACCTATGATGTAGTTTCTCTTTTATTCCCCTTGAATGGAATGTCAGTGATGCGGCAACTGAATGCACAGCTAAATAATAATAATAATTATAACAATAAACAAGCAAGGCGTATAAATACTGTCAATTCATGTAGGAGTTCATATCAGATTTTTCAAGCTCTCATTTATCGTTTCTTTTTTTGAATGTGACACATTCTGGAATTCTCCAAAGAGCTGTAGAGGGTATCACTACTATTGGTCTGGACACATGGGCAAAATTCAAATAAATAAATAAAAACAACAACTTTTTCTTTCATTAAATTTTTAAGAAATAGCATCTTAATCTGGGGAGCAATACATTATAGATAATAAAAATAGTGATATTTCCTTTGTGTCCAGACTACAGGGACACCCTGTACATCCCCCTCCTTATGGAAATGTAGCAGACCTACAAGTAACTCGCTATTACGTGCCCAATCGTATCCCTATTTATCATGAGCGCTTAACAGCATGTAAAACCACATGCGTCTCTTGGTCCTGTGCAATGACCACTAAAAGACCCGTGCTACAACTATTTCCTCTTATGGTTCAATTACCTGATCTCTGCCTCTCTCCTTGTCATTAGGCTGAGTCTGCTTTTGTTCCTGTACGCCCCTTTCTATCTTGGTCTTTTTAGCTTTCCATTCCATTGCCAATAAGGATGGTGGCAGGAGTGGGTGAGGCTTCCCCTCCCCATTGAAATAACTAGCTCTCAGCTCCCATTTGTGTGACGGAGATATTCCTGGAATTGCACTTCTTTTTACACTTGTTATTCCACTTGTGTCTCAGCAGCATTTCTGTTTCTAGTAGTATGCTGTTACTGTTAGTGTCCTAGCAACGACAGTACAATTCCTTTTTTTTTGATCCTTAGTTACAACTCGTACTTCTTCCAAGTTCTAGATTGAAAACTTTTGTGATATTAAATGTAAAGACAGAAAAGTGAAACCCCAAATAGTCACTATGAAAGGATAATGAGGAATCTTTCCAGGGACGGAAGAGTATGACTAAAAAAAGAGATGGATAACACTGATACACTTCAACACCAACAAAGCTGCCTGATCCCTGCCTTCAGAAGCTACAATTCAGTACCACATCTTTTTTCCAGCCATTCACTAAACAAGCTGATTCTAATTAGCACAACATCTAAGACAGGTAGTGCAGTTAGTTATTGAATACAAATGTATTAACTGCCCAGTTAGAACTAGGTGATTTGGAATGTATTAACTGCACAGTTAGAATGTGTTGCACTAGATTACAATTTCTGAATCCAGGCTGTCCCTCACCCTGTAACAAAAAACATGACAGGGGGTCTCCTTAAGCCCAGATTAAACAAAAAACATTTAGAAAGTCCCTTAATTTAGGAAAACATGCATGTAGAAAAAGCAGTGCAAGCAGTACTACACTGTTGAAAACAATGTATGTATGACTGTATATGGAAGGGATTATTTCCACATTTCAGGATTTATATCACATTTTGGGGAAAGGAGTTGCAGTCTTTCTGGGCATAACTCCCACTTTTTGCTGGCTCAGCTCTATATTTGAAGGGCTTTGTGATTGCTGCATCCATTAATTATTTCTGTGAACTTCTGACTGACAGTGATGCTGAGGAAGACTCAAAACAATATCTTGCTCCCTCTATACAAACATCCACTCTCGCTGGTGTACGTGGCATGGAAACAGATATATGGAAATGCTTACACACAACAGCAACTCTCAATACAGCAAGCTGACATCCCACTGTTGACTGCATTTGTGAACAGTCAAAAGTATTTGCATTCTCTAATATGAACCAATGGTTCACCTTGGCTCTCTAGTAGAAGGACAGTTGACAAAGATCCTACTTTAGGGCAGAATCATAAAAATTGTTAATTGTGCTAATTATTTTCTTCATTCAAGCACTCATCCTTAACAGCAAAAAATCAGACAGAAATGCTTCTCACACTCACACATTTCACTTGACAATTAAAAAAACCACAACATATTTGAATGGCTTGATTTGGTTATTGCTGCCGCTTGCTGGAGCTGATTGTGGTGGAGGGGAGTCGGGGACCAGTCAGCTGGCCCGCAGTGTGATTGAATCACGCTGGCTTTGCCGTGTCTCGTTGAACGCTCATTCACACAGGCAGTGGCAGCATCCTCCATGACAGCTGTGTGATTTATGTGTGCGTCGTACCCACCAAGAGTCCTCTTTCACTAATAGGAGTGTGTGGGTACTTGCTGTGTCCTTGGAGCCTCTATTGCTCTCTCTTTCTCTCTCTCTTTCTCTTTCTCTCTCACACACACTCTTTTGCTCTTTTTCCTTCTTCTTTGAATTTATTTCTTTGTCCTGTCTTCACATCTGTCTTTTATTCACCCCTTTTTTCACAGTCCATTTTTAGGCTGTCATCTCCCTCTCTGATCAGATGTCTCTCACTTCTGACTTCACTCACCCCCGTCCTTGTCTTCTCTTCATTCTGTCTTACTTTGTCCTTCAAGTTATTGAAATAAAAGAGCAACGGCACCCTTAAATATATCTTTTGAGCTGTTGACTTGGAGATATGGATGATATGTGGAGACAACTACTGGTGTTCATGTCACCAAAAAACCCCCCAAAAAAACAAAAGCTCTCTGCCCCCCTTAACAGCTTCAAATACACGACGACATATAATGACAATTGATCGCAACTTGGTGTGCTGGGAGTACATGGAGATGTCATCAGGGATACCCAAATTAGGAGTGATGCCTACCTCTATTCAGACATACAGTATATCTCCAACACAACAGTCCATTTCTCTCTCTCTCTCTCTCTCTCTCTCTCTCTCTCACTCACTCACTCCCTCACTCACTCCCTCACACACTCTGTGATCAGATGTCTTTCACTTCTGAATTCTCTCACCCATGTTTTTTTATTCTCTTCACTCTCTTTTACTTTGTCCTTAGAAGTTATTAGAACTGAACTCACTGTCACAGTTTCAGGGGTATGCTGGGGGGGGGGGGATGATTTATTTCATATCGATCTCTAGGTAGTTTTGCTTTGGATCATTTGAGTTTATCATAGTACAGCAGTGTGAAGTTAAAAACAGTGTGTATGCATATGTGTATGACCGTATGCATGTAATCATGCAGTGTCTGTGAGCACTTTTGTGTCCATGTGCTGCCGTGTGTGTGTGTGTGTGTGTATGTGTGTATGTGTGTATGTGTGTATGTGTGTATGTGTGTTAGTGTGGGGATAGCGGTTGGCTGCTTGAATAAAGCTTATGATGACCTATCTGAAAAAAGGAGTTGGTGTTGAGGGTGGGGGAAAGTTTGTGAAAAACAGGTGTGCAGTGTGAACCCTCTCTTATGCTACCACAGTCATACATGCATGAAAGCTGCAGTGTTTAACATCCTGTAACATCAGCACACCACTGTGTTTGTTTTTTAATATTCATATCCAACGGGGAGCTATTACCATTAAAGAAAGAGCCGGAGTATAATTAGTGTGGTCACACATACACATACACATACACACACACACACACACACACACACACACACACACACACACACACACACACACACACACACACACACAAAGACAAACACAAACACACCTACAAACACACACAAACACACACACGCAGGAAGTGCTATTTACATACAACAAGATCATGTTAATGTTGCTCTGAAGAATATTATGATGCTCAGTGTACATTTTGTTTCCACTTATCTGAGCACAGTTGTGTGTGTGTGTGTGTTAATAGAAATGTGTATGCAAGCTGTGTGTGTGTGTGTGTGTGTGTGTGTGTGTGTGTGTGTGTGTGTGTGTGTGTGTGTGTGTGTGTGTGTGTGCAAGTACACATGCCACTCCTTTACTACAATCTTTGACTGTCCCCACACCATCCATGAATGGCGTCAGTTTTTTTCACATGCACCAACGTCAACCTTTGAGACGCTGCTGCTGTTTGAAAAGGTTTAGTTCAGCAAATACTTTCCACCTGCCTTCTACTGCTCCCCTGCTGGTTAAGATGAAGAACTGACTCATTATATAAAAAAATACTACATTTTCTCTCTGCATCTATTCCCTTTCTGCCGTTCTGTAGACTCTTTCTAGATGCTTCTGCATAACTAGACACCCTCGACAAGAGTGCCATGTTCTCCCTCCAAATATCAAAATGTCTTATAGGTGCCTTCAGCCTTCCCATCAAACTATGCACTCATACAAACACATCATTGTCTCTTCCTTCCTTCCCTCTCTCCCTCTCTCTTTTTCTCTCCGATAGCTCGTCTCGTCTCAGTGGAATGGGGTGCTTCTCTTGTCTCCTGCTGCATGTTCAAAGAGGGGGATGGAGGGGGGTGGGGGCGGGGGTGGGGGGTGTGCTGAGGGGTGGATTAGGCCTTCAAAGATAGCATGCTACCTGACAGATCAAAGGGGAGCTGAGGAGCACAGTGCCCGGTGCAGCTTGCTAACACACAGAGGGGTGGGGTGGCTGCAGCCTCCCTCCTCTTCCTCTTCCTCATCCTCCCTTAATTCACTTATTTACACAGGAGCCGGTCTGAAAGTAGCAGCCTTTTCTCTTTTCCTCCCTCCGAGAGAGAACAATATCTGTAATTCAGCACACAACACTGGGGAGGGAAGGACGAGGGGAAACCTTTCTTTTTTGTGTTTGGTGGTGATACACTGCAGGGGTGTGGGACAGGGGGATAAAAAAAAAAAACAAGTGAAGAACACAGAGTTCAGGGTAACCAAATAATAAGACGACAGGCTTACTGAAAGAAAAAAAAAAAACAAAAAAAAAAAAACAACAGCAGCTAAACAGGAACTATGTAACACACATGTGTGAACACAAAGGAACACCTAGGCCATGCTAACTGTAAATAGCTGCCACAACAGATTTGTTTGCAGACCACTCAAACCGAGGCTGCCATGTCAGAGAAGAACTCGTACATATATTAGTAAGATTTTAATACATTTACCAAGCACAAAGCCATGCTAATGCTCATCATTTCCCTTGAAGCGAAAGAGAAGGTGAGACAAAGAAAAGGGTAGACAAAGACAGAAAGATACATTTACAAAAGGCAAAACTTCAACCTTATTACCACTGTGCCTTGCATGAGCGATTTTTGCATGTACACATCTACTGTAGTGCTAAAAAGAAGTATTCTAAAGAAAGAGAGGTGGTGGAGCTTTAAAAAGGTCTGCATATTTTTCCATTTTCAAGTCTATTTTTGAGTTGGCTTTGTTCTCATGCCACAAAAAAGTGTGAAGCTGAAGTTTGTCACAAAAGTGTTTCTCTGCTGGAAATTGGCACAATGCTAAAATATGAATGCAAACTGCAGGAACAGTAAAGGATGAGGTTTGTGATACTATGCATACTATACTATGTACTATACTATGTAATACAATATGCTTGCTATACTATGTGATACTATATGCATACTATGCATTACTATACTATGTGATACTACTGTATATGCATGCTACACTTTACTATACTATATGATACTATATCCATGCTATGCATGCTGTACTATGGGGTACTATATGCATGCATCTGCTTACTGCACCTGATAACAACTGAAAATGAGCTGACTATATGAATGGTGATACACTTAACACAAAATAAAGTCTTTCTTAACAAACAACTTAATTCAGTGCACTAAAGCAAGCCTTCTAAATGTTGGCTAAGCTTTCTAAAATCATTCCCATTAGTGCATACTATGCCTTTTTTATTTCTGCAAAAATAAAGGGCCTGTATGCATTTAAAAAAAAAAAAAGCATTCAGAAAAAGACTATAGGTGTGTGGTGGAGATGAAAATAGGAGTGGCAATTAAAGTGGCAAGACATAACAAATGCTTCTTTTGACAATATCTGTCCTGTTTCTTGTCCAACCAACTTAACACCTGACACTGCACTCTCTTGTGCCCTTGGCAACACATATGCCAAGTGTGAGGTTGATCAGGCACACAGTTTGAGAGATAACAGAAAAATATCGCACACATACAGAGAGACAGATGTCCTTGCACGTGTAGATGAATTAAGGAGATGGAGGATAAAGGCATGTTGGGTATTGCACGAATGATTCAAGGTCTGGCACATACGTTGGTTACTGTACCAAAGTGCTACCAAGTAACATGCACACTGTTTTCCATCCTCAAACATTCATTAGTGCAAAATAACAAAATAAATAAATAAAAATCACAGAATGTAGAGCATCCACCTGGGAGCCTATCAGGAGGGTTGTGTTTAGGCACAGAGGTTACACACTGAGGTCATTTGCCAAGGGCTGTCTCACCCGCTTGATGCACTCACACTTGAGCAGTGAGGAGTGATGGTCACCAGAGGAAAGCAGTCATGCCGCCATTTTACTGTCCTACTGTGTGACCATCACTAGCGTCTAAATGCCTTTCAATTCCCCCATTCCTGTCACTCATGCTCTCTCATCCCCTCTCATCCCCACACCCACATGCTTCCGTGTCTCCTCTCTGACTTCAAAAGGGTGGTTTGGTCAATCTGCCAATAGCCTACCGGAAGATTTTTTCCCATCTCGCTGTAATATTCAGCCTTTCCCTCTGCAATATTGCTACGATCAGCGCGTAATCGTAGTGATACACAATTTTCGGCGCTTTACAGTCTTGAGAAGGTCATATTATAAGTACATTTAACACATGACAGGGAAAGGACAGGAGACACAAACCCAGTTCTGCCTGCTTTCACACTGCCTCTGAACTCAACCCTGTACAGGTGCCACCACAAAACAACTGTTTCTGTTACCCAATCAAGGAGTGCTAGGGCAATCCGTAGGTAAATTGTAAACATCCATCACTCTGGATATAGCGTTCTAAGAAAAGCGAGGCTGATTTAGAACCATTTGTGCTGTATACTGTTCACCAAAATGTTTAAGTTGTTGTTGTGAGGGATTAAAAAACAGAAAAGTTCGATTTCTGAAAGGATGAAGTAAGTGGATCAATCACACAGCTACAGTCTCCATCATGTTTAGAAAATAGTTAGAAAATGTGGGAGGTGCATGGATATGGAGATTCATAGAGATAAAATGCCCTACCCCAACACATCAGACAGGCACAATCCAGTGCCGCCTTGAAAGTCCACTGAAGACTCACCTTTTCAACCTCGCCTACACTTAACTGCCCTGCTCAAAGACTTTCAGGCACTCAGAGACCTTCCCCCTACCAACCCTGACAGAGGGACTTCTCTTCTCAAACAGTCAAAGACTTTCCCTCCACCAGCCTGGCAGTTGAGCTCCCCTGGGAACCATGGGGGACATTAGTGGACCTCTCCACTAGCACACTTCTCTGGCACTACTGCACTATAACAAAGCCTGCTGCCATGTCTATATCTGTCCTGTGCTCCTTTGCCAAACTGTTGAAGCACTGTGAGCTACATCCTTGGTATGAAATGTGCTATACAAGATTATTATTATCATTATTATTATTATTATTATTAGTAGTAGTAGTAGTAGTAGTAGTAGTAGTAGTAGTAGTAGTCGTATTGGCATTAGTATTATTATTGTTATTATTATTACTATTATTATTATGGTTGTTAATTATAAATCAGGGCTATGATGGGTTGAGTAGCGTTCAGGTGAGCCGTCTTTGTGCAGTGAGAAGCAGTCCTCTGGTATTACTGGCATTCTGGCCCTAATGGGCAGCCTCTTTTCCATACTTCCAACTTATTATTTATTAAGTCTCAAAGATGGTGGTGCTCACCCCGCCATGTCTCCTTCCCTCCGTTTGAAGCAAATAAATCTAATTTATCTGTAGTCCATTAAGCTGGTGCATTCCTGTCTTGACACACGGGAGGCTTTTTTGCTGTGAGGGTCAGCCTCTGTCCAGTTTAATATTTAATCAGCCAGGAGCCGCTCTGTGAGCCTCCATTAGACGGCTGCTGGATGCCATCTGATGGCAGACTGTAAATCGTCCGGGACCTTGTTTTAAGGAGAAAATCCTGATGGGAACGGGATGTGTGTGTGTGTGTGTGTGTGTGTGTGTGTGTGTGTGTGTGTGTGGGTGTGTCTGTGTGCGTGTGTTTGTTTGTTTCTTGTGTATGTGCGTGGTTGTATCAATAGCGCACAAGCTTGTTTTAGGATAAAATACCAATAAGTACATACATGTGTTTTTAAAAGCTGTGTGTGTGTGTGTGTGTGTGTGTGTGTGTGTGTATGCTTGCAAGTGTGACTTTGTGTATAGGTGTGCTTGTACACAAGCAGCACAGTAGCAGAGAAGATAAAGGTTTTTACCATTCTGTACATGAAGCCTATTTTCACTGAATAAAAACAACCTCTTCAGTAGTAGAAGGCATATGCCTCTGAGGTACGCATAAAAGCACATGACACCATTTCTGCATGTATATGTTCACCCCTTTAACACACACAAACAAAAGCACCATTACGCTCGCACTCAAGGAAGGTAAATGCTTTGTCCCCATCAGAAAAAGTAGGTCAACTTATTAATGTGCCTCTTGTGAGCTGGGAGCCCCCGACCTGCACAGCAGCCGTTCATCTCGCTATCTGAGTTAACGCGGTAATAAGCAGCAGACATCGCAGTTATGATGTGGAGAGAGAGAGATGGGAGGGTGAGAGGTGAACAAGGGAAAGAAGGGAAAGGGAAAAATGGTAGGAAAAAAGAAAAAGGGTCTTAAAAAAAAATGGACACGGATGCAACAGAAGAGGGAGTGCATGAAATAAACAACGTGTGAATATGATGATTGTGTGTGTGTGTGCGTGTGTGTGTGTGTGTCCGTGTGTGTGTCCGTGTGTGTGTGTCCGTGTGTGTGTGAATGTGTCTGTGTGTCTGTGCGCACACGCGTGGGTGGGTGGAGGGGGGGCTTTAAGACGAGCCAGGGGAGTGCAGTGGCAGTGGCGGTGGGGGTAGGGGGGTGGCGGTGGAAATGTGCCACGCAATTACACAAAAATGGGACTCAGTGGGTGAGCTGTAGCAGGCCTCGCTTGGCTGCACAGAGAGGTGCGCATGGGGGGGAGGGTTGGTGGTGGGGGTGGGGGGGACCGAACAGGGGGAGGAAAGATGCACAGTGTCGCCGCCTCCGCCAATGCACATGCACTTATTATGTGGCCAGGCTGGAGGTCTGCACTTAATTACACAATAACTATGCCACTGCCGCGCAGGCCCAACAAACCATGGCGTCCAGCACTGGGGCATTAGCAGAGCCTTAGGAGTCCTCGCTCACAACGCCAGCATGGGTTCCAGATGAGATGTGGAGAAGAGTGAAAAAATAATAAGCATTGAGTGGTGTGTCTGATGTAGATATATTTCTTTTGTGTTAGCTGTGTGTGTGTGTGTCTGTGTGTGTGTGTCTGTGTGTGTGCCTGTGTGTGTGCCTGTGTGTGTGCCTGTGTTAGTAGGTTGTGTAATCTACAGTTATTTCCTGTGAAAGTGTGTCTAGACCTTCCTGCATGTCATATGACCATTCTTTGCCCTTCACTGTGAAAATGAGGTGCACATATATATGTGTTTGTAAATATGCCTGTTTGTGTCTATGGGAAACAAAGAAAAACAGAGGGAACCCAAACAACCTGACAAAAAGACAGAGATGCCTTCAGAGTGTGGCGTGCACGTAAGACTCAGATATGAATAATTCAGAATAACCTTAGGCAGTTTGACTTCTGCTCTGCTCTGCGTGTGCATGTGTATGTGTATGTGTATGTGTATGTGTATGTGTGTGTCTGTGTGTCTGTGTGTCTGTGTGTGTGTGTGTGTGTGTGTGTGTGTGAATGAGAGAGAGAGGCAGAATAAGAGAGTACAAGGGAAACAGAAATCCTGACAGGAAGTCAGGAGGAATAGGCAGTGCATGAACACATGATGGCGTGAGCCATGGCCTTAATCCGCGATGACAAGCCTCTGACTTCACACGTGCAAAGTGCAGGAAAAGGAAAACCACTCATTCATTATAGAAAGGTAAGAGGAACCATAGCGTGGCCATTTGAACAAGGGAGAAAGACAGAAAAAGACAGAAAAGTCTTGCTTATAAAGTAACCACTGTGCATACACACAGAATATGTAACTCTTGAGGAATGTACTGTTTGGCCAAAAGTAGTAATTTCTAGGCTCTCTCATATGAATGCAAAAAAAGGATTGAGCCACAGACACACACATAAAAGGAAAAAAAAAAACTTTTTCCACTGTGTCCACACAAGGTGTTGTTGCTTCTTCTAGTAACATACTATTTGGTCTTTATGCTACAAAAAATAAATTAAACTTTCTTTAAACAAAAAGTATTTTTACCAATTCAGGTCGCAACACCCTAGAGGTGGTGTGTGTGTGTGTGTGTGTGTGTGTGTGTGTGTGTGTGTGTGTGTGTGTGTATCACTATCCCTGTAACAGTAGCTGCTAGGCACTGAATCAAGGTTACATGGGCCTTTAGAGGGGCACATTTACTACGAGATGTGCTTTCAAATATTTCAAACACGAGATACAAATATTGCTGTAATCATGTCTTGCCTTCAAGACATGGGCCCACATCACTATATGTTTCTGTTTGACGTTTGATTCTTGGCAGATGATTTTTTCCAAACCAATATTAAATAAAACCTTGGCAGTTTTACCAAGTAATACATGCTTTTGTAGGATGGTTTTGCGTAAAGCTAATCGACTGTGGCTTTTATATAACTTGCTCTTGGCTTCCACCACGTGCTGTAACGAAGACCATATCTCGGTGTAAAAACTTACCGTTAGCATGCTATGGTCTTGTGTATACTGTACCACACTAGCCATCCTGTTACACAACGTGGTCTAAAAGTGGAGCCCACTTCAAAGGCCCCACCCAGAACCCTCCAGGGACCATTTCTGCTTCCCCGTCATCCATTTACCTCATGCCATACATGCAATATTAAATACACACACACACACACACACACACACACACACACACACACACACACACACACACACACACACACACACACACACACACACACACAGGCTTGCGTGCACACACTCACACACTACTTTTAACCACATCAGTGTAGATATTTAACAAGGAATAACGACATGCACGCTTCGGAGTGCTCATGTGTTCTATCATGGTACTTGACAGCCATCGAAGTCGACGTAAAACACACACACACACACAAACACTCAGCCAGTCACTCACTTAAATATGCGCACAGTTCTCAAGACATAAATCCTAGCAGTGGGACAGAAGGTCACAAGTTTAAACTGGATTATGGGTTCTACTGGTGACTGTGTTTCCCAGGCTCTGTCAGAAGCGACCCAGGAGCCCTGTTTGAGAGACGTAGGTACAGACAAAAATAATGTCTCTGTATGCTCAGGTCAGAGCCAGTAGGGTTACAAGCTGAATCCTAACAGCGAGATCAAACAGACTAGAGAGATCACACAACCGCTGCTACATATACAGAAAAAGTTCACTCAGAATGTCTTTTACAAAGTGAGCTCCATGCACTGCTGAGATATTTCCATTTGTGGAAGTGGTAAGTACAGATAGATGTTAAAATAATAATAATAATAATTGGAATTGGACTAGGGAAAAAAAAACCACTCACGGCTCAGCTTGTATCTGGAGGTCTTGCGCCCAGGGGGGCGGGGTTTCTATAGTGAAGCCCATGTCATCGTGCGAGCTGGAAGATGATTGGTCAGACAGGCGGGCAGGCAGGACAGGTGGTCGATCATCCTCTATGATGACCGTGTCATCCTGGGGCATGTTGACAGTGGGGGACAGCTGGTAGTTACCTGCATGGATACGAAACAGACACAGGCACGTTTGAAACCAAAAGAAAACACCACCACACTGTGTACATGTAGGCATTACATAAAGAGAAGATACCAACAGAGATATACCAAAACCATTTGCCATTTAAACTGACAAACACATACATGCACGCACATATGCTTTCAAACAATAAAAAAAAAAACATGTCGCTTCTAAATTCACTAAAGCCGAATGCATGTGCTTACCATTAAAGTAATGGGTTTGTTTTGAGCAGAATAACTCACCTTGGAATACGCAGTGCTGAGTACATCCATTTCCATTATCAGAGAGTAATTTTATAAATTTAACAGCTTAAGAGCAATCGCATGTAATTGCGACCAGAGGGGAAAATATTTACCTTGGCTGTCTCCTAGCAATATCTCAAAGTGTATTTCATTTCATACCAACTCAAACAGTGATAAATGCTTTTAAAAGAAATAAATTAAGAATTAATGTTCCAGTACATTGAATTTTTCTTTGTGTGTTTGCGATACCTGCTATTAAAATGACAAGCACAAATTTGTACCTAAAGTTATACTGCACCGAAAGGCTGGAGCAGCATTTGAGTGATGGAATTCGATTGTTTTACTCTGCATTTTAAAGTCCATACCTCCTTACTTATTGTTTTTGGTTCTAAGCTGTTTCTATGGTTACTAAAAGCAGTACAGCCCTATCCATGCATAAAAGACAAGTCACTCTAACACACACGCACACACACTCTCTCTCTCAATGCAGTTGGTTAACTGATTGAGTATGGCCATTGGGTTCAAGGCTGGGATTTTAGCAGGGCGTGGCCATCAAAAGCATAAAGGGTAACACAGAAAGACAAAGCGATCAAACTAAACTGAAGAGTAAATAGCCGGATAGTTGCCTCCCAGTTTCTCCATTTGAGTTAGCTTCATTTCACTCATGAAAACAACATGATTGGCATTGCTCATTGTTTCGTCGACGAACTGAGAATGCAGTAAAAACAAAAGGAACGTCCCCTCTCATCCTGTTCTCTCTGGCTGCTGCTGCTGCTGCAGCATCAGTGTTCTCTGACCGCTCCTGGCGTTGAGGGCACTGGTGCTATGCTTTCAGGGCCATGTATCAGAAGCTAAGTGCATGAGACTAGCTACAGGCATTACTCCCCTGTCATCCTCATCAGCACCACTCCAGCAGTTGCCAATGGGTTGCATCACCACATCAAAGAACAGGGCTGCAGACATGACTAGAATGGGAAGTACATGGGATCTCTGACAAAAAAAATCCAGAGCTGACAGCCAAACTAAACATCCCATATCGGGTATATCAAGAAGAGAGTGCAAATATTAGAGAGAGCGAGAGTGAGATTGAAGAGAGGAGGAAGAAGAAGAAGAAGCAGAAGAAGAAGAAGAAGAATAAGAAGAAGAAGAAGAAGAAGAAAAAGAAAAAAGAAGAAGAAGAAGAAAGAAGAATGACTTTCAAAGACAAATATCATACAAGTACTGATCGAAATCTTTACAACTGTAAACCAATCCACTCAAAAAGTCCTTCTCACTTTTGATCTTTTAGACGATGATGCCAAAAACAGGCTTAATCAAATATATAGCACATATAAAGGTTTTTCTGGCCATGACTTACCTACCGCGCCATCTTTTTACTGTTCGCCTGTGACTGACTTTGAACATTACTGACTGGTTTAACAAATAAACCTGAGGTTTTAGAGAAGCCCTTTGTCTCCATGAATTAAGTGAGTTGTATGTCTGTGTGCAGCTCGTGTGTGTGTGTGTGTGTGTGTGTGTGTGTGTGTGTGTGTGTGTGTGTGTGTGTGTACAGTGTGTTTGTGTGTGTCTCTAAATCATGTGTGTGTTCAGTCACATTAAATGGGAACTAGACAGATAGAGCAGAGGCAGCTCAGGGGCTTTGGAAAGGTGAGAGGCATAATTAGCAGGTTAAAAATAATCACACCTTTTATCCTGTGCTGGAATAATAAGACCGAGAGATTGAAGCTTGAACTTGAAGCCTCATTTACCTTCTACAGCCAATGAGTTAACTTAATAACAGCACTTGGCTGTATGAGATCATTACAAAGATTCACAAGACAAAAGTATGGACTTTGGCTTGCTATAACACAGGCGGTTTTGTTATACAGTGCTAAAACAGGCTGCATTAAAAAGTTGCTAGCATGCAGCCACATTTTCAAGCAGGAGTCAAAAGAATGAAAACAATAAAGGAAGAAGGAAAGGAGGAATTACTCAGATGATGTGGAGGTACTTTCGGCATGGCAGTACATCAGTCCACCAGGTGAGTCAACAGGTAGCCTGCATAGTGTTACAGGAGCTAATACGTGGCAACTGTGGGAGGAGAGTTCTATAGTGCACCTGAGTGGTTCACAGCGAGGGCTGATTGGGACTGTGTTTAGCATGCTGTGCTCCTAAAGAGAAATTACTCTACAGGAGGCCTGCCTCAATGCCAGCTCAGTGTTCACCAGAGAGCTGACAAATCTGCCTGACACTTTTCCTTTGCCACTTGTCCAGGCCCATTTCCTTGTTAGTGGCTAGGAAGTGGAAAACAAGGGCATTATTTGGAAAGTAAAGTTAGGTTTTCTCTCCGGTGATTATCAAATGATAATATGAAGGTCAGTACAGGGTGGGCATCCTAAGCTGAGTTCATCATGCTTTTTGTTGAAAGGTGTAAATCAATGTCATGTGAACTCAGTGTCATGGCAAAATGAGTACATGCAATAGCAGTACAACATACAGAGCTGGTTTATGTTTTTAACAGATGCTTTCTTTCTCCAAATGCCCATATCCTCAATAACATATAGTCTAAATATGTAACTTAAATAGCCATTACATACACAACCATTTAAAACACTTTAACACTCAACAAAACAAATTTAGATCAGCTGCATCACTGTCTGCTGTAACAGCTTAATTACACATGTATGGTTTTCATTACTGTGTAATAAATCTATCCTTTAAATTTAACATTCTGATTAGCATCTTTATAAGTAAAACAAACTTCCTGCATGACACAAAATACTGTTCAATTCACTGCTCATTCTCTATAGGCACAGACGAAGTGAACAGCATTGTGGGAAAATATAGCCTGAGAACTGGAGATGGATGAGGATCAAGGGTCTCACAGATGAAGAAAGATGAACTGCCTGAACACAAGGGTCTCCTGGTGACGTCCATCATTGGGGAAAAAGTGAGCGTTCAGCCCCAAAATCATTCAGCAGAAGGTGAGAGGTCACACCGTTAGCCTATCAGTATTCCTCCCGCCCTCTCAATCTCTCTCCCCGTCTAACTATGCAGCTCTGCTTGGCTCTCTCTGTTGAGCGCATCTCAACGGCTGTCTACTAAGCCTGACACTATTGATCAGTTGAAGAATCATTAGCGGATCCATACGGCTTGGGACATCAGGCTAAATGCAGTTAGCTGCTAATCACAAGGGTACATGCTGCTAAGTGGGGAAGGACAGCTGATGCTAAGAGCCCGACTACGTTTGCTCTGACTGACTCCTTCAAGAGGGCAACCAGATGCTGGTCAATGCAGCACAAAACTAGACCATTAACTTGATTAAACTGACTGGATAAGACCTTGTTGTGTGCATACTTCTTTATGTCATGTAGTCTCTCTCTCTCTCTTTCTCTCACACACACACCGAGTTATACATCATCATTTGTGCAACGACTCTATGCAGGGAAACTATCTAGACCCTAAACTCATCGAGGAGAAGAAAATGAGGCCAACATGTGGAATTAATCATAAGTTCCCATGGACTGGGGAACAAAGCTCTCAACAATCCGTCAGACTTTTCCCAGCTGCTCTGATTGTTTTGGAGAGAGGGGCGTCGTCATGAATGTCCCATGTGACAAAGAAAAAAAAAAAGGAGCAGTCACATTTTGATCAGAGGCAGTCTTTGAGAAGACGTCAAAAGGATTCCAAATATTTCACCTAAAAATGCTGACATGTAGAGTTTAAAAAAAATGAGAGCAAAATGCCATGAGTAGAGCACCATGCAAAAATGTCTCATGTTATTTTACAGTTCTTCTGAACTGTGACAGGCTTCAGTTGAAATACATCTGAGGATTCAAGGCATGAAATCATAACAAAAGAGAACACTGGCCTCATCAAAACAGTTAGGGTTTTAACTTAGTTTCTCTGGAGGCTTTTATTTTGGAATAATGGCCAACACCTCCAAAAGGTCTTCATGAAGTCATCGAGGATTTTAGTTTTATCATTCAGCGATGAGGCAAACATACTTTAACATTAAAAATGACCATCAAAATGAAACCAAGTGGGTCGGTTACATCAAACTGAAACTCAATGAAAATCATGAGCTGCAGACCAGCCATGTGATACTCACAGCAACAAGTTATTACATTTAATCCACATACGGAAATGTAACTCACTGTCTTGTACTTCAAGAATAGCCTTGCTAAAGACACGATTAGAACATTTGTATGAATGGCGGTTTGTATGAATGGCATTTCCTGATCAACAAGAAATTATTGATTAGTAATCAGTGCTTGAGTATCCTAAAACAAACACAGCTGTGTAAACTATAGGGGCCTGAAGAACATATTCCACCAATTAATAAATAACTGGACTGGTTTACTTGGTAACATGTCGAGGTGTGCTGTCGAGCAGCCTAGTGCAGCATGTTGGAAGGACTTGCTGTTCATTTCCCCCCGCCTCCTCCCTCCCTTTCTCCCTCTGACTGTGTACTGTACTGTACGCTGGCATTAGTCACTTACAAATTAAGACTAAAGGGGCACCCACCTCATCCCACACACTGACATTTCATCAATGGTGTGACATGCAAATTAGAGGCAGGAAAAAACTGATTGGATAAATATATCAGACTTTATTTTGCGACGGGGAAGGGGGGGGGGGGTGTGCGTACAATATCACCCTGGACAGCTGGCCCTGTGCCCAGAGGTAAATCTGCCACTGCTAAAAGACAGCTACTGTCTGAGTGCATGAGGATCTAGTGTTGGTGGGGTGTGGCACCACACCGATCAATTCCATTTTTTTCCCTGCTAGATTTATTCTGACTCAAGTGGCCGGTCAGGTTGTAGCATTTAAAACATCCCGACGTCCCATCACTCCTTTATCCTCTTACCTCCTGAAAACCTACTGAATTACCTTCTACAACTCAGTGACAATGAACCTGAGACTGACGTAGAGCCACAAAGCACAGCACCAATACTCTCCGCCGCACTGGAGGTAGGTGGGTGGGTGCAGTCGGGGTCATTTGCGACAATGACATTGAATCACACCTCTTAGTCATCCGCCTTTTATACGGACACAAACGGCATTATCAGGAAATTCAGAGGGAGAAAAAAAAAAAGGTGGTGGGATGTCGAGCCCCGTAGTGATGAATACCCAGAAAGGACGGATGACACGGTCAAACTATAAAAAGCCTCACTCTCGGTGAGCGGAGGGGAGGTCAAGCAGCAGAGACATGCCCTCTGTCGCCTTCAATTACTTGGCTCTGCCACGAGCCACAGACCATAGATCCCCACCCATCCAGCGAGTGCCACCTCCATACGGACCGCCTGTTTCAGCATCAGCCATATTTCCTTCTCTACCTTTCTTCACTTTATCGCTTCTTCACAGTTCTGGCTCTTTCTCACTTTTCATTCGAAAGGTCACCTTATCTGGCTTTTCCTTCAAGTCTTTTTTTTTTTTTTTGTGGCCATCACACTGTACCTCCAGCTACCTCTATTACCTCTCTTCTCCTGTCCATTTCTGTCTGTCCTTCCCGTCAATGGTGTCTGTCGTCTGCTGTAAGATGGCATTAGCGCATGATGATGTTGTGAAACTGCAGTACCCCTTCCCCCCCCCCCCCCCCCCCCCCCAAGTCACCCCATTACTAACCAAAAACACTTTTCTGTGGGCTTTTTTCCCTTCTTGAGTGCTCTCAGCACACAGCATGCTAAGACCTCTGGTTGGCGGGTCTTCAATTTGCGACACAGTGTGACTTTCTGCTCTTAGCTGGACTTTTCAATTAGGGTGAGCGCGAGAGCGCAGCCGGGGCTGCAGCTAATGACCTTCACCGGCGCAAAAGGCCTTTTTTTTCCCCTTTTCCCTCAACCCCCTTCAATCTCAACCACTGCACCTATTTAAATAATCCCAACACGGGAACACTTCAAGGTCATGAGTCACAGGGGAAGGCAAAGGCAGAAAGAAAAAAAAAAAAAAACAGCGAAGAAATGAAGACGAATATGAAGCTGGGTGGAGAGGGGAGGGGAAAATAAACTGCATGAGTCTGGAGAAGAGGAGACAAAGCAATCCAATTTATCTCATATGCTGCATTGGCCCTGTCCACCACCCACTGCTCCGCTCATACAGCTGCTGCCACTATAAGTAGGCTGGGGGTGAAAGAGGTAGCTACTGGAGCTGACTGACTGAAGAGTTCAGAGAAGTGGAAGATTTAGTGAGGTTGACAGGCTGGGGAATTACTTCTGCCTCTTCTCCGAGTCCTACCCCGTCCCCACCACCGCCGTCAGATGCTCAACTGAGTGACAGCGTTCTAAAAGCCCCCGCTCGGTCATAGCACCGTCATTGAAAGCAAAGGTCATGATACACAGCCAGCCAAAACACTAACTCCAGCTCCTCACATGTGGCACTACTAGAAATCCCAGCCACTGGCAACTTCCTGCTTCATATCTGTCTGAATATAAAATACAAAAACTAAAGGGCAATACAGTTTAACTGTTAACTAAGAGGGGGTAAACATACATTTTCTAATCTATATAATTTACATTTGTTAATGTTCAAATGCTTGAATTTCTGTGAAATTAAAGACAACTACAGGCTTCCACCATGCTTTAATTCAAGCACCACTAAAAAAAGATGCACAAATAGATGATATAATAAACGATACATCCATGAGTCTAAATGTGGTTGTCTAGGGCAACAGACAATCTGAGTTTATTCTCCAGTCCAAGGATCCTTCCGACAATGCAGTGTGCACATTAGCATTCAGTACTGAACCTGTTGCGTTAAGAAAAAATTGATTCCTTTGATTTTATCATACATTGTCCTAAATAAACTTTTAACAAAATATCTCACAGGATGTTAATAATATAATATTTTAAAGTATTACGTTTACAATTGAAGTTTTATAGTACAATGCAGCCTTTAATACTAACAAGGCAGCAGTGTCATTTTACTGACGTTGCATTGAATGAGAATTGCTGCTGTCTGCCCGCATGTTTCTTTTTCATTAGTCACCTGAGCCAGCCCAGGAAATGGCATTCCATCATGCTAACCTTGCAAAGGGCTGGCTTATGCATCCCGCCAACGACAGGAAAAGTGTTTAAGGGACACTCAGCACGAGGTGACCCTGAACATGACTGCTGACTCCACAGGTATGCGGCTTATGTCACCTACCAGGTCGGCACCATCAGGGCTGGCTTTCAAATCACCTTTAAAATGTCATTTGAGAACTTCATAAATATCCATCCAAATGCTTATACAATCTAACAGTCCAACTGATTTCAGTGTGGTCCACAACTATCTATAACATTACAACATTAATATGAGCATGACAAGGGCAGATCTGTTACTGCAGTAAGGTGGGCGGGTAGGGCCTCTGCCAAAAGAATACTGCCAAGACCAGTGTGCATGCTGAGGGCTGACATGCCTATCAGCTGTTTTTACTAAACTTTCCACAACTCTTAACTTCAACAAAGTTCTTACCCTCATCTTCCTTTTCATCTGTTTGAAGAAGTGGGAGCCCTTCTCAAATTTGAAGTGCTGTGCTTAGTTTTTTTTTTTTCTCTTTTTTTTATTTTACAGTTCCGTCATGATTTCCTAGCTACCTGTTTATGATCAGGGCAGCGTTTTGAAAGGCTACGCCAGTATTCTGTCAGCCCTCCTTGGCAACCCTCATCTTAAAAAAAAAAAACAGGAGTGTGAGAGAAAAGAAGAAGGGCGAGAAGAAGAGAGAGCAGCTTCTATTGATCTGCGGGCTTAATTACTCTTCTGATGGGCTTGACACCATCTCTGATCTCTAGCTGGGAGATCTCTGACATCAGTCACCCAGTGATACCGCACCAAGACACAGAATCAAGAGTTAAACCCCTGCCAACGGAGGTCGTAAGGGAAGACGAAGAGAGAGGAGGAAAAGGAGACGAGAAGGAAGACAGAACTAGGGGTGTGGCTCATAGTGTTTGCCTACAAAGCCCTGCTTGCCAGAAGGGGTCAGTTCTACAATGACAAGCACTGTACTGGCAATAACTGGCCGAGGGTTGAATTGAACTGGATTGGATTTCACTTTCTCACTGAAGCTGGAGTTGAGCCTGTAACGGAAAGGGACTGACCCAAATAAAACCCTGCAAGGCTGTGACTGGAGCGGCGGTGGCAGCTGAAAATTGTATTAAGCACTAATTACTAAACCAGTTATGTGGACGTTGCGTCCTGTTTGTGTGTGTGTGTGTGTGTGTGTGTGTGTGTGTGTGTGTGTGTGTGTGTGTGTGTGTGTGTGTGTGTTTATACCATAAAAACCTACCCATCATTCTGCCCATCATGCTGGGCCTGGGTGTAAGGTCCTCTTCTAAGACATCTAAGGCAGGGTACATGGAGTGGGAGATGCGTCGTTCATGGTCCTCTTGTGATGACCCTGACAGGTCCGGAACTGTCGCACCTGCAGGTAGGTCCTGCAGAAACAAAAACACAAATGAGAAGACAAATGAGGAGTGAGAGAGTGAGGATAAAACACAGTGGAAAAGTCATTTTGAAGCACATGGTAAATGGACTGCATTTAAATTGTGCTTAAATTGTGCGGAGTCTGATAAAAGAATATATGCAAAGTGCAGCCACTTTGGTACTTTCCTCAGCAGAGCACCCAAAGCGCTTTCCCCCTTCATATCAATATACTCTATTATCAAGTTTATATTCTATGGTAATAAGACTGGTAACTTGCATGCGTATTGACTTTAAATTGAGTGAAATAAAATGGACCACTGACACTCAGACCATGTTTGCACTGTTACAGAGATTTTAGTATTCACATCACATAGACAGCACCTCCCTGACACTATGATCTCGTCATCCCACAGGTCTGATATGTAACATGTACCGTTCTCTCTCTTTCTTTTCTTTTCTGTCTCTGCCCCCTTCAATCCCCGATCTGACAATGGAAGACTGGTAATTGCCCAAGCACCTTTGTCAGAAGCACGCTAATCCTCAATCAGCCTGAGAGATGCTAGGGCTAGGATGCTAACACTCTGCTGTGCACAATGATAAAACAGCATGGATTTCCAATGGATGTAAAGACCACTCCCACTTTGGGCTACATGCGCAAGTGACATTAGCTGTTCTTCGTAAAGGGTGAAGCCTTGTCGAGGAGGTCCAAAAGTAAGGTTTAACGGCGGACGAGGTAACCAGTTTTGTGGAAATAATGGCAAGGTGGAGGTGAAGAACTCCGCGATGCGAACACCCATCAGGTGAAAAGTGGTGAAAGGAGCCGTGCTGAAGTACTGTCATTAGTTTGCACTGATGGAAGAGAATAAAAAAAACTGCCTCTCTTTTTTCACAGACAATCAATCAAATAGCAGCGTTTTTTTTTTTTTTTTCTTGCTGGATGGGTGTTGTCCTGAATGGAAATTATGGCATTTACAAGAAGCCAGGCTATCCCAGAGTATGCTGTGTAAAAATAAAAATCTGTTATTGTTTACAATGAGTGCTGCTATAAAAATTGCCTGAAATACAGGAATTAAGGCTCATGTTACATCAAGCCAGCTCCTCTCAGAGAGCTTATGTCTCACTTTGAGACTTGGCAAACTGCCCATCAGAACAAAAAGCTGAAGACAGAAGCAGACCAACAAATAATCACTTTGCAATCAGAGTGGACCTAGGTAAAAAAAAAAAAAAAAGGGAGAATAAAAACAAGGAAAAATAAAATGATGAAACATCTAACGAGTTGAGGACATAATACACCACAATCCAGGAAAGAGTGTCAAATCATGGCAGATGACACAGTAGATTTCTCCCCCATGGAACAAACAGTAAAAGAGAAACGAACGCATCCAGGCGTGTATGTGTGTGTGTGTGTGTGTGTGTGTGTGTGTATGTGTAGGGGCTGTGTGTGTAGGGGCTATGCGTGTAGGGGTACCGTGGGTCGCCCCACCGGTCGGTCTGACGGAAAGAGCTTGCATGGCAGCATGGGGCAATGCCAAGGTGACAGCGAGGGAGGGGGGGGTGTGGGGGGTTGGGGTGGTGGTGGTGGAGAGAGAAAGAGCCGCTCCGCTCGTCTGTTTCATATAAATGAGGAGCTTAATGAAGTCGGGAGTGTGGGACTTATCTAGGCGTGAAAGCTTGATAAGAGCTGAGCGTTGGTGTAGGGCAGAGTGGCGCCGAGTGCTCGAACAGAGGAGGTCAACGCAATTACATTCACGGTCGTAGACAAGTCCGCCGTAGGTAGGCCCCGCTGTGGAATTGGGCTCAATAAGGTTTCAACCGCCGCACCCCAGCTTGCTTTATTAGCTTTTCCCTTTTGCTTAATCTCACGGGGGAGACATGGAAGAGAGAGAAAGAGAGAGGGAGATAAGCCAAAAAGAAGACAGAGAACACATAGGAGAAGGAGAATATATTTTACACAGGTATGGGTGTGAACTTAAAAGCCGGTCGAATATATCTGGTGGGATCTGAGATCTCAGTTGTCTTACACAGCAATATATATCCGTAGGTTTCACAAGTCTTTGGGGTAATCTGTGTATGTGTGTGTGTGTGTGTATGTGTGTGTGTGTGTGTGCGTGTGTGTGTGTGTGTGTGTGTGTGTGTGTGTGTGTAAGCACGTGTGCCAATGCAGGCATGTATGCAGCAGGTTTGAGGATGGAGAGTGAGCTTGCACTCCGCTACTGAGATTTGCTGTGCAGTCTCATTCCCATCTAATCTCTCCTTAATCTACTCTACCCTGAGATTGGATCATGTGCCAATGATCAGACACTGCTACACTGCTACACGCCCGCCACATGCTGATGAGGCCTAAGCCGCTCATCCCACAAACGCCAGCACTGTCACTCGTCCATTGACTTTGGTGCCTCGGAGCCACCATGAGGGCTGTTGACGGGGCAGAGCAGAGAGGCTCAGATGAAGCCTCCAAGCCGGGAGCATTATACCATCTCCCCAGCAGTGAGGGCCTGTTTGTGTGCCTTTTAATCCTGTCAGCCTTTCCCTAGGCGATACCAGTAATTACCTTTTCTTTAAGCCTTTGCATCCAGCCCCCAGCCCCCGGCCCTTCTCCTATACCCCCAAACACCTAAAGCCTGAGGAGTAGCAAGCACAGCATTCATTCTTGTTTTTTTTTTTTTTCTTATTTTTTTGGTCACTATTCTTATATTTCTATATTTCCTTTCATTATACAGCATCATCACTTTACCCTTCTGCCGGTATCTCTCATTCCATGCGATTCAGCATCACCTCACAATCGTATTTTATCCCCATTTTACCCGATTCACCCCCTGTCCACTGTATCCCTCAGCATTCGGTGGATCATCCCCCCTTGGGGAAATGCATAGCTTTCCTCCCAGAGCCGCAATCCGCTGGTGGGTATTTACAGGGAATTAGAGGGGTGGACTGTGCCCAGGTCTGCACATCTCGCTAAGCGGCCAAGGCATATTTCACTGGACTGAGCAGCTGCATCATTATGTGCCAGGCATGGAGTGTACATGTTTCATAGAAAGTAACCTATTATTATTTTTTATCTATCTATCTATCTATCTAATCATTATCATCTTCATTATCATCAATATTATTAATTGAGCACTTTTGTAAAACAGTACAACAGTAGTTAACATTAAACATAACCATTTTATACAGTTCACCTTTCAAACTAGAATACACTGTTCTTCACAGAGCTTATGGAGAAAAACTGATTGCATTTTTTTCCATAAGCAGAATTAGACACTTAGTAAAAATTAACACAAAGACAAAAAAAAACAATTCTCTCAAAATGACAACAATTTAAGTGCAGTCATATGACCAGAGGAGAAGTGGCTCTCTAGCTCATGTATCTCGAGTCTCATAAAACCGTCTGTCCGACTTCCCCCTGGGGAAAGGCTCGCTCCTTTAAGAAGAATCATCTACTGGCCGGCCTGATTGATGGCTCTCTTACAGCCTGATCGATCATGGGCCTCTGTGAGTCTCTACATGAGGTCTACTCTGGTGTCGCAGACGTGGCACTTCCTTCCTGCCGTCAGCTTGCATCAGCGTCTCTGCACTGACCACACAGGCCACCACCATATGAGTGTGTATGCAGATCAGTCAGTTTGCATCCTCTCATGACAATATATACGTGACAATATTTACTGTTATTATTATGGTGTGGGGGACGGCCAACTGGTACTCCTCCAGAGGAACGTGTCTGCACTGCACTTTTTTCCACAGAGAGAGCAGTTTTAATTGTTTCCTCTCAGACGTTCATATTACGTCAACCTTTCACTAAAATATTCAATATTCATTCTGCTGTTATCTGATTATGGTTAGCCATGGCGCGCCAGACAGTATTAGGCGATCAAGGTTAGCTGTGTTGTGGAGCATGGTGTGGGCCAGACAGTGTTAGCTGATGATGGTTAGCTATGCTGTAGGGCAGACAGTGTTAGCTGATGATAGTACGCTATGGCCCCTGTAGGGGCCGTGGTTCTGCCTGAGGGTTTCTCCTGGACTTGAACAGTTTTTCCCTCACCCCTGTCCCACTAGCAGGAACTGTCAACAGTGCCCAAATGAACTTCCTCTTTCCCGGCGCTACCAAGCTGCAACAAATTGCCAAATTGGTAAAACACTTTGAGCTACATCTTGTATGAACTGTGCTATACAAATACAGTCATTACTATTATTATTATTATTATTATTATTATTATTATTATTATTATTATCATTATTATTATTATTATTATCATCAGTAGTAGTATTCTGTTGTGGAGCAGACAGTGTTAGCTGATGATGGTTAGCCGTGTTGTGGAGCAGACAGTGCTGCAAACCACAGATATTCTAAGACGACCAGATATGCCACTCTGGTGCATTTCCAACGTAAATGCAATGGGCCTTAATAGGGAGTGGCATATCTGGTCGTCTTAGAATATCTGTGCTGCAAACCACTAAGGACACAACCTTCATAACCAGGTGTGGACAGGCCAGGGGCTTCAATTTTCAGTCCAAGTGCTGACATTATCACAACTCCTGCCTTGCTCAGTGGATGGCAAGCATTTGCTACACATGAACAAATACATTGCTGTGCCCATGCAATCCGCAAGGACAAGGCTGATAACATCAATGACAGAAGGTCAACACAAAAAAACAAACAACTCTGAAGCCCTGTATGTAATGAACAATCAGTGATTATCACACTTTCTCGAAAAGTGTCAAAATAAAATCATATGGTTTATCACAGTTCATTACAAAAATATTGGCAATTAAGACTAAACATAGGATGTTTTCATCTTAAAATTACATTGTAACCACCAGGGAGAGTGGTGTAATAATGCTAATGAAAAAAAGGCAATTAAAAAAAAAACCTTACACTGCAACTGGGCCACAGAGCTTAAGCAGAAACACAAAACGTGGGTTTTTATAATGCTTGAAGGAAAAAGGTTTTGATTTTGTTTCCCCTTTTCTCCCTACACCTTACTGCAATTCAAACCATTCCACAGCTCCTTTCTTCTGTGGTCAGGAAAGAGGGTACTTGACATCAAAGTCTTTCCCTTTGTTCCTTACTCAGAGGGAGTTTTTAAATAGCGTGGTGAATCCTGCACAAATGCCAGTAAAAAAAAGTCAACATGAATAACATAAAACTCATAAAAGTGGAAAAGACAGTGGACAACATGGGTCTCCCACCTCCGTGACTACTTAAATTCATCTCATAATTTTACATAAATTCAATCAAATGTAAATGTGAGCCAAGGTCTCGCTTAGTAACTCAGTAACTAAGTGCATTACCAGAGCAGTACAACACCAAGGATGAGAGCAGTAGAAGGGAAAAAAAGGGGGAAAAACTTGTAGAGATGACAGATGAAAGTGGAAGCACACTGTTTTGAAGTAAAGTTTCACCACTCAAAGAGCCAGAACAGGCTGCTTACATCCTGGCAGTGTGCAAGAGCTGTACTACAGCAATGGGCATTAAAGACAGGAAGCCACAGCTGAAAAAAAAAAAGAAAAAACAAAAGATGGGAGAAGATGGGAGACGAGAGCACAATTGCCTCTCAGACGCACATCATTGCCCAAAAGACCAAGCGTATTAAAAAAGGAGCTGGCAAACGCAATACAGTCACATATGCCACATCAACCACAGCTATGCAGCAGGGATGTCCTATGGAGCATATGCACAAAGCAATCAGAAGCCACTCATCAAGTTTCATCAAAGCTTCACACTTATATGCCAGCTTTTATACGCTTTTCCCCCTTATCAGTCTGTTCAGTTACTGAAGATAAAACTGTCAAAATAAACATGCGCATAACACTTCCGAGAAAAACGAATGATTGTTAACACATTCAGTTATGGACATGAACAATGGCAAAAAATACTATTAATATTATTACTCTGGCTATGTGTGTGCTATAGGAATCACATTAGACAAACAAAAATAAAATAAATACTTTACAAATACAGTTTATTTTTATGAACTAGGTTAGTATTTTTGAGTTAGTATTTTTCGCTTCACCTGTCTTTGGCAACAAGGTGGAAAGGTGGATGTGTTAAACATCATTTCCGTCCTTTCCAATAACTTGTTGGTGAAGCCAGCTGAGAAGCAGCATGAAGATGACGAGTATGTTTTAAAGCACTGATAAAAAATTAATTGAATTGAAAATGACTTTCTGAGAGTTTAATTGCTTGAACGCATATAAAACTGCATTAACAAAACTGATGGATATTAAAAAGTCTCTGAAGCATGCACAAATTATAGCGCCTGATGACATAAATTGTGCCGAACTATCATATATTATAACACTAACTGGGTCACGACTGCCCTCTACAAGAGCACCAATCTGTCAATCTGTTCCAATTAGGCATGACAACTTCTACCTAAAAAAAAACAAAACAACAACAAAAACACAAACAAAAAGATGCATTTCAGCACAAAAATATCAACGTATGTGTTCTAATAAGGTGTATGTACCTTAGATGTTTCCTGACCTAATCAGCTGACATACATCTATTAACTGTTACCAGAATTTAAGCTTTCGTATTCAAATCAGCCTCAGCTCCTCTGCTCACAATGCTTATTAATATCTCTGCCACACGGCACAAATCCCTTATTTTGGCTCTGCACCAAAGCCGACAGGGACGAGCTCTTCAGTCTTTGGGGGGAGAGAGGGGTCACGTGTGCTCAAGGACGCAGGTCCGCAGTTCATTAGGCAGACAGAGAGAGACCCCCACAATCTCCTCGGGGTAACACAAAGGAGGTGGGTGGGGGGGGGGGGGGGGGGGTCTCTCCCGTGGCTTAATCCTGTGAGCTGTCCTTCACTACCGAAAGTGCCAGTCAATCAGCGCCGTTTCAGTTGAAGGGGAGGGGGAAAAACAGAGACAGGAGACAGGAGACAGGGAGGGGGAACAAAGAGAGACCTTGGACTTGCAAAGAATCTGCTCAGACACATCCAAGTATGGCAAGGCTCTAGGCCTCCAGCCGACGTGTTTGTAGTCAGACCAATAGGGGGCTCTTAAGGGGAAACTGGGGTCAATAAAAGGGGGGTGAGCGGCACGTGAGTGCATATTCTCTCTCTCTCTCGGATAGGAATATGGTTTATTTTATGGCAATATATACCTCGACCTCTGCATGTACAGAAATGTGTTCATTTGTCCCTTTTTTATTCTTATTATTTACTTTTTGTTTATTCAATTTTCTAGTCAATCTAGCCTTCTATCTGTCTACATGTATGTTTAGCTTTCATAGATTTGACAAATTTGCCACTTTCATGAACTTTTTTCTTTTCTTTTTAATTGCAGTCCATGTATTTGTACTCTCATTTATTCAGTGTTTGCTCTTTATAAATCTTGCAGATTGATTCTGTCTTTGCATTGTACTCCTACAACCGCAAAATTCACACAAACATGTTTTCTACGAGTTATTCTACAGAACAGAGACAACAATAAAAAATTAAAAGGGACCAAAATAAATTAGAAGTTGTTAGTTTCCTTGGTTCAATGGGCAAACAGGCTTGACTTTGAAAATAGGCTAGCCTTTTGGGGATTTGCGACCTTGCCGTGTGTGTGTGTGTGTGTGTGTGTGTGTGTGTGTGTGTGTGTGTGTGTGTGTGTGTGTGTGTGTCCGCACGTGTGTGTATGTATGTTTATGTTTGTGTGTGTGTGTGTGTGTGTGTATGTGTGTATGTGTGTGTGTGTGTGTGTGTGTGTGTGTGTGTGTTTTGTGTGTTGTGTGTTGTGTGTTGTGTGTTGTGTGTTGTGTGTTGTGTGTTGTGTGTTGTGTGTTGTGTGTTGTGTGTGTGTGTGTGTGTGTGTAGATGTATTTGGAGGGGGAGTCGGGGGACAGAGGCTCAGCATGAGGTCCAGTTTGAGGGACTCACCAGAGGTGAAGCACCAATCAACCTCACACAGGCCCTAATCAGAGCTGATCTCCTCCCAGCTACAGGCATCCACTCACCAGACAGCAGAGAAAGGGGATGTCTGTGTTTGTGTGTGTGTGTGTGTGTGTGTGTGTGTGTGTGCTGCAGACTGGCGAGAGCTTCACAGACACAAAAAAGCCTTGCATGTTGGAGAGAGAGCAAGGTGTTCGTGATCGGCACCTTTCCTGACAACATTTTGTCAATGCATGCCCGCACACAGACACACACACACACACACACACAAACTCACCCACAGATCCACAGATGCACTTCAAACAGAAGTGCATGATTGCCTGAATATACTGGGGCTTATTTCCATAATCAGCCATCATTCCCCTTTTCATCACTTTCCACAAACCAGTTGCTCTTACTCTCTTCAAAACAAACTGACATTTTATATAAACATATACCACTGTGCATATATATTAGATTTTCTTTTCCCTTCTTTCCCCACACTGGTTTAAATATGTGAGCCACGAGTGAGGTGGAAATAAAAAAGGGATACATTAAAGGGAAAGGAGATAAGTGTGAGAGAAGGAGGAAGAAGCGGGAGGAATAAACACAGCTGATATTTCATAAAGCTCCAACTCCTTATCGCACTTTAATCTGTTGAGGGACGTTTCAGCCGCGGAATTGCTTTCGATCTCCCTCACCTCTGCCATGTAGCTGATAACAACTCACTTTAATTCACTTTCTCCTTTTCATTTTTCTTTCTTTTTTCCTTTTAAAATCTCCTCAAACGGACCCCCCCCCCCACCCCCCATCCCCATTCCTTTTTTCTGTCTGTGGTCATTGGTGGCCGCCTGCTCATCAATCTCGCCCGTGACAGTCAGTGTAAGAGAGCTGGCAAGGAAGTCCAATATGATTCATTGAAGATCAAAAGGACAGACAGACAGACAGACAGACAGACATGGCTACAGACTGCCTTTATTGTACTGATATACCATGGGTGAGCATGCACTTTGACTAGTCTCTGGAAAACAGAGGATTAGGAAACTATTAAGAAAGCCTTCATTCTACAGGCTTTTTTTAATTTAATTGTAACCGTGGTGTACATCTAAGCAAAAATATTACACAGTGTCTTCTGTAATACGATTCAAAGCACTTTGAAGATTATCGTATTTGATGATGGAAATCCCTGCTGAGCACGGCTGCCTAATGCACTTCCAAAAGGGCCTTTTCATACAGGTGGGCTCCCCAGAGCTAGAACGCTGGTGATTGGAAGACAAACTTGCTTGCTTTGGTTTCAGCAAATCCATTACTTTAATTTTGATTACTAATTCTGTACTTATTTTTATTGTTGTCAATGGCACTGCTGATGATAATGGTGGTTTTTATGTATATTTTTGGGACTTGTCGTGCCTTTACTACAATAGGACAGTTAAGATTGGGAAAGGAGATGACTGGAAGAGACAGATATGGGTAGGGTTGGGAAATGACCCAACCTGGGTCCCCATGGGCACTTGTCCATTCATGATACAGGTGCTCTACACACTGCACCACAGTACCCTCCCATATTAGTGCTATATTTGTGGTTGCTGTTGTTCACTATGAAATATTACCTCTCCAGTTACCTCATTTCTTCCTGCAACTCTCCTGGCAACGATGAGTTGGATCATCCCACGTTTGTTGCTCTCAATGGACATCGATTTTCGTAACGTTTCCATGGCCTCCTGGTTGGTCTTGCCCAGCAACGACTCTCCATTGACGGCAACCAACTGGTCATTCACATGTAGCCTTCCATCCTGGAGACACACAGAGACATGTTTACAGAACAGGCAAATCTCCCCATCCACGCCTGCCTAGCCAGAGGAAAATATTGCGTCATAGAATTATCATGACTTTGTCTTTCAGAAACAAATAAGATCAAATAAGATCTTTTAAATCTTTTTTCTTCTAAGGGTGTTCAAAAAAAGAAGCAATTCAGAATTCAGTAAGACCTGGCCTATGTCTCATTGTTCACAAACTAATCTCCTAAGACACAGTGTTCAGGGAAACCTGATAGAAGTTACATTAGGATATTATTAGTCTTATACTGTTCTCTTTCTACTAAAGGAATTTCAAAAGAAATAGATCAGATGTCAATAAGATCTTACAGTATATATTTCTGAGAGGCAAGATAAGACTGTTGTAAGAAGCAATGTGTTCCCCTGGGAATAACTTAAAATGTGTGAACGGAATGTACAATTACGACCCAGGCCACAAAGCACAAGCTCAGTCTCTCTGAGTAGCACTGGTTCAGTGCAATCAATCTATACAGGAGAGAAGAGAACCCGAAGGTCTGTCAGCACATATATTATTAATGTGGGAAAGCCTCACCTTCCCGGGCCTAGGAAAGGAGTCACTGTACTGTATTTTCCATTCTCACAGAGAGGTGTCATGCAATAAGTCAAACAAACAAAGAAACACACCAAATTCTATAGTGTTCAATCAACTCTGACAGAGTTCGTTTTAACACAATGCCAGCATTTATTTTATCCCAATCTTTGTAGTGTTAATTTAAGACTTCTCACTTACATATTTGACTGCTTTACAGTTAACATCTACTTTACTTTACAGTTTCTTCTCTTTAATTTGACAACACAAAGTAAATAAGAAGGCAAGATCATTTAAGACCGTCATCTGTAACTTTATACACG
Organism: Setipinna tenuifilis; assembly: GCA_030347295.1. NCBI lineage: Eukaryota > Metazoa > Chordata > Actinopteri > Clupeiformes > Engraulidae > Setipinna > Setipinna tenuifilis. The sequence continues at coordinate 16,536,479 of CM059285.1, forward strand.
AGCGTCACTCACCTTGCAAGCTGCCCCGCCATTGATGATGGACTTGACAAAGATGCCCAGGTCCGCGTGGTTCTCTTTAGAGCGATTGCCCTTAACACTGACGCCTAAGCCTGCAGATCCAGAATCGTTCAGCGGGATCTCAAACGTCAGAAACTCCCGTGTACCGTCAGGGGTCAGCACAAGGTCATCCTCCTCTGGCTGCTGGCGCAGACAAAAAAAACGTGAAAAGTCACTTGGAGGAAAAAAAAAGAAAGACAGAAATACTCCAATACACCAAAGTTATCAAAATCTCTGGCATCATTTTGCTTGATCATTTCTTGCTACGGTCACTAGCCTGTCAAGTGTGACAGACTGAATTGGACTGAACGTTGATGATCATGGCAGGTAGCAATTTTCTCCTGTCAACATGGCCATGTTTTTTTTTTCCACAATACAAAAGGAAAAGGGAAATCCTTAAGGTATCATTTGTGAGACAGCAATTAACAAAAAATATCTTCAAAGTTACATTCTTTATTAGACTGCTTGTGTATGTATGAAAGCATTAGATTCAGTGACAGCCACAGAGACATGTCTGAATATTTTAACTGGTTTATGCAAGAAATATATTTAACTCTTATAGCCATATCGGTGCCAGTCTTTCCCTGTTTCCCTCTAATTTAGTAAAGCAAAAAATAAAATACATTCTTAGTGTAATTTAAGGAAAAGATAAGCCAATAAATATAATGGAAAAAGGGGCACAACATGAACCCGGAGAATTCAAAGGGTTAATGATATTTGTGTGGGTGCCACGTTGAGCGGCGGAAGGGCTTTGATGGACAGGGCAGCTGGACTTGAATATAAAATATGAACATGAATAAAATTATTTCCCAGTAAGCTAGGCTACACCATGCATCCCAATTAGCCCCTACTCTTTAGCAAGCGCGCCGGGTTTGCACATTTCATAGTAACAACACGTAGAAGGCATAGAGCAGGTGCCCATCCCAGTGCCCACATTAGGGTATTTACATTGTTCATTTTAATGTTTGAAAACAACAAGGAATTTACTTTAATGTGGCAATTGTCTTGTACGTGCAATGAAAGAAATAAATGCTCTCAAAGTGTTCCTATGAGTTTACCTTTAAAGGAGAATATTAATGGGGGTGTGTGGAACTAATGTGATTCATGGAATTTGCAAAAGACAAAAGTAAACCAGCAAGGAAATGGTTGGTGTAGACTAGGGTTGTTTGAGCTGGGCAAAATATCTGACGGCATTTATTCAGATGGAAGATGCGATTTAATTTTCATATCGAATGTAAAAGTGGAGCTTGAGTGGAGCTGCATCTACATTCATTTGTAGTTTCCAGTTGGAACACAAGCATGGGTTCCAATGGACACTGTGTAGAATGGACTGTTAAAAATCTCCATTTTAAATGGAAAATCTCCATTTCTCCATACACTTACGTGCGTACATACATTTAATCCGAACACAAACATGTATGCTCAGACACCATGGGAATCTTTTCAATCAAAGTCCATCTTTAGTTGCCCTGTCCTACCTTAAACGGCTAATCAAGGTCACCATGGCAACCACGGGAGCAGGCAGCTTGCTGTTTGGACAGGGCTGACACTGAGCATTAACTACACTTATACGATACAATATTTACAATACAAACCACACGCTACGCGTGGGCCTTGTTTTTTAGTTATGTCCATGTAGGACTTGTCCAAATCAATAAAGACAATTTCAATTGGGAGTGCCTTAGTCAGAGAATCATTTTTCTCATTGTTGACAAACCACACATTATTTTAAAAAAAACTACTATGCATTCTCTTGTTGACACCAAACTGGCAGACATGACAAACTGACACACATGACAGTCAGCGATGACAGGAAGTACAAGGAGAGTTACTGTTTTCCTGAGTGATATCATTTTAGATTCTGGGGGTTATATCGAGCCTTACAACATCTTTGACAGACGCAGTCCGCGCCAGTGCACCCACAGAAAGTGATTTACACCAGAGGGAAGAGGACTCAACTCTTGAGTTGTGGCCAGGAAAACGCTTCCGAGAGAGCTGTGAATTATTACATGCAAAAGGTATGAAAACTGTATTTGGCCCAGAACCTCCTGATTCAATTTAACTTGGTCCTCGTCATCCTGTGAATAAAAAATAGCCATTTAGGTCTCTGTGTGTCTGAGGTAAAAAAAAAAGTATGTAAGAAAAATAGTTAAAGGGGTCACATTATTAAAAAAAAACCACATTAGTGCTTGGGGGACATACATTTCGGTCTCTGAAGTGTCTACAAACACTCCAGCCCTAAAATATTGTGTTAAACTGTGGAAAAGGGGGCATTTGATGGGATCTTTAATTCCATCGATGCATCGGTTCACTCAGTACTCCTCTTGAATATCCAATAGCACACAGTTAATTGCAGCTATTTGCTCCACATTTCTGTTTCTATCTCAGGGGATTTACACAGCCACAAGTGCAGAATTTGGTATTCGTCAGTATTTTCAATAAAAACTGTAAGCGTAATTTGCACAAATCCTGCAGTGATAAGCACAGTACTTTGCTGGACCCCGTCCAACTACCTGCCTTCTCCCCAAGGCTAGCACTACGGGGATATGCTACGCCTCGCTCCAGTCACAGCCAATTATGTGCTCAAGTAATTCATTAGTTCATAATCAAAGATGATGGCATGCTTCCACCGTTTCCTGTTGTTCCAGGACAGCAATGTTCGACTGTCTGCGGAAATCAAAGCAGGGGAGGCAACAGTCCTTGCACTCGGATGCAAGGGTGTGTCACTTTTTCCCCCCTTGGCATTTCTTTTCTATTGGGTTTGAGAAATGAAAAAGTGAAAAACAAATATGGAGAGGAAAGATTAAAAAAAAGACAAACAATGCCTATGCATTACTTGTACCTTCTCCTACAAGAGACGAACAGAACTTCTTTCCTAATGGCTATAAGAAATGAAAAGGTTAAAAGCAAATGTTTGTGGAAAGAAGACATAAAAAAATAAATACATGAAAAACAACGACTATGCACTTTCCACACCCTCTCTCCACATGACACATGCATGTACAACTCCCACCTCCCACTCCCCACCACGGAGATCTCCCTGCCTATCAGCACCTTGAACAATTACCAACACTGGAAGTTTTCTGTCTGCACATGCCCAAACGTAGTGCCATAAAGGTCACTGGAAATGAATTTTAAAAGCCTCAAAGAAATCACTCAAGGATGTAATTGCGAAGAAAGTCTGCGCATGATAAGTATTGCTGCACGGATTTTGCACGGCGCTCTTTTCTTTTTTTTTCCCGTTGTCTTCCAGCGAGAGTAGATAAAAGCTGTGCATTTAAGCACGCCCTGGATGAGCTTTAGATGAGTGCTTGGTGGTCTGTCTTTATTTCAGTGCAATTAAAGAGGGGATGGGGGGGGGGGGGGCAGGATCGATAAACACTGCAGACAAATAATGAATTCCAGTGCTGCATGGTTTTGAAAGTGCAAATGCCCAAGTCCAAATGCAAACACCAGTCAAAATGGACAAAGCAGATGTTAAAGAACACAATGTTATGACACCTGTTATGAACATGAATGAATGTTAATAATGGCGGTCATTCAGTCAATTCTCATTTTGTATTGTTATCTCAACAGTGTTTGGGATAAATTTGGCATCACAATTTAACATTTACCAGGATGACACAGGGCATTCACGTCCTGTCATGACAACTTCACATTAACCAGGCATAACCTGTCTGTGACTTCAGCCCTGGTTTTAGCATCTTGACAACGATATGGTAGCCAGTTGTTAGCTGACGTCCACCCCTGTCTCAGGTGCTCTCAGGTCTGAGTCTGGGCAAACCTGATGTGTCTAGGCCTGATGTGTTTTTTTTTATAACTATACACAGTATACTTATAGATATGACACTTGATATAGAACAAAACTATATGACTTCAACTTTTAAAACAATCTATCTAATCTAGGCTTGAGTTTGAGAAAAAAAAAAAAAAAAACTTAATTATCCATTTCCCGTTATCCGGACTTCTTTGACTATCTACTTAGTATTCAATTTTTCCTGTGGGAAATAATATTGAAACCATTTGCCCAAACTATCGTGTTTATCACCACTCTCAGCAGCTGCACAACACCACACACACTACACTCCTCTCCAGCACCGACGTGCAGACATACACATACACACTCTAAGAGTGCGAGTAATTACAGTAACAGCTGCTGAAAAAAACTACTAAATGAAAACAGGTGGCTTTCCCGCACACACACACAAACTGCTGGAAAGTCGTTAACAGAAGTGTCATTGTTCTTCTGTAGCACTTGGCAACCCTGGCTTTAATTATGAGGGAGCGTCGGGTTCAGAGAAGTGAAGATGGCACCATGTTTTTGCCATATTGTCTGGCACGTTTCAAATGGCACATAAAATAGCAGAAGGGGAAACCATGCGGACGCTCATCTGCAAGGAAAATAGACGGCAGGGGTGAGTAATTGAAAGTGTACAGAGAAGGGAAGGAGGGAAGAAAACATAACACAAAAAAAAAAAAAAAACGAGGAGCCATTACGAGATGATTTCAAACGGGCGATTGAACTTTAACATCTTTGGGCTGTTGTAATGGTGGCAGTAATTTACACAGCGGGGAGGAAAAGCATTCTCTGTGCCACTCTGCAGAGTTGGGCAGATGTCTACTTCACCCTGCGAGGAAAACACACTGACTTTTGACTAGGATGCATATGCTGACAGGCTTGATGAGCAAAGACACTTAAGATGCTGAGACACAAAGCAATGTATGCAGGGACCCTCTAGGCTACTAATTACCAGTGTTAGTTCATAACCACGCACCCCTCAGTTATGAGACACAAACACAGCAAAAAGTGAATTGAATCACTTTTTTGTTTTGCAATTGACTGAGCTACTTATGGCAGGGTCAGATTATACGAATATCAGATTTTTTTGTCTTTCACGATTGTCATTTATGATTGAACATGTCACACCAGATCGTAAAACCACAAATAATCTTCCCCCCATGGTTGCGAGAGTGGCCACTTTACAAGACTATGTGTAGATGTTGTGTTTCCACTAACTGTAACGCATTAAGCGACCCCCGACAATACTCTGAAACGCCAGTAGTCTTGTCTGGGTGTGGTAGAATGTCTCAGACAAAAACTGCTGGTCGCGAAGAATGTCATGTTGTAAGAAAAACTCGATTCGATGCTGGAAATGTGTCAGTCGAAATCGGGCTCATATTGTGCACTTTACAGTAAAAACAACACCTGCATTTTTGTGAGAGAACAAAGTATCTTATTTGAGCTGGTCTAATAAGAAAAAGATGCATAGGAATGGATGTGATTCTGTAGATTCCCTGTGCTCTCACTGATAATTTTTCATCAACTGTAACAAATCACACTTATTCTTTTTATCTAACATAGTAATGAGTTTTATAGTTTGAGCAGAATTTGCCAAAAAGTTAGCACTTACAAGATTAGAGCATCACCTACAAATTTGAGGTAGAACTTTCTTTGGAGTTGTGTGATAACATAGCTCCAGGTGGCTGTGAATTTATTCATTGTCAAGAAGGGTTTAAAAGCTTAGCAGAGAAAACTTGTCATGATTACTTCTCGACACATATATTTCACCACCTAAATTTGGCAAAAGGCCTTTCCTATTAAGCAAAGACAGAGCACAGGGTGTCCTTGTTTCCTTCACTTCTCTCATTTCTTTTTGCACTTTGCTAGCTAAAAGTTGCAGCATATTACCTCACCCTTACAGTAGGAGGAGCAGCATATCAGAGCATATATCTCCTGCGGACAGCTAATTATGTTAAAACCAGGACGTCTCAGGACCTGCTAGACACTTTGTCACCAATAAAAATGATTACTTGTTGAGATCTATTCTGTTAATGAAAAAAAATATTAAACTTGCCTTGTAAATCATCCAATCTTGACAAGGCTGTTTTACCTGAGTCAAGTGTATAGATAAATATTGAGTGTGGGGGGGGCAAAATGATCAGCAACCCATGCCTGGTTGTTTGTGTTTGTGTCTATACATCTTAGTATGCTTAGAGAAAGTGCACATATACCCATGTTTGCGAGTGAAATAGAGTCAGATAAACATGTGTGTAATTCATGTCTACCAATCAATGAGCTCTCCTGGCCACCACCCTCACTGCCCTGCTCGACTGTTTCCATGGAAACAGTCAAACGGATCTTTACCATGCAACTCATACCCACAGTCAGTCCCTGCAGTGGAGCTCTGACATCCTTGACTACCTTCCTTCCCTCGCCATGCTGCCAACTCTCCCTTTTAAATGAGTGTAACTGTTTCCCCCCACCTAGTACAAAACACATAACACACACAAGTCACTGTGTGTCAGCACTGCACATACACTGAACTTTCATTTTCACCTGCTGTGGAATTTCTGAGGAAAGTATAAAAAAAAAAAAAAAAGACATGAAGAACAGCAGGGACACAAGAATAATACATATAGAGCTGAAGGAAAATACAAAACAGAGATTTCTGTCAAGGATGAGAGCTGAGAGAGAGAAAAAGGTGCCTTTCAAACAGGAAATGGCTTAGCACAACAGCGATACCACTGGCTGTGTGTATTTGGGATTATGCAAAGGTTATACAAAGATTGCAAAAATGTGTTCACCGCTCAGGATTTAAGGGGAAACTAACAGGTTGTAATTTGTTGTCATCACCTTCTCATTTATTTCAGACCAGAATGGACTGAACAATAGTTATCTCTCCCAAATATGTTTGGGATTTGAAATCTGGAAAAATACAGTGTTTTTTTTTGCAGTTGCCATTTTAACACCATTAACCCTGACGGTCACACAATAAATCTATAACATGGATGAAATATCAGCATTTGTTAACTTCTGAAGGAACTTAACAAAGTCTTATTATGTAACACCAATAACGTCTTCTCTTACTCAGTAAGTAAAACAGAGCAAGTAAGACAAAAAATACAATTCACAAGGAGCAACTGCTCACACCTACTCAACATAACTCTGCTGTCTTGGAGGGCTGGGTGGGTTTTGTTTGCCTCCACCCATCGCTATGGCCACTGTCACTCTGTTATCTGCCTCTCGCCATAGCAACTATAAATCAGACTGTCAGAGTAATGTGGGGCTCAAATTAATTGCACAATTAAGAATCTCAGAAAGCTCGGCAGATCAGGCCTCTAATGGATCTATGACAAGCTTTGATGTAGTCATAAAGCAGAATTTAATGTACTGAGTAATTGCTCCTCTGTGCACTACACAGTCATGATGTATAACACCAGCCCAAAGTTTTGGGCCTCAAGAAAGAAAAAAGAAAGAAAGAAAGAAAGAAAGAAAGAAAGAAAGAAAGAAAGAAAGAAAGAAAGAAAGAAAGAAAGAAAGAAAAAAAGAAAGAAAGACAGACAGACAGACAGACAGACAGAAAGACAGACAGACAGACAGACAGACAGACAGAAAGAAAGAAAGAAAGAAAGAAAGAAAGAAAGAAAGAAAGAAAGAAAGAAAGAGTGTTTAAACCATTGTGTTACTTTTTTAAAAAGCATGCATGTTGCATTCCTAACGGACTCCACATCAGTGATGTGTGTTCCCTCTGTCTTCAAAGAGACACATCCAACAAAACCAAGCATTTTAACACGAGCGAAATATGAGCAAGAAGCATAATAAAAAAAAAAATCTTCTGATACTTAACAACTTCATCAAATGCAAAACTAGCTGTCACTACACAACACATGGAAGCCCTTTAAGGACACCATGTTTGCCTTCGACATAAAAGTTTAGACTGAGTTCTGAGCTAGTACTGGACTCAACAAGCAAATAAGGAACCCCTGCTCCATTTTGAGTGGCGCAGTGTCCAAATTCTGTCTTTCTTTCTCTCCCTCTTCCTCACCGCAGTGCACAATGAAGTGTGACATTAACTGATTTATTTTGCAGGGGGGGGGGGCATTGATGCGCAATCTTCACTTACACCCACCCCCCGTCCAAGTCATGGTGCCAGCTCACACAGGACACCCCAGGAGATAAGAGGAGATGATAAATAACTGCAAAGTGATTGGCTGACTCAAGGCAACTGGAGACTGGTCAGCATTGATGGAATATTTGTTTACATGTCACAACCTGTTCTAACAACAAATCTTCAATTCTTCAACTCCCTTAGCCAAAATTAAAAAGCCAAAATAACTTTCGTCACAAAATAACTTCAGAGCTCCTTTTCATAAAAGGAAAGCAGACTAAGCCGAGACCACATATTTTAGTAAGAAGGCTAATCAATCATGATATTTCTTGTCTGAATACCAATTTCCACCACCAGAAGCCAAAACATGCTGCTGAAGAATTGGTGATGAGGAGCCTTTGGATATTTCAGGTTAGCCTCCTAAACCAGCCCATACTTCACTTCATTTCGTACAGAGAGTCTGGCGGTGGTTTCATTAACATGGTTGTCTCAGGCACCAATCAGTGAACAATTTCTTCCTAGAGGTGTAGACTCTACTGAAGTTTAAAACGATTGGATCTGCCTTCAACCAATTGCTAACGTCTGGTCGTGACATATGAAATTAACCTGGCTATAGGACTACCTCGCTGATTGGTCAGGCAAGACCAATGCCTGACCCAGCCAGACCCTCTGTATGAAATGAAGTGAAGTACGAGGGGCTGGTTTACCAGACTAATTTTAGGTAGCCAAAAAAAAAAAAAACTTACAAATTGCTGGCCAAGATTCAGGCCTACTACATATACTATATACCTACTGTATATGTATCAGATACATTTGGCCTAAACTTTTTTTTCTAGTTTTCCTAAACTGGTTACTAATGTGTTTCCAGAAGTGCTTGAAAGCTGTTGGCTGTACCTGCAGATTTGTGCATGTGCATACATTGTGAATGTTTTTGCACCTGCAGTTCAAGGCATTAGCATTGTGGATGATTGCATCTATGGCCATGAGTAATTCACACACTTGTCATGACGGCCTCTACGTGTGTCCAGAGAGGTAAGATTTCATCAACTGCTGTTTGCCTGTCTCACTGAAATCACTTCTTGCAGCTGCTCATGCCTTTTTTCTCCTCAGGCCTACTGCATGCCAATGGTTCTGTGTGATTTTAATCTCATTTCTTTGGGCCCCCCCACCCCCTTCAACCCCCCCCCCCCCCTCTTCACCTTCTCATGTCTCTCACCAAGTCTTTTCCGCATCATTATCTCCATCCTCCACCTATCTGTCTCTCTCCATCATCACGGCTATGGGCTTTGCATATCCACCTCTCTATCCACCTCTCCATCTCTCTATCAATCACCACCGTGTCTGTGGGCTTTGCATATCTCTCCATCCACCTCTCCATCTCTCTATCAATCACGGTGTCTGTGGGCTTTGCATATCTCCCTATCCACCTGTCCATCTGCCTCTCGTCTTTATCCGTCTTCAGCATCACCTATTCTGTCAATTCTCCATTTCCTTTTCCTGCAGCTGGTTTTACAGCACAACCTTGCATCACACAGACAATCAAAACCTACAGAAGTGCCACCTTCAAATGTCAAACACTGAGGGAATTGTGGATTTAAATATAGTGATCTAGAAGCAAACACAGATTTCGCTCTCCCTTATTCAGTTTCTTATTGTGCGCGCGTGTGTGTGCGCGCGTGTGTGTGTGTGTGTGTGTGTGTGTGCATGTGTGTGTGCGTGTGCGTGTGTGTGCGTGTGCGTGTGCGTGTGTGTGTGTGTGTGTGTGTGTGTGTTCGCGCGTGTGTGTACCTTCTGATACAAACGGCAGTTAGCAGCTACATTTCTTCATTTGAACGAGACATGTTATTTACATGCAGATGAAGAAGGCAAAGTTTTGTTGGTGACTGGTGGAAGAACTTTTTTTATTTCCATGGTCAGAGGATAGTAGAGCTAGGTAGAGGCCCAGTGAGGAGAGCTGTGCTAATTACAATCCGCTTATTTACTGAAAAGCTGGAATACACTTACTGCACTAAATTGGAGACTGAAAATAGCTTTTTGAAACAGCACCAGGCCACTCCACTCGTCAGCCAATTACAACTTGAGTGAAGGACATACATAGTGACAGAAGAGAACTCAGGCAACTCAGATGTGCAGTACAGGCCTAAGTTTGGACATACATTCTCATTTAATGCATCTTCTTTATTTTTACTGTGCAAAGCAGTATATCAGAATACATGGCAGGGTTTCATTTTACTTTCTGAAGCCAAGACCTCTGCCTCTGCAAAAAAATAACTATTTAATGGTGTCATAAGTCATTGCTAAAATGCAAAGTGTCAGTTGTGGTATTTTATGAAAGTGTAAGTCTTCGCAAAGATGGGAAGGAAGGAGCCCAAAATAAACTAACAAATCTTAGTAGACTTAAAGCCAAAGAGACCCTGACAGGGAGCTTGCTTATCCACCCATATGCAGACAGCACATCAGAAACACCTTTTCTGTTTGGTTCCGGCCTTTCAAATGTGCATGTCTCTTCCTGAAGCCTAAAACCAGGCTTCCTCTCAGCCAAGGTCTCAGTCTCTCCAAGGACAGCCTTGCATTGATTACAGCCCTTCAATGTCTGTTGTGTTCACTGAACCTTTAGACACTTGTTCTTCTTTTTCACCCCCCTCTGCCTCTCTCAAAGGGATGGGTGAGATCCTGAAGACTTCAAAGCTCATTTTTCTAGTGGTCATCTCCAGCGGGGTCTGCACGGAGAACTGAGTAAAGGTTAGCGCTGACGCCCCTGTCAATAAGTCGCTCCCTCAGACTGCAGCACTTCTGCCCCCGAACGCACTCTGGAAATGTCTGCAACTCCCCAGACACACCAGCGAGTCTATCGGCCGTCACACAGAGGAATCAAACTTGCCGGCACTGCTGTGACCTGAAGTAATTACATCCAAACTACATGCAGGAGATCATCTAAAGGAAAACTTCATAGATTACTGCACTGGAGATCCTGGCAAGGTAACTCTGACTGTGTATTTGTTTGTTTTTATTCTTTTTTAAAGGCTGCTCTCATATGCGAAAATTATCATATCAAAAGCGCTGTGAAGATCAGGTCTGCGAAAGTAAAATATTCCTCCTCCAGTGACATTATGATGATATAGAGCTAATTTCACTGCTGACATTTGAAGATCAAAAACCAAACATCAAAAATGGCAAGAGAGGGGGGAAGATGACACGAGAGAACATGCAGTCCTGCTCAGCTCGTGTGAGGGAGACAGTAATAGGAAGAGATCTGTGCCATATCTCACGTGATTTATCGCAGTGTAACCAGCATCTGGAATGCCATCACTCTCGTTTTGACAACTCTACGACTGGGCTAATGTTCATTGTCCATCAAGTTTTGATTTAAGACTTTCCTCATCGAGAATAAGTACCTCGTAACGCGGCAGTAGCTACTGTAAGCTCTCCTCAAACCTCTCCCATGTGTGCTTGTGGGTGTACATGCTGGTCTTTTTGTCTGTCTGTCTGTGTGTGACTGCATTTTTCCTTTTTATTTACAACAACTGGTTGACAACAAGGTGTCAGGGTAATCCCCTCGCCCCACTCTATTCATACATCTGTAGTTACAACTACAGTTTGATAATGTTTGAACATGTTCTTCCTTAGATTTTTGATCCCATCAAGCCGAAGGAATAAGAGAAAGCCAAAGAGTAAGTTTTCCCACTAACACTACCTGTATATGTAAAGGCATGTAAACGGCACCGACAGCACTACAGCTGTAAACTACGCACATAGTCCCTCTGAGCTGGTGAAAAATGGCTGCATTCACTCTGAATAAGATAAACGACTATTCTTAGGAAACGCCAGACAGCATGAGACAAAAAAAATGTCACCCTGAATGACACATGGGTCATATGTCACCACTTTTTTCACCAGCAAGAAAATGGTTAGAACTTAAGAGTCTGAGTCATGTCAACATATAAAAAATGTAATCTCAGTAGTATTGCTATGTGTTACCATGACACTTTCCTGACCACCATACAGAGAGGTTGTGTGCATTAACATGTCTGTGTGGACATGTGCCATGGTGCCACTCTGATAATGTGTTTCTGAACCTCTGGATCTATATTTCCCAACGCAGACTGATGGGAAATGGTAGGTAACATCTCAGAGTGCCTGTTTGGAAAAGTGTGTTTTCTTGATAAAACAAGATAGGGGTAAACCTGTTTGGGAGATTACTCCAAAGGTGGAGATGGCAGCTTCAGAAAGTAAAACCCCTGCCACACATTTCATCCAACCACTTTTTTTTAAACCACCTGGTCCTAAAAAGCACACAAATCATCAGACAGGTAGATAATCAATTAGTAAAAATTACCTGTGGTAAGTGCACAGGCAGAAGGAATGCATGGCAGGGTCATTTACTTTGTGAAGCTGAAAGCTCCACTTCTGGGTGATTCACCCAGGCAGAGGGATGCCACTGTACTGTACTTCTCTCAGTGCTAAATCAAACACTAAAGCCGGTGGGTTGTGTTTGAGGTGTGTCTGGAGGGGACAGACACTTGTTAAATTGCCCCGAGCGTCTGAAAGGGCAGGGAGCGGAAACAGCACAAGGGGAGAGAGAGCAGGGAGGTATTTGAGCGACTTATTTGGCTCACTGGCAATGTCCGAGTCAGCAGGAGTGTGAAAGGTCATCTTTTGGTAAGGTACATTACTGTGTGTACGTGTTTGTGTGTGCATCTGTGTGTGTATGTCTATCTGTGTGTGTGTGCGCGTGTGTGTGTGTGCGTGTGTGTGCGCGTGTGTGTGTGTGTGCGTGCATCTATGTGTGTGTGTGCACATCTCTGTTTTTGTGTGTGTGTGCGCGCATGTGTGTGCATGCGTGTGTGTATGTGTGTGCATCTATGTGTGTGTGTGTGTGTGTGTGTAGAAGGTAATGACTAACGCACCACCTCTCGGGGCAGAAATGAATCCTCCTGCCGCAGGATGAGGAGGCTGACGGTGCCGCCCATCGGGGTCGAGCGCAGCAGAGCCACCACTTCCTCCTGAGTCTTCCCATTCAGGTCCACCCCATTCACCTGGGTCACACACACACACACACACACACACACACATAAACATACATAAGCATACATAAGCATACATAAACATAAAGACACACACACATTACATTACACTTAGCAGACACTTTTATCCAAAGACACTTACAAAAAGGAGGACATAAGCTAACAGAGGTTTAGAGAAACACAGAAGAAGCAGACTACCTTCATAGATACAAGGAGATGCATGTGCCTAAGTAAGTTTTTCAGAGCATAAACACACACACACACACACACACACACACACACACACACACACACACACACACATACAAATACAAATACACACACAAACACACACACAAAACACACACAGAACTGATGCCCTAAATATATGCGAATGCATTAAAACATAATGCCTGATAACATTTTAGGTCATTCAAATACTGCATGTGGTATTGCGTAATGATAGCAGAAATAGTACAGTTCTGCCTGAAACAAATACATACCCTACAAACACAAAGACTAAAAGTAAGTCAGCGTTACTGTAGAGTGGCCTCTCTCACCTCCTGCAGTCTGTCTCCGGCCTTTAAGGAGCCATCCTGTATAGCAGCTCCTCGCGGGAGAATGTTCTTAACGTAGATGGGAGCTGAGCCACCCAGAGGGACGTCTCGAGATGTGATGCTAAAACCCAGGCCCTCAGGACCTAAACACGCACACACACACAAAGACGCACACACACACAACCAGAATTGCACAGTTAATCCACACGTTTTTTTTTCTAAATGTACTCTGTAGGGATTTGTTGATAAGCGTTGGTATCTTTGCACCCAAATTATTTTTCATGAAATGCAACTTTGAGCCAAACTGCCAGCTGTATATGCTAATTCAAAACAGGCTTTAAAAAATACATCTTAATTTTATCTGTACTTTTACATTTGCATTAAGAAAAACTCAGAAAAACACCACAGCCCAACTGCTATTATTTTATTTTGGTGCAATCTTGGCCAGGCCTCCCTGGAAGAAAAGATATGCATCTTAGTGGGACCTTTCTGGTAAAACAATGACAAATACAATAAAATAAATAATCAAAAATGACTGCTATTCCTCTTGAAATGATGACCCAATTTGATACCTCACTACTGCTTGCTTCATCTAGTCACAATCAGCACAAGGTGGACCCACCCCACACACACACTCTCCTGAGCCCTAATATTCAAACAGTGAGTGTTGGGATGAACAGATAGATCACACAAATTGAACTTTACTGCATCCCTGCAGACCTTAAATCCTAGGAAACACTGTTAAAGGACTGGGGAATGGCAGGCCTGTAAAGCAATTTTGCTCTTAGTCCAGAAAATGACCTTTCCAGAGTGGCAAATGGATATGAATTGGCAGACAGAGAGCGAGAGGCCTAACGGAACAGAGTGATCGCGGGAACAAGAGGGGACGTCAGGCGGAGTGACCTTATCGTCTGCCCCATGCCACAATCGTAATTTTCTCTGAGGAAAATTGAAGGAAAAAGGTGACGTTTTCAAAAAATATTACACAAACGTAATAGACAAGAGATGAAACTGTGAATCTTCATGTGCAGCAGACAGTAATGACAGCACAGTTACATTCACAACGACAACATTATGAGTAGTCGTCTTCTTGCCGTTTGGAGACACTGGTGACATTCGTCGATATTTGCTAATATAAATGTAGCCTAATGCGGCACTCTGCTCCCAAATCTCACCCATCTGCCTCTTTGGTTTGTGACCATCATTCATTTTGGCATGTGCACTTTCATGCTTTACTTAACAGGTGTTTTTGGTGTGCTCAACTATGCGTCTGGACGTGCTCCTCACAAAATCAGATTTGTCCAACCACATTTTTGGGATATTGCTACCATGAAGCAGCATGAAGTGGTCACTCTGTACAAACAACTTTTTCAGATAACAGTGCATACTTCTGAGCAAAACCTTGTGGAGGATAAAAAGAATAAACGTGTATGCAATAAAAAACATGACTTATAGTCACCGCTGTTTTCAGGGGCATTGAAGATCTTTCATCTTTTTGTTCCTTTATACTGGGATCACTGAATTGACGGACGACAGCATTGATTTTCTGACGAATTAAGGCTTTGAAAGACCTGGCACGGCCCTCTAGCTATATAGACTGTTTTTGTGCATGGCCGTCAAGCCTAAGAAATACAAATTATTCTGACCTCAGAACAGACCACATACAGTGACTTTAACAAAATAAACAATCATATTAGTTAAACAAAACATTACAGGTTGACAGATGTTACTGTATAGGCTTGTACTGTACAGCCACCTGGGGGCCTTATGCACACCCTTGTGCGAAGAGGACAAAGTCCACAGCAAAAAGTCCAGTGTCGAATTAACCTCCACAGAGTTGATTTTAGCACTGTTGAGGGTTGATATAGCTCCACACCCTCCAGAGTGAAATTAACACCTTTGATGTGAAATAACCCCGACTCTGGACACCATTTAAATCCGAAGGGGTTAGAACTACATTTTGGGAATTAATAACAACTCCCAAATTTTCTGCCCTGAAATTTTAATGCTCCAAGTTTTGCTGTGTAAATAAGTAAGTAAGTACAGCCTTCTTACTTGGGCAGAGCATACGCCAGAATGCTGGCATAACAGATGGTAAGTAATCTCGCAGCTGGAAAGCAAACGTTTGAATTAGAGGCACATCCCAGTATGCGATTACCTTGGTCATACACAGTTCTAATGAAGTCATTAAATTCCCCACAGCACCTGCCAGTCAAGGGCTGGATGGAAATGTTTATCCATACGACAACGTGCACAATCAAACCAAAAAGTGTCATCAGCTGCTGTGATTTTCTATTGAGATTTTTGATTTGCCATTGAGTTTTACACTCCAAGGCTATTGTAAACACAAGCACATCAAAGGTCTGATGAAATAAGTCAGAATCACATGAAGCTACCCATTATTGCATCAGTAATCTGTCCCCGAAGAAAATAGGGAAAATCCGACAGGCTTCATCAGAAAATACGCTTCAGTGAATAGTTTGGTGGCATGGCCAGAATTATTATTCATCAAATCATCCCCTAGCTCTTGCAAATATTTTCCTTTTCATTATGCTACAGTCCTTAGCCTTGAAGTGTCTTTCTCTTTCTGAATGTGTCAGGAGAGAACTGATTGGTGTGTCAACTTTTCAGAAAACCTCTAAGGCCTTCAACGTGGTCATCTTTTCACATCTCCTTATCTCCCTTAAATACAGTCTCTATCACTCTTGTCTGTCTGTCTGTCTGTCTGTCTCTGTCTCTGTGAGATGGCTGAAAAATTGACAGTGCTGGCATTTAAACATTAAACATCTGTTTGATCAGGCAGCAAGCTGATTCACTGCAGACAAGCCAGCATACGCACAAAACACCGTCATGTTGATTGTCCTTGCCCACAGTGTGAGACCCACTTGACATGCCTCACATCAATCAAAGTGCAGTCCAACAGCTACAGTTTTAATGCATGTGAATTTGAATGCACCCGGGCAGTTGGGTTTCAGGCGGAAAATAGGGGGGGTACTGTAAGGTCAGCCTACAAACGAGAAACTGATTACTGATTTTTGTGTGCATGGTTTTATTTCATATGCGTGATAACTACAGTGCATGATCATTACAGCTCAGCATAATATGCTCTGACTGCCATTCCAATAAGCCTGACTCAGTTGCAGCATAAGTTCATGTTTGGTACCCTGTAGACCTGTGGGCTCAGGGGTTAAGAAGCTTGGTGGGGTGACTGCTCTCTTGCTTCGCTACATGGTGTCAGAAGAGGGATGGCCTGCTGTGTAGGCATTGGGGACGCACCTACTGGGTGAGCCATTGGGGACACACCTATACAAAGTACCCCTGGCTCACACCTAACCCTAAGGTGTGAGCCATACAAGCTACCCCTGGCGACAGGCTATTTCAGTGCCCTCCTGGGAGTCCTCAGCTCAGTATAGGTGGGGAAACAAGCTAATGGTAGCAGCAGTCATATTTACCCCTGCATGTGTTGAAGGAACACACAGTACAGTATAGGTGGTGTGTCCTAAACATGGGATTGAGGAATGCAACGTGCAGGAAAGAAATTCAAATGACTTTGCCTTTAATCGGGTTGTTTTCACCAAAATTATGCTGCAATGTTCCTCTTTACATTTAAATTACCTCTTATAAGCTAGCCTGCAATTACTTACCAAGTAAAGTTTCCAAACTTTAAAAACAACCAGCTTTGTAGTATATCTTTATTTGTGTTCATTTGTGTGTGTGTGTGTGTGTGTGTGTGTGTGTGTGTCTATGTGTCCGCACCCTAACCCTAGTTCACATGCATACATGCACTCCTGCACACACACACACACACACACACACACACACACACACACACACACACGTGTTAATGCTGTTCCCAATACTCTGATGGATGCTTCCTACTGCTCCTCACAGTGAAATGTGAAGATGCTGTTGTGATGCAGAACAAATAGGATTTGGCCTCCCCCCCTTGCACAGGAGACTCGGGAGGAACCTTGGATCAACCGCCCTTGACAATGCAAGATAGACTCTTTGAAGTCCTGACTGTATTAGTCACACTGCGATACCCACGGCAGAGAAAGAGCGAGAGCGAGAGCGAGAGCAGAGCAGAGATGCCCAAAGATATAATCTCCTATTAACAGTAGGCTACAATACACTTGCAGTACAGAAAAAAAATGTTGTTGCAGTCTTGTTTCAGTCCCATGTCTCATTTTTAAAGTTATTTTTTGATCATTTTTGCCTTATATTGCATAGGACAGTACAAAAAAATGAGGGTGTGACAGAGGGAGGGGGAGAGGGGGAGAGAGAGAGAGAGAGAGAGAGAGAGAGAGAGAGAGAGAGGGAGGGAGAGAGAGAGAGAGACGGGATACTACTGGGAAATGACCCTTAGGTCTGACACAAACCCCTGCCTCCCCAGACTTATGAACAGTATGGACACCATAGCCAACTGTGCCATTGCCTCCACAAGTCTCACTTCATATATAAAAGAACCTTACCTTTCCTGAGCTGCACGTTCAGTCTGCGGCCGATCTTTTTGGAGTAGCCAGCAGGGGGCGTGGCGCTGACCGGTCTGGAGATCTTGCCGGGGCTGAGGGTGCCCGTCTTGGATGGGCTGTTCAGCACTGGACTGAGAGGCGCTGGAGGGTAGACACTGGTTACGTCTGGATGGCCTTGGCTGGGCTGCAGGTTGACGTTGGGGTGCGGCCCGCTCCTCGACATCCGTTGTGGGGTGAATTCGATGCCCCCACCACCACCGCTGCCTTCCACTACTATATTGGTGCGGTCTCCGAGGCTTTGCGAGGCATCGAGACTTAAGTGGTCGGGGTCCTGGTCGAACTCTAGCTGGGACAGCCGCTCGTACTGGGCCTTCTTGGAGGCAGGCACCACGTGGAACAGGATGAGAGGGGAGCGCATAGCTTGACGGAACATATTCTGCGCTCTGCAGTTAAAGAAAAAGAGGAAATTGTGTGTGAGTGCGAGTGTGTATGTGTGCGTGTGTGTGCACACCCACTGAGGAAGGGTAATTCAGTAAATACATTAGGCCAAGAAGATAAAACGCATTGTGCTTTATGACATCTCTGTTTAAAGTTGCAGTCGGTGGCTGCTGCTTCTTGTGAAAAGCAGAAGCAGAAGAGAGGTCAAGAGTGTGGCGTAGTTAATTGGTTACTAATTGCCGTCCGCCAGCTGGAAACAAGGCTAACCCACATATTACATTATCTGCCATTTCCATAATCGCTAAGCCTGAGGGAGGAAGCAGGCGCATTAGCGTCAGAAAAAATGGTCCTTCCAGTCCATTGCGGGGCCTACTTCAGCCACATGGAATATCAATAATCAAAGATGATCTCTCGTTTGCATACAGCAGTCTTTGGTCCTGTGGTGCCATTTAAGTACACTATCGTATAAAAAAGGAAAATAGAGTACATATACCTCAGACCAAAATGTCCCATGAAATTGGAATTCATTTTTTTCCTTTCCAAGCGGGTATTTTATTAACAACCAGTGACATAGTAAAAGCAACATTTGCACAACGACGGACATTATTCTTAATTTAGACATTACCCATCAGTTGCAGTCAGAGCTGATATGAAACTATTTGTGTTAAAACAATGCTCACTGGAACTTTGGGAACACCACATCTCACAAAACAGATTTTGCCCTATGTTCCCAGTGTCCTCTGTTCCCAAACTTACTAAGGTACATTAATAGGATCCTGACAAAATAACCTGTGTTCCCCAGTTCAAGGGTTCCGTGTTTCCCGGTTCTCGGTTGTCTTCTCCAGTTTTAGGGCCCTATGTTCCCAGGGCCCTATGATCTAATAATACACCTTAGTACCTGACAAAGCCCTGGTGACCATAGCAGAGGAATAATGATGACAAAAGGTACAAAACACAACGGGTGCCTATGTTGCTTCATTGCTTGGCCCACAATTAAAATATTCCCACACATGCTAGAAACAGAAAGCCCTGGAAACATAGGTACGCAGCGCCCCAAGACAGGACCGATGTCTAAGTCTGGATGCACACACAATTCCAACCATATTGTTTCGGTGAATGAACCCAAGGTATCTCCTGTCCTGATCCGCAAACAGTCAGCAGACTTGAGGCGAAACAGAATCAACATACATTTCAATCTGCTCGTCACAAGGTTTATTTAAACTTCAGCTTAGCCACTTAGCATATAGATAGCCTAGCCCCACACGGTCCCATGCCTAGGTCAGGGAGGCGATGATGCCTTTTTTTACCGCTGGGAGGAAAACCATGATGCAAACTATCCTACCCTGAATGCCCCCTCTTCTTCATTATCTCAGCAGTGACACCCAAACAGAACTCATCCAAATTAGTTATTGACAAACGCTAAGCCACCTTCTCTGAAATCTTATTGTGTGAAAACACAGACCAAGGTGGAGATCCTGACTTTAGAAAGTAAAAGAACTCTACCATGCTTTTTTTCTGCCTGTGCACTTAACAAAGGTGATTTTACTAATTAACTAATCTATCTGTCTGATGATTTGTGTGCTCGTAAGGATCAACTAGTCTAAAAATGGCTGAACCCAATATGTGGTTCTTACTTTCTAAACCCACGGTATCCGTCTCTGTACAAGGGCAAGACCAGTGTAACTCTGTCTCATTCTTATTGTAATTTCTGCTACCACGCGCCGGAAAATAAAGAGAGAGAGAGAGATGAAGTAAACAGCCGACTAGATGCTAACAAGCTGAGTTGTGCCACTCGGCTAATCACATGGCACCCGCTCCTGATTGAATAATAAATGACTCCATCAATGCATCATTACACTTAGCTAGATTAACCACCTCTAAATATTTATCCATGCAAAACAAAGCAATAAGATTAGACTATCACTTTGAATTATCTCGCTGTGGTGCACAATCAGGAGGGAATATGGGGCTGAAGTCAAAAAGAAAAGGAGGCAGAGATCGACTCATTCATCATCTTCCTTGTTTCTAAAGATTTGTGGTATGTTTCATCTACATGTTCACAGGAAAAGGCTAATCTAAAACACAGATTCCTTTGTGGATTTTACATCCAAACACACTGCTAAGGCCAAACATGAGAAAACAAATTTGACTTTTGTTTGGTAATTGCAACAGATCTTAGAGATCGCCCAAGCTGAGTTCCATTTGTCCCAATGACGGCATGACCTAAATGGCTTTGAGATCTCGGTTAAAAGTATTTTCCTTTGACAACAGTTGATTAAACTTAATTATACATACTTAATATATATGAACTTAATTACACCCAGTAATTAATTGGACCTAAATGAGCACATCTCAGTAACGATATAAAAGAATACAAAAGATTAGCAATTACAGGGTGGAAAGAGTATTATTTAAATTCTCAGATGTGTTGGGGGGGAAGAAAAGAAACATTGCTGCGATCCTGGCAACCACCATTACCACAATCAGCCATCAGTCTTCCAAAGGTGCGCCCAGCGGCAAATAGAGTGGGCACCTTAGCCAGCACCCAACTAGGCATCACTAATCTACAGCTGAGCCCTCTGCCTCAATCTAATCCTGCGTGAGATCTGTGTCAGGCAATCAAAAATGGAAATCTCTGCACAAACCAGGCAAGTATCAAAAACTGTCGTTCATCATACAAGCGAGGGAGAGAGTGTGTGGGTGTGTGGTCTGTAATGTGGTTTAAAAAAAATGGTTAATGTGTAAAAAACATAAAGTAAGCAGATCACTTGCAATTGTATAATGGTCATTAACTTCAGTTTGTCCATGAATGATACGTATAAAAAGAAAAACTGAACCAAAAGATCAAAGCAAGTAGGCTAAAAATACATGTTCTTGTATCCATATGCAAGGCAGAAAGATAACAGTAGAAAAAAAATGAAAAGCAGAATACAGATTCAAGTAAGAAAGGATAAATGTAACTGGGTAAAGAGGAAACTGACAAGTGTGAAGCCAACTAAATATATTGGAGGCACACGAAGCATGAAGTGGAAAGAGAGTAGAATAGAGAAAGGGAATATTTTCATTGAGGGACAAGAGAGTTGTAAGTATCCTTTGTCCTGGAGGGGAAGAAGACAAGATGGGGGGTCTTACTGTTCGAATCTGATGTTGCGCAGATCCCCATGATTAATCCGCACGATGCAGTCGTTCTCGCGGAACAGACCCTCCTGCTCCGCCTTCCCGCCCCGCTCGAGACGCTTCACGAGCAGGCCCAGAGTCCTGGAATAGTCAAAGCACACCATTACCAACACACACACACCATTATCAACACACACACACACACACACACACACACACACACACACACACACACCATTACCAACCAACACACCCGCACACCACACACACGCACACCATTACCAACACAGCCACACTACACACACACACACACACACACACACACACACACACACACACACACACACACACACACACACACACACACACACACACACACACCATTACTGACACTGACATAAAAGGACCTCCTTTGCCGCCAAATATATGCAAGGGCTTGACTGAAGGAAGTGCCTGCTGCCAGTGTACAGTCGACACTTAGGTTAGGAGAAGTTTGACACACTGCACAAGGTTGGGGGGAACAAAGTGATCAAAGCCACCAAGCCACCAAGTGTATTAGTAAAACCTTAGTGGAGTGTGGTTGAAAGTGAGTTTTGAAAGGAAAGTTTAAAAAGGGGGTTCAGAGCAGTGTTAAGATTTCCATATTCTCTGTCACAGAGCTGAATCTTCGGAGATCGGAAGTTAGATTGTGTCACTTCAGGACTCTGGAGTCAAAGTTGAGAAGTTCTGAAACTTGTGATGGGGCGGGCTTGTCATCATGTTTATTTTTTTTCCCTCAGTCTACATTTCCATCTCGGAAATGTTATTTTGTCAGTGTCTGCGCTGCACATATGCGATGAAGGACACGGACCCCATAATCCCTGACTCTGGGAATTGATCATCTTAAGGCATCAGAAAAGCAATGGTGCTGTTGACAGGCTTAAAAAGTGAGCTAGCTGATACAAGTTATAAATAACCACGAGCGAGAGCGCACGCACACACACACACACACACTCACTCACAAACATAAACATATGCCTGCAAACAGATTTCTCTAAGCTTGTTGACTAAGGAGTCTCCTTCCTCCTTGAAAACTCTTCCTAACCCCTAACTTCAAACGCAGCAAAGAAGTAACTCAGCAGAAATCTCAGTAGGCTTTGAAGACTGGATCCAATGCACGGCAAAGCTAGATCTGACAAGCACCAAAACAGTATAAAGTCAGTACAGCTCTTAAAAGCAAATCAAGGTGCTCCCTCATCTCTCTCTCTCCCTCTCCCTCTCTCTTTTCGTTGCTCATGTATTTGTGCGCTTTGAGTCTCTCAGGGAAGAAACGAGGGAGATAAACAGAGGAATGAAGAAAAAAGAGAGAGGGAGAAAATGAATGGGAGTTTGAGGGAAGCTGCAGATAAATTCTGCTGTCACAACACCACCCCACCCCACCAGCATAAACCCAAACACATTTTGGGGTGCTTTAGAAGCTCGTCTGGAAACAGAATTAAGCCAGCATGTGTAACTTTACACTGCAAAGGGTAAACACTAATGGGAAAGAGCTCGTGTTAAAACAAAGGCATCAAATTTGGATGAAGATTTTAAAAGTAGCGAGACATTTTCAAGCAGTTTATTGGTACACAGTTGATCTGTTTGGTGTAGACTGGAGCCACATAAATCTGTGTGAGTACCATCCCCAGACACTCCTGCTGTAGCAAACACATCACACTCAGAGCTGAGACCGTAAAGCTAAAAACTGCTCCAACTCTGCCATTTTTCTTCCTTCCCCAGGTCCTGAAGCTGGTAGCAAAAATTACACTAACAGTTTGTCCTCTTTTCAACTCACTAATACTGACTGTGACTTTTTTTTAACATTTTTAACACAGTAATGTTTATTACTGTGTATATGATAAACTTTATAAACTTCATATGCATGATGCTTCTTTAGCTAAATGTGTAGACACACACACTAGTCTCTCTGCTGCACTCTCCCAGCGTCAGGAGTAATCGGCCCGAAGACATTCCACGAAGGAGACCACCTGTTCCCGTCAGCACTTTGTAATTGAATGATAATGCAATCAGGATCTCTTTATGCGCGCAATTAACAGCCAGCGCTTGTTTACAGTTCGCAGCGGCCACAGGATTGGATCATAATATTTGGGATAATGCAACTAGGAGTGTTTTTGTGTGTGTGTGTGTGTGTGTGTGTGTGTGTTTGTTTGTTTGCTTAATTATGTGGCGTGTTTGAACATGTGTCTGCATGTACATATATCTGCGCACCATCCTTGCTAATAAAAGTGCAGATGTGCCAAAGACATCGGCTCGGTCATGCAGACTGGTACAATCGCTGCTAAAGGAGTCTAACTGATTCATCACCTTAAGTGGTGCCGGTTTAGGGGTGGCTTTACAGTGACTAGAGGCCTGAGACACCCGTAGAGACCCGTAGAGGTGCAATACTGATGAGCTGTCCTGACAATGTTTACTGTACAGACCAACTGGACCCTGTAAACGAGACTCCTAAAAAACAAACCCAACCATAGGATGGCCGTCCAGACTCAGGACAATAGTGGTACGTATGGAAAAAGCTAGGAGTAGAAGATGGTGATTCCTTGATGATTCTTAAAAATGCTACGTATTCTCTCAAACAGTTTCAGGTTAGAAGAAGGTTTGTTGTCAGGGACGGCTTAAATCTTTTCTCCCATAAAGTACACTCCCTAAGTGTACTTTCCTAAGTGTACTTTCCTAAGTGTACTTTGTAAGTATCTTGTGTTTCCTCGAAACTAAACAAACGCATCATGGCCTCTCTGACAGATACCTTCTACTTGTAACTATATATAACGGTTGAAGTTTAAAAAAAAAAAAAAAACTCTCAAAACAAACAGGACAGACATGTTAGCTGGGTACGCATTACAAATATTAGCTGTGCAAGAGGGTATAATTGTACATAATGTTTAGTGACAATGGAGAAACTTTACTACAGCAATGGCTGTGACCACTGCTTTTGTTTTAAAAAGGTATGTTGGGGAGAATGTTGTTTTGGTGTATTATCGGAATTTAAATACACTTGTAGGCTACAGAAATTCCACAAAGCCTTACTTGCCTTGAAGGTCAATTAAAATTAAAGTTGTATTTCGCAACTCTTTAAACGTGTTTTGTTCACTGGCAAACTCAACTTGTCTTGCCTGCTTTTTATGCCATCCATTTTTGACCTTGGTGTGTGTGTGTGTGCGTGTGCGTGTGTGTGTGTGTGTGTGTGTGTGTGTGTGTATGTCGGTGCGTGTGTGTGTGTATGCGTGCCCTTCCTATGGCAAACCAACCACTCTTATAAATGTGCTTTTACTCTAATTGAGTGTGGATTGAGTTGGCCCCTGATGCAGCAGCTTTTCTTGGCTTATAAAGTGTGATGTATTCTGCACTGTGTCCTTCCTTGACACTCTTGAGTGTACTGTGTCCTGTTCGAGCCACACGTGTCTTAAGTGTGTGTATCATGATGAAAATTACAATTCACCACTGCAACCCCTGAAGGTCATCATGCAAATTCAAGACTTCTTCCACAGATTCTGATTACTTGACCTTGACAATGTGTGATGTGTTTCATTTTTCCTTTTCAACTGTGAGAGTTACAGTTGAGACACTATCCTTGTAAAGGTGCGCGTGCGTGCGTGTGTGTGTGTGTGTGTGTGTGTGTGTGTGTGTGTGTGTGTGTGTGTGTGTGTGTACAGCCATTGCCAGTCCTGTGGTTGTTATTCAGGGAAACAATGGCAGAAACTGGTGCAGGGATATATCTGCCCATTTTTTAAAACTGCCTTTTGTCAATAAATCCTTGAGGCCTGTGTAAAAATGAAGCTGAAATAAAAAGGTGAGTCATGCAGTAAAAAAAACAACATTTAAACAGCTACAACAAGCCAAACACAAAGGACACAAGCAGGAAGAGTCAAACCCAAGCACAGAAAACACAGGGGGAAGGACATTCTTTTACTGACACACACACACAAGTAAGAAAAAGCCAAAAACACACACACTAATGGGCCTGAAAGGATAACGCAGAGAACACATGAAGGCTACAAGCTGTGAACGGAGATTATAACTTTTATCACTGGTTTTTGTTTTGATTTACCTGCGGTCTCTGGCACTGAATGGTACTACATGGATTCCCAAGGGTCCTCCAGCATTAGACACCTCTACCAGTTCTAGAATTTCACTGCGAGACAATGGTGGATGAAGGGGCAGGTGAGACAACAAGACAAAAAAGGGATGCACAAATTCACATTACTTATCATGACAATGGCACACTGTGAAAAGTGCTGCATAAAACCAACTTTGAAAAAAATAAAGGCAACATGCTACATACATCTTTTCGTACATTGGTTTCACTCAACAATATCATAACATGTTCATAACATGTTCATAACATACATGGCATTGTTAAGTACATGAATCTTGGATGAAAAGATACATGCCACACATTGCCTTTTTATTTTATTTTTTTAGTTCATTCAATGCAGCCCGTTTTACAGTGCATTCAACATTTAAGACACAAGACTTTAAAAACAGAGCGTAGGCGACTGCAATCAGAATCTAGTATGACCACGGCAGTAGGCTCCCAAGCCATTATAATTCTAGCCATCATTAGAAAGCACTGGGTCGATGTGAGACCCACTTCAATTTAGTGATTAGGATCAGATTCAGGGCTGCAGTGGCCTACTTCTCTTTTTTCCCACACCCTGTCCTTTCAGTACGGTTTAGAACACACGTCTGTTCTTCACGGGAAAGGGCATGCACAAGAATGGGTTTTACATGAAGGAGAATCACTGCCTTGGTTGAATAACTGCGAAATTCAACAAGTGAAATCATTCTGATCTGTGCATCATAAGTTGGAAGACAATGATTAGACCTCCTCTTAAGAGATTGAGGACTTTTCACCTCTGATCCAAAAGGTCTCCTCATTTCGGAGCAAACACCTTCGCACATCTTGAGTCATGTGACCTTAATGAGTCTCACTCATGTAACCCTGGGTCACAGGACAAGAGGTGTGCTCAACAGGTCATAGCTCTTCCCCCAATGCCAACCTACTGGAGGGGCAGAACTCAACTATCAGATCTCAGCACCGAAAAAGCCTTTTAGAAGAGGGGAACTATCCTCAAGCAGTTCAGTTGCCTTACAACTTATGACTACATATGACTAACATGACCTGGATGAATGAAAACCCTTTACAGACATATCTGATTCATATTAATGTTAGCAGAGAGTGGAAGATATGCATAAAACTGAAAAAAATTGAAGACCATGGGTCACACATAAGAGAAAATATTCCTGATTCTGAAAGACCCCCTCTGTGTGCAACAGTTATTGAGCACGAGACTCAAGTCTAGCTTGCTCTGCATTTCTTTAAAGCTGCTATAGATACTAGCCTGGTAAATTAGCCCCTCGTACTTCACTTTGTTTTGTACAGAGGGTCTGGCTGTGCTACATTAAGAAACGTTTTTCCTCCTGGAGGTGTGGACTCTGCTGAAATTTAAAAGATTGGATCTGCCTTTACCCAAACATTAACGTGTAGGAAGTTGCAAAGCTTTCCAGAAAACAACGGACTAACTACTAATATGCACAAACGTTCACCAACACTTCTGTGCGCTGATTTGGCTAGGAGGGATTCTGCCTACAACCAGCCATTTCAATGAGACCAGTGCCAGACCCTCTGTGCAAAACAAAGTGATAGGATAAAACTGCTATAGCAGTTAGACTTGTAGGCCATCAGTTACGTTTTAAAAATGTCAACATCCTGGCTGTACTATTGTTGTCAGTGAAATAAGTATTTTACATTTATTTATGCTAATGTTAAAATGTCTTAATCTCTGGTGGCACATCTGGACCATTTTATCATCCACATTACTTTACCTTTAGACATGAGCATGACTGTACAGGTAAATAGGTAATATGTAAAAGCACACAGGAAATTATATGAAAATGTGCTATATGAATACAGATATTTTACCATTCATCCCCTTATCTTTCCCTTCAAGGCATATGGCATTAAGGCATCATTGTTACTGTTTTTGTAAGTAGCCATGGGCACAATGAGGAGATATGACTATAGGCCTAAGGCACATTTAAAATGGATGTGAGGTGACACTACAGACAGGACCTTGGAGTTCATACCTATAACCTCATTACAGTCTGGTTGTCCCATTCTTCTCAGTTCGCTAGGGGTGTGTGTGTGTGTGTGTGTGTGTGTGTGTGTGTGTGTGTGTGTGTGTGTAACCTACTCTAACAAGACAGGAGCATATTCCATGCAGGAGTCTGCTCGTCCAAGTGGCTCAATTCTGCCGTTCCTCTCTTCTTCTCGTCTTTCTTCCTCCTCCTCTTCCTCCTGGTGAACAAACACAGGAAAGGACAAAACAAGTACAACATGAGATACATACTGTACACTCCTTCTGTTACATGACAGAGAAATAGTTACGGCTTTTCAGTTTATACATTTCCCACAGACATTTATTCAATTGTAAATAGTGTGTATTGTTTTAATTGTATTCTAATGAACTCTTTTTTAAAACAGAAATGGATCAAAAAATCGATCATTAGATTACATATTTGTGGTCACAGTAGGGTCATAGCAGTGTATTCTGTACATGTTTAATAGCTCAACAGACAGCTTAAAAACTGTGGTCAAAAATGCTAACAAAACAAAATAAAATGGGCAAAGGACACATGCATGACTTACATGTGGGCTACTGTCAATTAGAGCTCTGGCGTATTGACTTAGCATGGGTGGGATTGACCCAACCCGATACAAAGGCTTTGTTAAGCTGACAATTCGCTTTTTTTTACTAGAAGAAGTTGGAGTGTTCAAGTCTGACGAACATTTTCGTAGGTCTTAGGGTTCTAGTGTTAAGCCAACTGTAGAGAATGTCTCTTTGGAACAGGGTGAGGTTTAAAACACTAACACTAAAACAACTTCAAGCTTCTGCTTGACTTCCACACTGTGAAAACATTCTCTTCCACAGCCAGTAGGATGTCTAGACAGTGGCTGGAAGTTTGAAATGGCTCGTTACAAACTGAGATTAATATTCAGCGGCTCCTCACCTTTTACCTTTCCCTATTCCCACTCAAATGTCAAGCGCATCTAAATAGACTCCCCGTACCTTCATATGGAAATGCATTGTTATTTTAACTCTCCATGGGATGTGTGTGTGTGTGTGTGTGTGTGTGTGTGTGTGTGTGTGTGTGTGTGTGTGTGTGTGTGTGTGTGTGTGTGTGGAATTGTGTGTGTGTGTGTGTGTGTGTGTATGTGTGTGTGTGTGTGGAATTGTGTGTGTGTGTGTGGAATTGTGTGTGTGTGTGTGTGTGTGTGTGTGTGTGTGTGTGTGTGTGTGTGTGAGCGCGCACACATGAGGGTCAGCGGAGGGTATGCTCTTTTTTTTCCTATTCTGATAAGAGGTGACTCAGACTTATGAAAATTTCATCAGTGAGCCTAGTGAGTCCCAGTGCATCATGCATGTATGACAGCAAGTCTGTGTGTGTGTGTGTGTGTGTGTGGTGGGGGGGGTGGGGGTGGGAGGAATAAAATGAATGACTCCTGCTGGTCCATCTGTTTCAGTAACCTCATAAAGTAGTCAGCCACCCATATGTTTATTTACTTGCATTTTAAACACATTGGAAAGTGCTGTGGGTTTAAGAAATGTTGCTACATCACCACAACAATGACAGGCATGACAGCTAAATGGAGATTTAGTGGAATGAAATGAAACCAGGATGAAGGGGATGAAGATGTACCTAATGAAAGGTAGGACACGTTTAAAAGATGAATTAGTGTCATTTTTGCACTATTTACCAAAAAAAACAAAAAAAAAACGGTAAGGTGATGAAAGGAGGAAAATGTTACCTTTGGCAACAGTCCCTGACAAAAAAAAAAAACACAACAAAAAGTTCTGGATGATTCACATTTATCATGAATGACACTGACAAGTAATTAACTCCAAAGTAGGTTGCTAACGGCGATCACAGCCCAGCAGCCTGCTTATTTTTGTCTGAGTGACAATGCAGTCTGACATGAATACCACAGCTCTACTAAGTATCTCTATACAGCACAGAGCACAGCTGTCTTCAGCAGCTGATGGAGAAGAACATGATTTCTGAGAGATTAGAAACTAAAAGAAGACAGAAATGGTACAAGAGGGAGAGAGACAGTGAGACAGAGAGAGAAAGAGAGAGAGAGAGAGAGCGAGAGCCAGAGCCAGAGTGATGCTCTTTTAAGTCCTGCTGCAGGTACTCAGCAATGGAAAAACAGGAAAAAAAGAGGAGGAAGTCATCGTTCAGACATCAGTGATGTCAGTCATTTTCTGTCTCGGTCTTCAAGTCTGTCATACACATGTCTGCCATTCTAACCTCTATCTTCCTGACTCCCTTTTCACGCAGCACCAGCAAGAGACGAGTTGTCCTTGCTGACCCGCATTTGGACTGTCAATGCAGTGTAACCTTTGAGGTGTCACAGACGGCGACCATGACGGACAGGCAGACGGACAGACGGACAGGCCATCGCTGGCCTGTTGTTGTTGTTTGTTGTTGTTGGGCACACCCTTCTTCAAAGCACCTGTTAGCTGATGTGTTCAGCTTTCATCAGCCGAAGTCACTATGACGGGACTAACCAGCAGCGTCCTGGCTGCTGAAATGGCTGGGTCAAGGCCAGGCGCGTCCCGAGTTACAGCCAGGATTGGAGAGGTTATGAGGCTGGTGGCTGAGATGCATTAAGTTTATTAAGGTAGGCATTAAGAGTTGGCAGCAGTCCGGTCCGGGCGGGAGGTTTATAAAAGAAAGCCATGAAAGCACTGCCTTCTACGAGCGGAGGAGAAGACGGATTATTGGGGGAGATATAGAGAGGGCAAAGCAGCCCATTTTTAACAGCAGCTGGTTCTGTGCCAGACAACAGTCATTGTAAACGCCACCCTCTCCCTGATGCCACCACAGCCGTGCTTGAGGGGATTATGCGCATGTGTGCTGATACAGACCTTGAAAGGCATGACACATGATTACAGTGTCTAGATCGTTGATCGGTAACCTGGATTTATTACAATTCACGTGGTTCCTCTACCTGACTGAAGAGTTGTGTTAATTAAAATCAGCTGACTTTGTGAGCGGCTAGAACAAATGTGTGGTACTGGACTGTAACTTCATCACTCACTAGTCTAGCTGTTCCCCATTTCGTTTAGAGGACTGGCAGATGAAAAAGGTATTTACACACACACATGTACACACACAAAAGAGGACACCTAAAAACCACGAAGTAAATCCATTGCTGAATTTGAAGGACAGACCATAACATACAGAAATTACACTGTTGTATGCCAGTTTACAAGCACATAGGAACATACATTACTTGATATTTTTAAACCTTTTTAGGCCCCTTTAAAACTGGCCTATACAGCCCTACTTTTGATAGGGCTGTACCTGATTGTGCCTAATCAAGTTATTATAAGAATCAGAATATTTTAGTAATTTCCTTTGCTCATGCAAAAGTAAAACATAGTACTATAAGGGCCTCACATATAAACCAAAGCATCAAATTAGGGTACATTTTACAACTATAACTATAACATTTTATAAATAAAAGTTTAGAAATATAACAAAGGGGGATACAAAAAAACAAGGAAAGATACAAAAAAAGTCAATGAATGAAAGGAAATACTGATATACAGCAGAGAATGCAAACAGTGAGTAGCAATGCTGGAATATGAAGTGTAGTGGCAGCGCTGTCAAGACTGTTTGTCTGTGGGTGATGGACACAGAGGGAGGAATTATACAGTTTCATGACCAGAGGCAAGAATGATTTCCTGTGGATCACTGTGGTTCATTTTGGTGGCAACAGTCAAGCCCTGAAGGAGCCCCTGTACCTGACCAGCATGTGATGTAGGGGCTGTGAGTCATAGTCCAGGAGGCTACCTACTTTAGACAACAGCCACCTGTCTGACATCACTGGCACTGACTGAGTCTAGCTGGCTCCGCATCATGTCACTGGCTTTGAGGGTACAGTGGTGCAGTGTTTAGAGCACCCAACTATGAACGGACATTTGTCCATGGGGACCCAGGTTCGAATCTGGCCTGTGGTCCTTTACCAAACCTTCCCCATCTCCCTTTCCCATGTACCTCCTGTCACCACCTTCACTGTCCTATAAGACCAAAAAAAATACTTTCAAAAATAATAATAATATTAATGTCACCGGCTTTGTAAGTCATTTTCGTTGAGTGTGTTGCCATCTGCCAGCTCCAGTCTGCTGCCCCAGCACACAACAGCAAAAAGGATACAACTGGTCACCACAGACTCATATGTCCATTAGATGTTTAAGGACCTCAGCCTCCTTAGAGAACAGAGGCGGCAAGGCTAGTCCAGATCAATGTTTATGAGCACACCAGGAGTAAGGCTAAATGCCTGTTTTTTAAAGGAGTCAAATATATTTAGGTTGGAAAGATATCAACAACTGTGACTTAGTGTATCTGTCTAATAAAATGTATTCTAAAAAGCCTTGCAATGGTGAAATCGTTTTAGCAGAAACAAATTTAGGTATTGAACAGCAAACATCAAATTGATGGAAACAGCCCCATTGCTATAGCACTGTGTGTAATTTGGCTTGATATCAAACCAGCGAGCCAAAATTGTGACCAAGTATAAGGATTGCTTTAAAAAGTGGCTGACGTTGTGATGCTTCAAGGGCGGGCACAGTCGCCCCCAGCTCTATGAAAAGCTAGTGTAAGCCTGGCTACTGGAGGATGCTGGGGCTCAACAAAGAGCCATAATGGAGCTGCTATGCCTTGAAGCAAACTGCCATTACCCCAATTAAGCCCCGTAAGTGACTGGCTGATTAAATTGGAGTTGACTGGTGGCGTCTCTCTCCCCTTAAAACCCCTTCCCTTCTGGCCAGGTCATTTGTGTCTGCCATTACAACTACACTCTTACAGTGGTTCATGTATCAGAGCTCAGTCAGTGTTTCATTTTGAGTTTTCTTTCCCCCTGACAGTTATTTGCATTTATGTTTGCAAAAGGATGTTTGGAGGAAAGGGGGCACTGCACTCAGTCAAAGTCATTAGCGAAGGCCAAGATTACCCAGCTAATGCAATTTAGGCTTTCAAGCGCAATCCAGCCTGATCGTTTATGGAAAGCAAAGGGAGGAAGCTTTGAAGTATCATCTGTTGTGTACAATTTACATTTCCATACCGTAAGGCAATATGAATTTATTTCTATTAGAAATATTAACACATCATTTGTGGGCAAGCGTCCTCAACTCATGACTCATCGTGAGCATCATTATTAGGGACTTGGAGTGTCTGTGTCTCCATGGTGCTGCTAGACCACACTAAAAGACAGGAAATGACACGCAGGAAGTACACTATTCCAGCATTTTCTTTGGTGGCTCTAAGTCCAACCCAAGAGTATAATAAATACAAGCAAAGGGTAAAAAGGCCTAGGCTGCACTAACTTTGCCGTTGCCTTGGTTACTCTGTGTTAATCTAAACTTCTGTAAGCTCACAGCGTAAGTTGCTTTGGATAAAAGCTTCTGCTAAGTGTTATGTAATGCAATGTCATGTAAAAAGAAAAGGCACACTGTTGCCATTTATATCGTGCCTTTCAAAAAACCCAAAGTGGCTTACCAAAGCAAGAGGTACATGTAAGGGGAGGGTCTAACGTCAAATGTCTCATTGAAAAGGTGTGCTTTGAGATATATCTTAAGTGGGCCGATGACTGGGCACAGCGGATATGGAAAGGTAGTTTGTTCCGTCCAGAAGGCTTTGTCGCTGAAGGACTAAACTTTGGTGTGGGGAGCAGCCAAATGGTACTTGTGCCATTCCATTAACACTGTTCCATTCGTGTTTGACTGCTACTTACAGTGGGTCAGTAGTCCTTTATTCTCCACCAAGTGTGGCCTGCACTCAAATATTCTCGGTGACGTTATGATCTGGTGACAGACCTGGCCAAATCTTCACTGTCAGTGAATTGCTCACTGAATCAATATCTAATGCCAACCCTTTGCATTAATAGACTTTTCACATCATACCAGCTCACATGCGTCAGATGCAGAGACCACCCCCATACCAATATATCAGTCCAGGAGTGTTCATCAGTGTCCTTCTGATCATTGATCCTGTCGTAACAAGCTGCTATTTCCCTCAGTGACACACACAAACAGAAAAAGCTAAAGCTGTTTTGCTAAGTGATGCACTGCATTGTGTTGGCACTACAAAAACATCTCGTTGCTGTATCAGAAGAGTCTAGCAGTTTTTGCTAGACGCCCTATATCAGTTTAAAGCACTAAATCAGCAAACACATAAAACATCTGACTGCGCTATTCTTTTGTTTGTTTGGTTTAAGGTTACGACTGTAGGTACATAAAAGTTTCAGTATGATGCGGATGACTTTAATCCAATTAAATTTAAACAGGTTCTTAATGTCATTAAGTAAATTAAATCAGGTATGTGCAGAGCTACATTTGTAGAAACTGAGCAGAGTAAAGAGGGGGGGAAATGCTGCCTGCTATTCGAGGTCCCAGTTAATCCTTTATCCCTCTTGGTCAATGAATTGCATCTGTGCCAGAATACATCATCTGTCAGCTACGATTTCATATCAGGCAAGGCATATCTATCAATGACAAAGCACGGTTTGGTACGGCCGCTGTATCATTAAATTGCACTTTAATTAAATTAGGCCAGCTAATTATGAGGGTTTAAATCAATCATGGAGTCAATAACAAAATGTGGAGCAGGCCTGCTCCAAAAAGGCTTGCCGCTCATCAATAACCACAGACAGGGCTAGAATGCCCCTTCATGGCAACCATCGAGGGTTTAAAAGGGTATGAATTATTGACAATTAGTTTCCCACAATCCTGCCTTTGTCTGAAGGCCACCGTTACATGGTCCTCACACCGGTGGTATGGGGAGGGGTCTCGGAGAACAGTCTCGGTATTGTTCGCAAGAATACTTTTTTTTTTTTCACTGACAAGCTGGAAGAAAGTCTTAACAGAGAGAGATAGGAGAGAAGCCGTACTGATGACAGAGAAAAAAAAAATCAATCTCACTTTGAAGAAAAGAAATTCCAAGCATGTGATTGCAAGGGTGAGCCAGTCCACTGTTTTTTTAGCCTCATGTCCACATCCCAGTGTCCATGTTTCTGATATTTCTTCTCCAAAAAAATCCTCATTATTCCCCAGCTCATAACTCTGATAACTTTTCTCTGTCTTCAGAGAGAGTCTGGTGCTCTTAAAACACCTTTCCTTGTCTTTGCAGTGAGTCTGTGGCTTCTCTGGCGTATAGTGCAGGTCATGAACAAAGCCATGATGAGGCTCGGTGCTGGTCGTCACAGATAAATCTTCATTTGCAGGTAATGGAAGGGGAGGATCATTGTCTTCATGCCATATGGCACTATTAATCTATCTTTATGCCACAATGAAGGTCACCGATTACATTCATGGTTAGGAAGTAAAGAAAAACATTTCCTTCTGCTTAAAACAATTCAAAGGAAAGAAGAAAACCAAATGTGAATGTGGATGCTAAAACACAGAGGCAAGCATTTTTTTTCCTCCAGTATAATCAATTAAAGCAAAACATGTTTATACACCCTTTCAACCTATATACAATCATATTGAAAACCGATTGCATCACATGCAAAGGACACAAAACGTAGCTAAAGCTGGCCAGCATGGATGTCAAATGAATTTACCCAACAACCCTTACAGGATCCTCAAACAGGCACATGCATCTCCAGACTTCAGTTCTGCTCCTGAAATGTTCTGTATTCTCAAAACGGCTCATAAAGGCAATGTTTAATCTCAGTGCAACACATGCTGAATCATATTAGCCATGCTCTTACTGAGTGATTAAGGCAGACTAGGCTACATAAATTTGAAATACATGTATTGACAACCATAAATTTTCCTTAAATACATACACATTTGCAATGTCCTTGTTTCAATGTACCAACCATATATCCATCTTGCTGGCATGTAAAACACATTCATCAACCGGATAATTTGCGGGGGAAAAAAATTCCAGCTTTTCTTTTATGAAGAAAAAGCAAAGGTTATATCGCCAGGAATATATTTTTGCACTCAGAGGCAGAAAGTAAAGGTGTATGAACAAGTGCTCAAGATTCACCTCTTCAGTCTGTAATTAACACACTATACCAGTGGCAAAAAAAACACCATCTCATCATTGTCGCTAAATGAGGTGCTTCAGGAGGGAAGACACTTCATATTCGGGCATGCATTATTGAACAGGACGATGAAGCCGCAGCTCTCTGACTGCTCATTACAAAACACACGGTGGCCTTTCTCACGGTTGCTGTTGTTTGCTTGTCCTGCTCTATGGCTTTATCCCACAGAGGCACTTTCTCACCTCGTTTATTTGTTTCACATGTAAGACTGAACAAAAGTAGTGAGAGACTTGCATTACCCTTCTTGAGTCCATGGAGTAGGAAGACAACAGTAATGAAATGCCTAACCTTAATTGAGGCCTATAAAAAAAAAGCTTAACTGCTCTTCTGTTTTTTTAGCTTAAAGTGCATGGTAACACTTTAGAAAAGTACTACTCCTTTTAAATTATGTATAAATGTATTTGTTAACTCTTAATTAACACTTTGTTCATCATTCATTAACCTTTATTTTCACATTATTTCTCATCACTAAATTATTTATAAACATATTTCTATTCTGTTTGCTTCTGTTTTGGCTCTCTGTCTGTATAAAAGAAGATTGTGGTTATATTTTTTGGAGATCTGCACCTCTTTTTTGTTTTCACAAACAGACAGCCAACAGACAAGCAATCAGAATATACATATGTTAAAAGGAAACTCAGGGCAAAGATCATGGTCATTCCATATTGATATGCAATGGTTATTTACCTGCACAACTGAACACTTTTTACGTGCAGATTCCAGATTTTACTGTACAGTAAAGTTCAGAACAGAAAAACAGAACAGTACATTTCAGAAGAAATATCATAAGAAAACCTCTGTAGACCAAAGACAAAAATCACAGGAGACCGCTGTACTATTTTGGAATTCGGCTTAGTGAGGCGAGCCTGCTATGCACAGCCTTGTACAATAAACATGTCTCACTGTACTCCTTTCCAAAGGTCAGTGATATACTGTCTGATTATGCACGTCAGTTATTTTTAGAGCCATCAGACATGGACATCAGTCAGGTTCACCAGGGCAGCCAACCAAGACATCCAACCGTTACCTCTGCAGCCCACCAGTGCCAGAGTTGCTGCTGTATGACTGCTCATGAAATTCAAACTGGGTCACAGCGGGGAAAAGAAGCACGCAGACTTGTGTCAGGAGGAGGCCAAGATGCAGCAAATAACTTTTTTTTGGTATGAAAATCACTAAATATTCCTGACAAATAATTGACAAATAGATAATAAACTTCATAGCTATTTTAACACATAACGTTGTTTGTGTGTTACCAGTGAAGACCAGTGATGGGCAACCTGGCTTCAGAAGCTACAATCCAGCACCACATCTTCAGCCAAATGGAGGAGCTAATTATTGAAATCACTTGTATTAAGTGCACAGGTTGAACCAGATGATCTGCAATAAGCCTTCCAAGTGAATGCAGGATGCCATTACCGTTTAAGACATCAATCTGTGAAAAGGCCTCTTTCAAAACAGCATAACGAGTGTGCTCATTTAGGGCAGTACCTCGCTGCTGTTTTATTGCTAGCTGATGTTCTCTGGGAAGTACTGCTAATTAAAAACCTAACGCCATGCCAGTGGTGTTTGTTTTCAAGTAAAAAAAATATGGAAAAGTTAAAAAAAAAGAAAAAAAAGGAATAAAAGCTGTCTACTCTTTGCCAAAACCTCTGCTCTGCCTCCTTGAAACATCTAGTACACTTTCACTGCTGTCCTGCCATGTAAGTGTAACCGTTCATCCTGTTCATTAGCAGTTAACAGTGTGTCTGTGTGTGTGTGTGCGTGTGTGCGTGTGTGTAGGGGTGGGGAACAGCAGGAGCAGAAACAGCCTTTCAAAACAACATTAAAAGCATAGTCCCCTAACAGGGCTAATGAAAAAAAGGAGTAAGACGTGAAAACAATCATCAAAAAAAAAGAGAGAACTGAATGCGGGTTAAAGAAGGGAGAGAAAACAGGGCTCGATAAAAAAGAATACATGGTAGACTACAGCGTGGGTGTGCGAGAGATGTGGAAGAGGTGGAATCAAATAAATAAAAATGAATAATTCAGAGGTCCGGGAAATCGGAGGGCGTCAATCAGAGAGTGGGGCCATCTTCTTCCTGGTTGGGGGCCTGTAAGCGCTTTAGACTAATAGGTGCTGAAGAAAACAGAGTTATTATCTTTTAGATGTTTGTGTTTCATGTTCTCTTCCATTTTAGCTGAGCACTATGTGGCCTCTTATCCCATTATGATTGCTTAATTGCATCCAGGTGTGGATCACTCAGGGAGAGAAAGCACTAGTGGAGCAAGAGGAAGAGACATTTCTCAAAGGCAAAGAAAAGAGGTGAGACAAAATAAAACTGCACATTCAACAAGTATGTTCCTTTTGGAAAGAAGAAAAAATAAGGAGAGCTATGATAAATGGTAACCGCACTAAAGAATGGCTGAGCTTTATATATAGCTTTTGAGAAAGTCTTTTCTGCTACCAAGTCTCATTCACTTTTAGCTCTTACTTACTGAAATTCTTATTTGTTCGCTGTGTGTTTATTTGTTGCTTGTGTGTGTGTGTGTGTGTGTGTGTGTGTATGATTGGCATGGCTGTGGGGTGTGGGCATTGCTGGTCTTCTTATTCCCACAAGTCATTACAGTTTGCAGCTGAGGTGCCCATGCTCCCTATGATTTGTGGGTAATGAGCTGGTACCACTGCCTGTGTTCAATTATTCTTATTGAGAGAATGATTTCTCACTCCACAGAGCAAATAAGCAAATGAAGGGGGTGAAAAACTCACTCTCTAATTCTCTAGGCTTTAATTCCTTTATAATCTATGGAGAGAAATAAAAAGGAATACATTTGCATATGAAATGCAACTAGCCCAATAGTGAATACATATGGTAATAAAATGTAACTAGCTCAATAGTGAATGCATATGCCAATGAAATGCAACTAGCCCAATAGTGAATACATATGGTAATAAAATGTAACTAGTCCGATTGTGAATGCATATGCCAATGAAATAAAAATAGTCTGATAGTGAATGCATATGTGTATGAAATGTAACTAGTCTGATTGTGTGGATTAGTCTTGAGTGAGTTCACCAGATAAGGATGCAAATTCAAGAGACAAATATAGAGAAACAAAATAAAGATGATGGGGATATGCTCAGATGCAGTAGATTCTGAGCATCACCGTGAGAAAGAGCACCAGGAAGTTTAGAGCTGAATGATCTTTAAAGGAAGTGCAGAGGATGATTAGCTGCGGATAATACGCTTACTGTGGTGCCTTCTGGGAGACCCCATGG
The DNA here is from genome assembly GCA_030347295.1 of Setipinna tenuifilis. NCBI lineage: Eukaryota > Metazoa > Chordata > Actinopteri > Clupeiformes > Engraulidae > Setipinna > Setipinna tenuifilis. The sequence goes on from CM059285.1 coordinate 16,575,426, forward strand.
ATGGAGAATGGCTGCCAGAAATAACACCTTAAAATTGCTGGGGTGCTAAGAATAAAAAGGGGGCATTAATGTGTTGACTGGGAATAAATCTAAAATCTATAGAGGCATCTCTCTATGGATATACAAATATGGTTTCAGCATGTTTGTGAAAAAAAAACGTGTTAATATATTAGACACTGTGTACTTTGACTGGCATAGGTTTGTGTTTTTGTCACAGGTTAGCATTCACCATAGGAAGTCCATTTAGAAAATGACCTGAAAGCAACAAAATGGGGGAGGTGTCATTTCCAGCTTAAGAAAGTTGTCTTTCTCTGTCCTTCATCTTCTATATCTGTCTTTTCCTTGCACAAAAACACACGTCCACACACAGGCTCACATTTTCTTTTCCCTGACTCTGTCTGAGAGCTGCCAAAACTAAGCCGTGCTTAACTGTGAAATTAATGTCTTTACAAAAAGGCACCATGGTCATTATTCTCCTGTGCAAACAAGATAAGAAACGTGTCTTGGCTCAAAAGGGAGGAGAACCAGAGAAGAGCCGTTTAAATCTTCTCTGCTTATGGGATATCTGAGAGGCCAGTGTCAGAGACGTGTACAGGAAAGATCTGGATCTAAAATGATCCTTTCCATCAAGCCTAAAGCCAATGTCCAATGCCCAGTCACACTGCATGATTGTTTGGCCGAATTTGCCAGTAGCCTACCAATTTTGGTGAATCAAAGACAAAACTTGTTAATCGGATGCGACAAAGTTGACTGGCGATCAAAAATTGCCATGTATTGCATCAGCATATACCAGAAAAAGATGTGTTATTAAAGTATCGATCCATGAATTTTAATACTGAACTTTCATTTTCTTAATTCCATATCGATACGTATTGATAAATCGATTATTTTAACCCAGCCCTACTGAAGGCGAAAACATTTTAAATTCTCTTCATTGACTTCATATTCAATGTTTCTTTGTGTCATTTTGTCTTTTCATACAACAGGAATATGGCTGTGAACTGCAGTACAGTGCAAGCTTCTTTTATTAATTTGCCTTCATAAAAGGTGTCTACCACTTCAACTGCACCATTTACACCAGCAAGTGCTAGGCATGGGAAGAAGAGTGGTCTATTCAAAATGTATTAAAAAACAACAATGGCAGCAAACAGCTCCTTAACTGTGTTTGAATATGATGATGACAAAGAGCGAGGATTATTAGACCTCATCCACATTCAGTCGGAAGAGTCGGAGAGGAATAACAGCTTTAGTGACACTTGCCCTTGAGACTCCAGTATCGTGATTGGATGGCTTACACTGTGAGATCACCACAGGCATGGGCAAAGGGGTCGGGGAGGTGTTACAGAAGCACATGTCTATGCTCATGGAGGGATAGAGGTGAGATGGCAGTCTCCGAACCCATCTGTCACTGGTCACTAAGTGTAGCAGAAAATATCCCTCACACATTCAACACACACTTACAGGTCGATGCTGATAAACTGATGAAATACCATCAGTGGATCTGGTTAAGGTCTCCAGACAGACAACCTTACACTTAAAAACTGACCTGTAAAAACTGTTTTGACTTAACCAAAATATGATCATTGATCACCCACCACTGCGAAATCACTGCTGTTTTGGAAGCTATAGCTGTAGTCAACTGCCACATCAGTCACAGTAAAATGTCACAACAAAAACCATCTTAGCCTGCATCTGAACAATTTCTCATCTGGGTCAATGAAAGAAAAAAAACAACACAGACACACACACAGACACACACACACTCTCTTTCGAAGGTATTACAAATACCGGGCATTTTAAACCTTCGGTCTTAACTTAAATCCCTTCCTTCCCCCTTTCGGAGGTCTCCTCCCTAACAGTACAGGCAAACGGCGGTGGGGGGACTGGCAGCGGGTCGGGCGGCCGGGCTGGCTGGGTTAATGGACTAGAACTGTTCCAGCTCACTGCCTGATCCCCACCGAACAGCCCTGCTGCTCCTTGAGCGAGCAAGAGAGAGAGAGAGAAAGACAGATAGAAAGAGAGACAGAGAGAGAGAGAAAGAGAAAGACAGACAGACAGACAGACACAGACAGACAGACAGATAGATAGATAGATAGATAGATAGATAGAGAGAGAGAGAGAAAGAGACAGAGAGAGAGAGACAGAGAGAGAGAGACAGAGAGAGAGAAAGAGAGACCGAGAGAGAGACAGAGAGAGAGACAGAGAGAAATGCCCCGCTGCTCCTTAAGCGAAAGCCTACTCATCTGACAGGCCTCAGAGGTCATGGGGAGGGAGACAGAGACACAGAGAGACAGAGTACTAACACCTGAGCTGAATTCTCACTATGGAGGGGAGAGAGAGAGAGAGAGAGAGAGAGAGATAGAGACAGAGAGAGAGAGAGAGAAAGAAAGAAAGAAAGAAAGAAAGAAAGAAAGAAAGGAAGAAAGAAAGAAAGAAAAAAAGAAAGAAAGAAAGTTGACTGATGCACTGTTTTGCAGAGTGCTGACCACACAGAGGCATGCTTGTATAAAGACAGTCAGACAGACAGATAGAGACACAGCGCACGAAAGAGACAAAGACAGAGAGAGAGAGAGAGAGAGAGAGAGAGAGAGAGAGAGAGAGAGAGAGAGAGAAAGAGTGACAGAGATAAAGAGAGGGGGGGGGGGGGGCATGGCTAAGACCTAGCCCTGCTGCTCTGCAATTGATTTAGCACTGAATAGTCATGAAACACACACACACACACACACACACCCAAACAGACCTGTCACACGCACACACACACGCACACACACACGCAAAACACACACACACACACACTCAAACACAAACACAGCAAGGCACCTGAATAACCTTTACACTGAAGTTACGACTCAACAGTGTACACACAGCAGCACCTACTGGCCAGGTCTGTGTGATTGTCACTGACACGACACACAAGATGAGTAAGGAGCTGTAGGTATGTGACAGAGCGAGAGAGAATAAGGGAGAGAATAAGAGAGAGAGAGAGAGACAGAGAAAGAGAGAGAGGAAGAGTGAGAGATGAGAGACAGTCCGAGAGACAGAGACAGTGAGACAGACAGACGGACGGACAGACAGATGGAGTGACAGAAAGTAAAAAAAACAAAAGAAAAAGACAAAAAACAAGAGATGGGAATAAAAGCAACCTGCTACCAAAGGGTGCCTGAGAGATCTCCATGCGTGTGGCAAACAATGAGGGCTGCGTAAGGCAGGGCAAGGTAAGGTAAGGGCTTACAAAAAAGGCAACAACTCTTTTTTTTTTTTTTCAAAACCTTGAATCCCTCATAAAAAAAAAGAGAAAAATGTGAGGCTTGATCTTGGTTCATGGACATGCACAGCTCCCTCTATTTTGTCCCTCATATTCGCCCTATTGTATGAGGTCAAAGGTCAATCCTCAGCACTGTGAATACAGGAAGCAGCAGTGCTAACAATCAGGACAGTGGAATGTGAAACAGCTCTTCTAGTGCTAGCCCCTCAACACTGCTCTTCATCACCACTGTGTGAAGAGAGGAGGTGGCGAGATGTTAGGAAGAGTAATTGTGACAAAAAGGGGGGGGGTGAAACCTAGCCAAACGTCTGTTTTTTCAACACAACACAAAGGGAATTTCTGTATGTATGTTGGTTGTAAAGACCTAAATTCAAGAATACATCATCCAATAACTATGTTTTGGAATGTGACTATAAAGACGTGGCATATCTTTACTGTTCTGTGAGTGCATAACTGAAACCAGTCGTTATGTTCAACCCCTCCGATTGCTATTCCAATTGTAAATGTACCTTCCACACTGAAATCAGTGAGACTGAAAGAGTCTGTATGAATGAATGGTTGAGGGGGTAGGATACTATCTGAACCATAAATTACATTTTGTACCCTCATTCCAAAAAGCCGACTGATTTTTGAACAGAACTGCACTGCATTGAGTTTAATTGGTTTCAGTTAAGTTGAATTGAACCGAGACAAAAAGATGCAGAGCGAGAGAGTGAGCCTGAGAGAGGCACAATGATATGCTTGATGAACTTGTCCATGAACTGAACTATTCAGAAGGTAAAAAAAAAGACAGGGAAGAATGTTCCATTTCAAAGAGGAGCCAGGCAGTGCCATTTTTAATTCATGCTCACATAGAGTAGTGGGGGAGGATTTAAAAATGCATTGCACAGGGCCACTAAATGAGTGAGAGTGAGGTAGCCAAAGCAACAATTCCACATTTAGGTGGGCGGTGAGGGATGACAGGGCAGGAGATAGCAGTCCAGTGTGGTACAAAAATAAATAATGTTTTTATTTCCCAACAGATCCATGAAAAAAATAAAAAAATAAAAATAAAACAGCGTTGACCTCAGAAACCAAGCATACTGTAACTATGTCCATTGGGCTACCCTTCATACCTTGTACAAAACCTGTAACTTTTCCGACACCTCACACCAAGGTGATGAAACCTTACACAACAAAACCTACAGTGTGTGTACAGCTTCTATAAGAAAGGTCAGCTTCTGCAACAAAAGTCAGCTTCTGCAACAAAAAAATGGCACTTCCCCGACACCTGATGTAAATGTCTGGGAAAAAAAAAGATGTATGGATGCCCATGTTTGTGTGGTTTGTAATTTTGAATGCTATGGTACAGACTTAGATAACCAATCACATCTTGAACTGAACTGTTGTGGAAAGAAAGACGTAGACTAAAAAAAAACATTTACTGAGAGCCACACAATCTGTGTATTGAGGCTTGGTAACCCAGGTGTGCGTGTGTGTTTGCAGGTGAAAAAGCTTAAAAAGGGTCAAACTAAGCCATAAAAAGGTTTGTACTCCAAATCCATTACCCTGTCAAGCTGTGTGTGAGAGACAGGGTGCTAAGGAGAGAGAGAGAGTGAAAGAGAGAGAGAGAGAAGGAGGGAGAGAGGGAGAGAGGGAGAGAGAGAGAGAGAGAGAGAGAGAGGTGGGACAGAGAGAGTTTCATGTGTGCCCAAGCAACCACTCCCTTGAGTCTCTCTGCTGAGAAGTAAAGTGATTGGCTTTTCCATGCAAGACGAGTTCCTTAATGAAGATGCACGATCTGAAGCATGATTGGTCAGGAGCACTGGCTTTCATTGCTAGCATGTGCAAACAAAAGAATAGCGCTGCAAAGAAAGACAGAAAGGCAAAGAAAGACAGAAAGACAAAGAAAGAAAGAAAGAAAGAAAGAAAGAAAGAAAGAAAAAAAAGAAAGAAAAAAAAGAAAGAAAGAAAGAAAGAAAGAAAGAAAGAAAGAAAGAAAGAAAGAAAGAAAGAAAGTAAAGCAAGAAAAGACTTTGTACACTTATGCCATGCTTTCCCTGACTAAATGTATTCCCGGTGAACAAACTGTAAGCTGTATTTGTTTTTAGTACACCATTATTAAAACTGATAAGCACATTCATCAAAATTTCAAAAAAAAAATCTCCTTTGTTATTTTTCTATTTATCTGTATCAATGAAAAATTAACTTAAACCTTTTCAATCCAGCAACCAGCCAGCAGAGGTTTTGACAGGCCAGGGGACAGAAGGCAGGGGAGTGTGAAAATGAAATACTTGACAAAAATACGCTGATGCAGGGGCAGAAAGTATACCTCCCACCTGGGGGGTCCAGCGGTCCAAGGGGAACCACCCCGCTCTGTTATACTGCAGTCAATCCTTCACATCTCACATGAAATAAATCAGATCATATCGAATTCTAATACTTACTCAATTTGGACGTGTACTCTCGCTTCAGATTTTTGGAACTGCTTACTACTGTGTGTGGATTATAGGTGGCTATGGAGATCAGTTGGTCATTATTTTCCTCTAATGGTTGCCATGAGTTCAGCAGGACTTACAGAGCGCTTAAAACAGGTAATCTCCGGCATAACCAGAATATTTCCCATTACCAGACATGCATTCTTAAGCCATTGCTATGCATCTAGGCAGAGACGTACTGTAGCTAGCCATCTGGTAACACAGACAACTGCTCGGAGCCACAATGCGACCAAAGGACCTCTACACTACAGTGATGGCAATGCAGTTTTTGTAATGAAAGTGGTGAGCTTTTGATTGGGGCCCCAGCGGAGTCCAGAACTGCCTCTGCCTCCAGGGCAGCAGGGCTTTATCTAATTTTGCTATGCAGGGCACAGATGCATAGTGTGCATTTGTGGCAGATAAAACAGTGTTTTGTGATATGCTCCCCATGCATGTTAATTGTGTGCTGGCTGTAGATGTATCGGGTTAAATTAAATCCAGTGTTTGGATGCTGTAAAGTTGCTATGTGCTTTTTTAAAAAAAACAGGGAGAAGGTACACAAGCAAACAAGCAGGAAGGGACATAGGTAGCAGGCAGATATGTAGGTAACAAGCAGGCAAGGAGGGTGTGCACTTCCAGCAACACTTCTCATCCTAACAACACCAACCTCCAATTACCAGCACTGCCCTGTACTCTGTTACTTTGTTATGCTCTTGTTTGCTGCGTACTCTGTACTCTGCTAAGCTCTTGCTTACTCTGCTCTTCTCTGCATATGTGTAGTGTGATTTGTGTCCTCTATTGTAAGTCGCTTTGTATAAAAGCATCAGCTAACTGTAATGTAGTGCCATGTGATGTAAAAGGGAGGCAGGTGGTACCCAGTGGAGGAAATCCAAATTGTTTGAAATGCACACCAAAGGGGTTATTATAAACTTATTATAAAAGTCTATGTTTTATTGTAGGTTCCACAAAGGGCTGAAATCTAAATATTCTACATTCCAACTAAATATAGTTTAAAGCTTCAAAAAAAGCCTCTAAAAATCATTTAAAAAAACACCTTCTGGTTTCTGGGGACAGAGAATAGTCACCATGTGGAAAAGGCCATCTTTTCCTGAACTGGTGACTATGTCCAAATAAGGGTACCAGAGTGCAACCAGCAAGTCTTAAGCAAAGTAAATGCCTTTAGTACCAAGCAAAGTTCAAACTAAATTCGGCTCTAACAGGTTCAGATTATGACCTTTGATCAAGAAAAACATTTGTTCAGAAGTGGAGGTGCTAGCTTTAGAAAATAAAAACTCTGCCATGGATTTATTCTGCCTGTGCACTTAACACAGGCAATTTCACTAATTAGCTCGTCAACCTGTCTCATGATTTGTGTGTTCATTGGGATTAGCTGATTCAGAAAATGTAAATATGCATGTGTATTTATGTAAATGTAAATATAAAATATGTGACAGGATTTTTTTGCTTTCTGAAGCAGGCCATTTCCCCCTCTGCTTGTGTTTCACTTCCTCTGGTCGTGGTGCCTCCTTTAAGTAGCTCATCTACCTGTCTAATGGGCGTGGTGTCTACTTGAGTATCTCATCTACCTGTCTAATGGGTGTGGTGCCTCCCTAAGTGCCTCCCATCTACCTGTCTAATGGGCGTGATGCCTACCTGAGTATCTCATCTACCTGTCTAATGGGCCTGGTGCCTACTTAAGGAACTCATCTACCTGTGTAATGGGCGCGGTGCCTACCTTAATACCTCATCTACCTGTCTAAAAGGCGCGGTGCCTACCTGTTCCTGCCGCTCCAGCCAGCGGTCCACCATGGGGTGGTTGGCACTGAGAGATGATCGGGCGTTCTCCCGCTGGAACTGCGAGGCCCATGCAGCGGTGTCACGAGGAAGGCTTCGGTACGAGTTCAGCGCTTTTCCCTGCAAAAAAAAAATAAAAGAGTGAAAGTCAGCCCTATTTGTCACTGTGATCACACAGCACATCATAGCACACAGTGCACACAACGAAATTCAACCTCTGCATTTAACCCATCACACACGTGAGCAGGGGGCAGCCGTGACAACGGCACCCAAGGAGCAGTGTGTGGGGACGGTGCCATGCTCAGGACACCTTAGTCAGGGAGGATAATGGAGGAGAGCACTCATGGAGGTCAGTCACCCCCGCCACCCACCTGTCGGTGTCAGTGAAGCAAGTCCAATTCCTTAACCATTAGCCCACTACTAGAAATTATTCATGACTACAAAACAACATGACCACAGAAAACTCTGCATACACACATATGCACATACAGTGTACACATGGGACACAAAACACTGTCTGTGCTGTGGCTCTGAGGACAAAAAAAACACATCAAGCTGACATTGTTGTGGACAAAAAGTAAAGTATTATGTGGCTACTTTCACAATAATGATGGAATATTGCATTTCCAGACATCTTGGTCCAAAATGTAGTGCGTTTTTTAAAATAGTTTTGAAATGTGTGAACGAAAAAAAAATCATTAGGAAACATTCAGTATTCTGGGTGATATTTACAATAATGCTAGTGCCGACTGTGCCAGTAGTGGGGTTTTTTTTTACACTGGAGTAGGGCCAAATACCGATACTCTCCGTTCCTCTGTTCCACTTAGCTTTTCAGGTAAATCATTTTGATATACCTGTCTTAACCTATAGGTCTTAATATCAGGTCTATGAACGTGTCTGATAAAATTTAAGTCTTGAAATGGTTTCATTTGCTCCGAAAAAATCTTAAATTACTGCTGGCATCAGTCAAATCACCAAACAGCAATTACAGCTGTAACTAAGGGGCATGTTTTACTGTAAAAGGTATCCCATCGTTACAGTACACATGGCCTATGTATTAGGGTTGTTTATTGCCTGACATAAAAGGTCTCGGCGTATTGAAGCCCAAGCACGTAGGGTTGCTGGTGGCTGGAGCCAGCCTGAGAAGATACCAATCTATACATGAAAGCCTCCCTGCTGGAGCAGCAACACAAAGCGGCCTTTCTACACCTGCAAAGTGATCCATATGTTTTGGGAAAGTAGAGAGATACACCGTGACGAGGGCCGCACACACGGGAGAGCACTTGGAGCCGGAGGAACGGGAGGAAGGAGTGCAGACAGAGGTCGTAAAGCAGGCGGGTAAGGGGCCTCGGAATGAGATGGCTGGGGACGACCATGCTTGCTGCACCATACAGAAAGGAGTAAAAAACCAAAAGGGGGGGTAAAGGCATCTCCTTAAGTTAGTTTTTACAGCAGATAAAACTGAACGTGGCACGGCCAGGCAGGCTGTAAATCAGAGGAGTGCTCGTTTACGGCTTTGTCCTGCTGGAGCCATTAAAAGGACACGGACTCAAAAAGACGCACCCCAAACATGGCAAAAGCAGCAAAAAGGGAAGGTGAGGATTTTACGGTATGGGAGGCAATCAATCAAAAAAAGAAAAAAAAACCCAACAGAGTGGTGCCTGGGAACAAATGCATTCCACCACTGCAGAGTACATCAGCCGGATGGGGCCTGTACTTCGCCGCCAGAGAGAGCAAACAGCTGAAACCCAACTGTGACATTAAACGCCTCTGCCCGCTCCTTCCAACATATTGTGTCGCACTGCGCCTGCGACGTTCTATTAGTTTGGATGATATTGTTCTCAATACACACAGCCCCGCACACCAGCACTCGACTCTGCTGCGGAGGTTAAGTCAATTACGATTCGGGTCTGTTTTTGTCAGAGTGGCTACGAATTTTTGCCACAGAAGCGAGGGCTTCAGAAGTGCACTGGGCTGTGTACCTTTCTCTCCAGGCTGTTGGTGCCGGTTCCCCTGACGCTGCTGTGGGCGCTGGGCTTGAGGAAGCCGGCGGTGGTGGACCAGCGCGTGGGGTTCTTCCTGGACGGCTCCTCGGGCTGCAGCTGGGCTTCCGTGAGGGCGGCCAGGGCAGGGTCACTACTGCGCCGCACGTGCAAGGGCATGTCTGCAAATAATGAATATCAGGGCATCATGGATCCACTTACATTCGGTAAATAAATATCCACTTACACTCAGTTTTGCAAAAAAAAACTAAATAAATATCAAGGGATCATGGATTCACTTTCAAAACAGTACTGCAGAAAAATACAATAAACTTGTTGTGGAGAAATGCAGATCAGCAATGATAAACATATAAACACAGTTGTTATTTTACTTTTTTTAATTATTATTTGAGGATTCCTCTTTCAAAATGTTACTGTTGTTATTTCTATTTTACTCCCTGCCAGGGAGCACAGATGCAAATGAGCTATGTAGCCAACTCTGGTCTAATGCAGCTAAAAAGGTCTAAAATAGTTCAGTAAAAGGTTGCATCAACTTGCACACGAAGAGAGAAATGAGAAAAATGGCTGGAATTGCAATGAGGGATTTCAGGGCAAGTGAGTAAAGTGGTTTCTGTATAATACATAACTACCACCTCTCGCGTGCAATGCTCAAGCAATAGGAAACAGTGACAAACTATATTAGGTCGCCTTATACATCAGAGAATAGTTTGCATGTCAGAGTGTGTGCAGGCCTGTGTTTTATGTATTTCTGCCTATAAGTGAGTGAGTGAGTGAGTGAGTGAGTGAGTGAGTGAGTGAGTGAGAGAGTGAGAGAGTGAGAGTGAGTGAGAGAGTGAGTGAGTGAGAGAGTGAGAGAGTGAGTGAGAGAGTGAGTGAGTGAGTGAGAAAGTGAGAGAGTGAGTGAGAGAATGAGAGTGAGTGAGTGAGTGAGTGAGTGAGTGAGTGAGTGTGAGAGTGTGAGAGAGAGAGACAGAGAGACAGAGAGAGAGAGAGAGAGAGAGAGCAGGGATATGGGTTAAGGGAGAAAGTACACCTGAATACACATGAATTGCAAAGTGATGGCTTCAGACCTCAGGGCAGGTTCCTGAGACCTGGGCCATATGTATCTGCAACAAGGCTCACAGAGGTCTGTGTCAGGCCACACTTATCTCCCGATAATCATCATACTATCAATGTTTTTGTTCATGACTCATTTTCCAACCATCTGAACATGTCACGAAGGCAACTTGTAGAAAATAAGATTCGTCATGCGTAGTCCAGACCAAGTCATGACCCTTCACTGCTATTCTTCTATTGCCCCCCTCAATTTAATAATGATTTTTAATATTCCTCCCCAGGCAGAGCTCCATGCTGTAATGACAGCTCCCTCCAAGGACCTGCCCTTGTACACCCCTCGCCCTACTCCAGGTTGCGTTAGGTAATTACCAAATAAAAAAAAAGGAGTAGGGGGGCCAGACAGCATTAAAAAAAAAAAAAAAAAAAAAAAAAAAAAAACAGACGAAACACTAGGGACACAGGATGGAGATTACAGAACATGTGCACACACACACAGCTCTTGCCCCCCCCCCCCCCCCCCCCTTATATTATTACAAGTTGTGACCATACAGGGTGTGCTGGAGTCAAAATTAACCCTCTCTGTGTCTTTTGTGCAACCGCTTCAGGCCAGGAGTGTAGTGTCTGTCTGCCTCCACCCTAAAGACATAATTATCTGCCTAGAGCCAGAGCAGGTACTGTATGGCTGACTGGAGCAGGTATGGCTTTCTTACGCCTGTTTTCTTGCCCTCACAAACTAGAATTTGGTACCTTAAAAAACCCTTTTTTTTCGTTTCTTTTCTTGCTTTTTGTTTATGTTGAAAGTTAGAAATAAATCCTTAACCTTTTGAGTTTACGTGTACATCTGCCTTGTGGACAATCTGTTTTTGAGCCATGAAGGCACGGACAGTCAGCTATGAAATTACTCACAGTCACCTACCTGGCCTTCTGGTAATAGACCACTACAATGTGTGGGAGAGGAAGGTTGAAACACCAGGAGGAAATCAGAAGCAACAAAATGTACAACGCCTTCTGATACCTATCGAGTAAACACTAGTCAGTCAGTCAGCCGTACACAATGTATGTAAATTTTGTCTGACCACTAGGTTGGGTAACCTTGTCTTGGGCATGTATCCCAATAAATCAAAAAACAAGATGTGTAGATGCTTGTCTTTCGTTCCATTTCTACAGTACTTTGCATTCCAAAGAAGGCCAAATCAAGCCGCCTCCAGAATGTCTTGAGCTTGGGACTGTGAGAATGGGGAGAGAGAAACGGGAATACTGAAATGATGACCAGATGCTCTGGGCCACTGAGAAGATGGCCAATAGTAAAGCCAGAGAGGGAGAGCAATTTCATGTCTTCGTTTTTTTTTTTTAATGTCAGTTTTGTTTTTCACTCCAACACGAACAAATATGGAATTTAGTATTTTTTTAATGTCAGTTTTGTTTTTCACTCCAACACGAACAAATATTGAATTTAGTATTTTTCTTAATGTCAGTTTTGTTTTTCACTCCAACACAAACAAATTTGGAATTTACTGAGCGTCTCCTCAGACTGACTTTGAACACACACACACGGTGGCTTCTAAAAGCGGAGTCTTTCCTTGCTGTCTTGTGTGTGTCTACCGTCATCAAAACCTGATGGAGATTACAGTAACATATGCTGAAACTCTGTGTGCTTTTGACTAAACTTCTTGATCATCTTGGAATTACTTACACTTTTTTGTCTGTAGCTGCAAGGCAATTCCAAAACAATATTTCACCCTCAGCCTTTGCAACAGTCTATAAAACAATTGATAATGAGAAAAACCTTTGTCCTTTTGTGAATGTTATTTAGCAGTCACTGGGGCTTTTACAAAGTGGCATACAAATAAATAAACACACCAGATTCATAGGCTGAAAACAGTCTAGGCACTAGGCCATTTTTTCAGTATATAACTCATAAGCATAACAGAGTGACACAAAAAAATCTATTACTGCTCTTTGTAAGGAAACAGCCTAAACATGAAAAATTATACTGCACAAAAAATGTAACATGACAATATCACACTAAAATGTGTGATCCAATTTTAAAAGAAAAATTAAACCTACTCATTGCATCAAACTGAATCTCATTTCTTATTCTACTCTTAATCCTTCTCCTCAAATTACTCAGACCTCAAATTACTACACCTATCTTGTTAATCTTCTCTTGTCTATCCACCAACATAAGCTGTTAAAGACGGAAAGTACAGCATAAGTGTATTCTCACTGGCTGGTCCACTGTTTAATAACCCGCATAACCAGTTAAGACGATGAACCTATTAACCTGTGCTGCCCAGCCAGCCACTAAAGCCCAAAGCCCAAGATTACATCTTTAAAGCCCCGGCTTACATCACTCCTCTCACCCATCCCGTCTTAGTCAATTTGGGCATCACAACTAAAGAAGTGTAATGTGGGTTAATGTCAGCACTTAGTTTTTCCCTGTCTCTTCACTGAGTGGCTGCAAACTGCAAAGATCCTGCTTTACCGATTAAACAAATATGTATGTGGTATAGTGTGTTCAACTAGGGGGATTACATGTGTGTGTGTGAGGGACCTCTTTAGAAATCTCTGCCTGGTCTACACTAGTAGTAGTAAAATACAGCAACATTAAGCAGTAGCAGTGCTGTTCAGTGGTGAATGTAGCTTAAATTGAGACTGTTTGTGTCTTGGACTACATATAAGCTGAACCTTTAGTGAACAGATGAGTAGACATGTCCACAACAAGGCTACAGCTGTTTTGTGAAGAGATTGTGCTGTAAAACTATCAGGGAAGTATTGAGTCTACATGGTTCTCATTCAGATTTCACTTGCTTGTGGTTATGAGACAAGTGATTGCCATGACAACATACACATGTGACAAATAAGCAGGCGGGTGGTACACACTGCTGGTGTTTGGCGAGGTGCACCATCACTGTAAAGCACTTTGTCACTGTGGAGCTGGGTAAGAAAACAATGGAAAGTGGGGAATAACATGGAAAAGCCCACATGCGGGTTGAGCATAACCATGTGCCTAAAAACAGATCGGGGGGGGGGGGGACGGGGGTGGGCTGTTTGGGGGAGGTGAGTGCCAAGTACCTTTGGTCCAAATGAGACCTGACTCATCTGGGTTGAGGTTCCCCACATGCTGAGTTCTGCCCTGGCTTTTAACATGGGGGAGGCCAATCACTATGACACCAAGCTCACACACACATCAGGCGCACACACACACACACCAGGCGCACACACACACACATCAGGCGCACACACACACACACACCAGGCGCGCGCACACACACACACACATCAGGCGCACACACACACACACCAGGCGCACACACACACACACACCAGGCGCACACACACACACACCAGGCGTGCACACACACACACACCAGGCGTGCACACACACACATATCAGGTGCACACAAACACACACACACACACACACACACACGCACACCAGGCGCACACACACACACACCAGGCGCACACACACACACATCAGGCGCGCACATATACACACACCAGGCGCACACACACACACACACACACCAGGCGCACACACACACCAGGCGCACACACACGCACCAGGCGTGCACACACACACATATCAGGTGCACACAAACACACACACACACACACACACGCGCACACGCACACATACACACACACAAATGCACGCACACACACACACACACACACACACACACACATATACACACATATACACACGAACACACACACACACACATATACACACGCACACACGCACACACACACACACACACACACACACACACACACACACACACACACAAACGTGTCCCAACCAGCCAAGGCCAGAGTGGAATGTAGTCCTTCTCCACCTCGAGAGCTTTTCAATCAGCAAAGCAAACATTCCCGCTGTGCCTGCCCAGGAAGCAGCTAAATCGAGTAAATATCATAAAGGACGCCATTTTTTCAGGGCCCTGGAGAGGTCAACCTCGCGGCTTCACTGTTATTACCTAGGCTATATGTTAGCTACCACTCCATAGCGCACTCCACAGTTCTGATCGCAAGCATCATTACACAGACAGTTTAATAAGTACAAGTGGCTCCAAGGGTGAGCAGTAATGCACAACACAAGGACTGCACAACTGAGGGACTGAGGGTTTTTATAGCGAGAGAAATGTCCACAGAGCCATTTGTGTGTAAACGACATGACCACAGCGACTCCGCTACCCAAAAAGAACTGCTGATGGGATATCAACATCAGGATGGCACTTCACTAAAAACACACAATCTGAGGAGATTTACTGTTACACATACACACACAGACGCACTCATGCAGCGTCCCTTTGACAGAATGTGAGTCATATAGGCTGGTTAATTTACCAAAGGCCTGTCACTGATGTTGGTATTGCTGTGAAACTGGCTATTCCCTGGTGGGCTGTAATGCTTTCTTCAGTGCTGAACCAGTACAGCATACAATTGTGCCATATAAGGAAGATGACCGCTATGCTACAGTTTTGTCTATAATGGTCCTTGCCCAGATCCAAACATACCTTCGGCAAAGTACATCTTTCTTGATTGTTCCAATGTCATAAAAGAGTGCGGAGAGATGACTGAAGGTGATAGTGAATGGAATCGTGGAGAATAATGTAAGAGAGGGAAAGTGTATGGTTTGTATATGTGGGTGTTTTTGTACATTACATGACATGACATGTCATTACAAAGAGATGAGCAAAAACACTTCAAAAGCCATAAATGGCATTCAGAGAAATAAGACTCTGCTCTGCCTATTTGAGCTCTGAATAGCTGGAGGAAGTAACTAGAATAAGCATTAAACGAGAGCCAATCCCATCTCTGTGGATTCCTTCACTGGCAGAGCCAACTGGGCTGGGTTAGCAGAGGGCCACGGGTATGGGGAGGAGGTCAAGTCGGCGGGGGTCTGCCTACTCCCACAGATAACTCATCACGCTCTCTCATCTGTCATCCCCAATTTGGGCTCGTCAGTGAGGCAAGAGTGCTCGATTGGGCCCCCACTGTTACACTGTGTGGTTCCAGTGTGGCAACACGCCACAACACTGCCATCACAACCCCAACCCAACCTCACCACTTAAGATTCCATGGGAAAAACTGAATAAGAGACTGGCAGGCAGAATTGCAGGCGGTCTCATCTAGTCAACAATCTGAGTCATTCTACAATATGAATCAATTCAACTGAGCATTGACACCAGTATGATTGTTTGACAAGATGGGTTCCTTTCATTTTGTCGCCTGTAAAAAATAAACCTAACAGACGTAAATTGAGGAATAGAACTATTTTGGAAATGCAGAACTTTATTAAAGACTGTATGGTAAGGCAATCAAAATGGAAATCAAAAAAACTTATGAGAGAGGTTTTGAAAGCCTTGTTAGACCTTCATTTAGTTTCAGAAAGTAGAAAAATGTGAGTCAGGTTACTCACTGAGATTTGGAACAGCATTACCCCCAAGTATTACCCCAGTTACAATATTGAACATAGATGTTTATCTGGGCTAGACAAACAAAACTAAAATGATGGGGATTTAAAAGAAAAAGCCCTTAAGATCAAAGCATGCGATTTTCTAAGTCAAAAACAGCTTTATATTAATGATCTATTAGCCTAGAGTTTTCCCATTATTCTACAGAGACAACTTATCTCTGCCTTGATCTCTGTGTGTGGGGGGGTGGGGGGTGGCTGAAAACATGATGTAGGTCTCTTGTGGATTGTGTGGATTAGTTTTGGGCTCAGTGACAGCCCAATAGCAAAGCCTGTTATTCAGGGGGAAAAAAGTTAATTACATGTGGGTTTGTTTACATCATTTGTTCTGTTGTAAATGGTGGGGTTTGAAGGCAAAACTAACCCAGGGACAATGGCAATGTTCCATTCCACTTCAAGGCTTGAATCAGAAATTAAGAAGATATAACAACACCCCAGGTCATGTTCCAGGCTCACATACTGAGTAAATTTTGATCAGAACAACACGTTTGGCAAATTGGAAATTGCTTAACGGTCGTGTCCTCAGGACAGAAAATGAGGTTGAGGGAGAGGATGACCAGGGCTGTAAATCTAAACAACCTCGAGGGGAACGGGTATAAAAGTCAAATTTTGTAGGTGGTCCTCAGCAAAGTCCCCCACTGCCTGGAGCCCCATTAACTGCCAGCCTTCCTGAATGCAAATGGGCCTGGTTTGTGGTTTTGTGGTTACTTGGGTATTGAGCGACAGCCAGACATTTTGGGAGGTCATCAGCACCTCTATTACACCATAGTGAAAAGCCAAACCAAGAAAAACAAACTTTATTTTCATCACTTTTAAAAGGAGAGCAGGAAAAGTGCTCTAGAGCTGCAGTTTTTGAAATGTTATGACCATGTCATCAAGTCAATTGGACAATTTGCCCCTGGATGTAATCACTAGCATCTTTATAATTGTCCACTGTTGTGCTTTTAACATTAAT
This sequence comes from Setipinna tenuifilis, assembly GCA_030347295.1. NCBI lineage: Eukaryota > Metazoa > Chordata > Actinopteri > Clupeiformes > Engraulidae > Setipinna > Setipinna tenuifilis. The sequence goes on from CM059285.1 coordinate 16,592,437, forward strand.
TTTGAGGATAAGATGTTTATTTCTGCCTAATATCTATGCCCACCTAATGACAGGTGTCATTATGATGAGTGTCCTTTACTTCACTGGAAAGAGGTCATAATGTTGAGAGATGGCCGATTGGTGTACCAGAGCAAAACAAAAACCCCATGATCAGCTCACTGTTTTTAAAAAGGGAGCAGGGCTACTTTGTAAATCTGCCACTGCTAAAATGTTTTATGAAGAAAACATAAAGCTACGATAACGTCCTTGTCTATTTTAGTCATGTAGAGTTTTGTTTTTCCACACAGTGCACCCCGAAAACACTTTGGGGACTTTCAAAAAATATGAACATCTTTATTTGGCATCGAAACTAAGAGAGGGTGTTTTCTTTGCCTGTCCATGCTCCACAGATCTAAAAGGCTAATAACTCATTTTAGCACACTTTTTAGGGGATGGAGTATTGGCTGCGGATGAAAGGAACAAACAGAGCTGTTCAGAGTCTGTCAGAGTGGTTGGGAGGGTGAGGAAGACTGTGTGTGTGTGTGTGTGTGTGTGGTGTGTGTGTGTGTGTGTGTGTGTGTGTGTGTGTGTGTGTGTGTGTGCATGCACATGTACGTGTGTGTGTGCATGCACATGTGCATGTGTGTGCATGCATGTGTGTGTGTGCATGCATGTATGTGTGTGCACGCACGTCTGTGTGTGTGTGTGTGTGTGTGTGTGTGTGTGTGTGTGTGTGTGTGTGTGTGTGTGTGTGTGTGTAGTGCCTAGTCTCAGCATATGTGGCCCCAATAGAGAACTTGAATTGGGGCACCATCTCATCAAAACCCATTTGCAGAGTAATGAAGGGTCTGAGCAGTCTAATCCCCAATTAGACCATTCACACTCAGAAGAGGATGAGTGCAGCAAAGGGGAAATAAAGAAAGAAAAAAAAACGAGAAATGGGCACACGTTAAAAATGACAAACAACTATGCTGTATAATTCGTTTTGGTGTTTGCATGTGTTTATGTGTCAATGCATATATATATATATATATATATGCTGCTTATTTACAACCCAAAACCCCCCAAAAAAATAGATCTGATGCCATTATCATTTTCAAAGTCAGAAGCATGTTTATTGCTGTACAAAAAAAGGTTTTTTTTGTGTCATATTTTTAATGTCAAATTAGAAGTGTATTGGTTTTGGTGTCATGGTGCAACACAACTAACACATACAATAACCAAGCACTACTGCAATAAAGTAAATTGAAACAATAAACTTTAGCAGAAAAATAAAATGTAGACGGCAATTGACAAAGAACAGAAACATGCTATACATCTTCTCTTTAAAAACCTAACCATATCGAGGGCTTGGCCTTTGCAGTACGTCTGTGAATCAATGGGCTACAGAGACACAAACCTGTGTCAGCACACATGCCATAGTGACAAGCTGGCTTAACAAAACCTATTACCATATTAAAATATGAATTATTATGAATTACAGTGAAATATGGATTTCTAGACAAAATAAAGATCTGTTTTGTGTGTTCTCACACTTCTTTGCTTCCAACACTGGTTTGTTTACGTGTAGACACTGTAAAAACAGTGCAGATGTTTTTGTATTAGCCAAATCATTAAATTCCTTCTGGAAAGTGTTGGTAACAGTTTTATCATCTTCAGCATGACCACACTAAACGCTGACTTGGGCCTATAGACACCGTGTTATGGTGGCTGAGGACGTTTGCACAGTACTGTGCATGTATTAATGATAAAAACATCAAACAAATGTATTAAGGAAAAGTGTCAGTGTACCAAAAGGCCATAACACATATTAAAATTCTACAGTTTTACAAACACATGTCCATGTGGACTGGATCTACTGTACATCTTCCATCATAACATTATGGTCCTTAAGTGCACCTGGACTTATCCTCCCCTCTCCTCTCCCCTCCCCTCCCCCATCACTTTACCACCTGTCCATTACCGTGTCTTTGAGAAGAGTTCCTGCCTACCTGTGTGTCCTTGAACGACTCCACGTGCCCCCAATAGGTGATAGAAGCATCTCAATAGCCAACCACTAACCTAATGGATTAGATGAATGCTGGCCTACTTAAAGGTCTCTGCACTTTATTCCTGTCTTAGTGGCTGACAGGCCTGGCATGGCAATGCACTGAATCAGTGTGGGAGGCAGAGGCCAGTGATTAGTCACTACATTGATGCGTTTAACCAAAGGTTAGGTCAAAAGACAGCCAGACGGACAGTGACCAGCACAAATCCTACCAGCAAACAAATTTTGCTGGCAAAGTCAAAACAACACAGAGCCACAGAGCCACAGACACACAGAGCCACAGACACACAGAGCCACAGACACACAGACACACATGGAAGCTTGACTAAGGTTTTCAAGAAGTCTAATGTGACTTAGAAAAAGCCTAGCCATCGTAGGTCGAGGAAAGTGCAGGAATCTTAGAACACCCTTATTGACATGGTGGCTTGCTGGACATGTCTCTCTCCCTCTCCCTCTTCCTCTCTCTCTCTCTCTCTCTCTCTCCATCCATCTCTGTCTTGATTTTTGCCTTCAGACTTGTTACAAAAATCAGTCACTTATGAATCTGACTTCAATTTTATCACACCTATGCCCTCCTGAAAGTGAACCAGTACCGGAATATGAGTCCTGAACCCAAACAGTAAGGGGAAAATGTGTGGTGGGGGACTATGCAAGGAAACCTCAAAACAACCAACCAACACACTGAAGTTCATTCCATGACCTTTCCCTGCAAGTAGAGGTTAAAATGTAATACTTCTTTTTTTTTCTTCTTCTTCTTTTGTGCCAACAAAATTATACACCCAGGCTCAGCAAGTACAATGGTCCTCATTCCTTATAATTACAGGCAAATTACATTCATTACTGCAATTTACATCTCATCTCCAATCTAATCATTAGCGAGCCGACCTGCCTGAATATTCTGCTGTTACAATGTAAAAGGAAATCCGCCTCTCCAGAGTATAAAAGCGGGAGAGCAAATCAATAACTGCTAAGAGATTGTTATGCCGGATCTCAAACCCTCTCCTCTCCAGACATTAGACTGGAGGTGCAATGCTGGTGTGATTTCATCTCATCTCGTCTCATTGCTGTTTTTGTCACACAATGTGTTTAGAGGTCCCTGTACCAGACAAAAAAAATCGCAGACTTCAATAAATGCAGATCTGCTTTCATTCAGATCAGTACAACTTGCAAACAGACGATCCTGAGACAATCTTCGGTGACTACAAAAAGCTACAGTAGTTGTGTAACTGATGTTATGGAGTGTGTTAGGCAGCACAGACAACGGAGTAGAACAAAAAGTTCTATTTCTACCTTAATCTTCTCCAAGGTTGGGGGTAAACTATGATTTATAATGTCAACACAAGATTGTTATGGCTGTGTTTGAAACTGCCACACCCTCGTGTATAGCTGCAATCTGTTTGGGCATGGAGGTTTGAGAATAAATAATGAAGGCACAAGAAAAAAAAAGAACCTCATAAAAAAACCTGAATACAAAGCCTTAGCAGCAGCATTTAGTCCAATGGTTTTCGTATGCACTTAATATAAAGTGGCTACTATTGACTCAATGCTAAATAATTGGCCTTAGAGTAGGAAGGTAGGAAGGAAATGTACTCCTCAGGCATCAATAAAGAGCTTCATTCGCCACAAGCTCTCAAATCAGTGGTGAGTGCAGTCACCTTCAATAGATCACACTACAAAAGCACCACAAGGTAAACAAGAGTCCGGTGTTTTGCCACTGCTGATTAAATGTTTTCATTGTGTTAAATGACTACCCCTGCTTCCATCCACTGCAGACAATTGAGCTCTTCCATTTTGTTTATGCAAATCTGTCCATCTCTGTTGAAGGGATGCCAGAACCATAAAGGTTACCTCATTGTCAAAGTCTTCCAAAAAAACAGTTACTACTTAATGCAAGACTAGCTTCTTCATTACAATGCAATAAGACGTGGCAGGTTTGGACATCAAGAAGACAACAGAGAGTCACAATGAGTGGGCGGAGATAGAGTGTGAGTGTGTGTGTGTGTGTGTGTGTGTGAGAGAGAGAGAGAGAGAGAGAGAGAGAGAGAGAGAGAGAGAGAGAGAGAGAGACAGAGAGAGAGAGAGACAGAGAGAGAGAGAGAGAGAGAGAGAGAGCGAGCACATGGCTTCTCAATGATGGTGGGATAAAATAAAGGAGGCATCTACACCCCCCTGCTGAGCCAGATTTTGTGCTAGCGAAAAATAAACAAAATCAATGGTTCAGAAAGAAAGACCTCGTAAAACACCACAGCGTACTCAACTATTACGGTTCGCGCAGGCAGCGTGAGAGATAAAGAGTGAAGTTAAGAGAGAAAATAAACAGAAAACAGGAGGAGAGAGAGCGACACATAAAATAGACCAACAGCCTCCGTATACCTTTGAAGACATCGAGCACATGCTGATTCCATATGCCCTTGCAATACACTGGCTGTTGCAACAATTTCCATAAATCTAAGATACTGTTCAGCTGCCAACATTTACAGCTATTCCACTGACAAAGCAAAACTTTGTGCATTTATATAGCCAAGGAGTATGAGACATGGAGGGTTTTAAGAAATGGTATTGTATTTGTTCACTATTGCAACATCCATTCTCCTTTTAGGTCTGTTTGTGTGTGTGTGTGTGTGTGTTTGTGTGTGTTTGTGTGTGTTTGTGTGTGTTTGTGTGTGTTTGTGTGTGTTTGTGTGTGTATCAGGGATGGAAATTAACCACCCGCCACCCGCCAAATGCGGGTAAATATGAGTGTTGGCGGGTGAGTTTTGCCATTTTACCCGCCACTGTGGCGGATGTGCAAATGCATTCAGCCAAGTTCAATATAGTCTATGAATTCACTCCCTGACGCATGTTGTAGCGTATCTATCAGTTAGTAGACAGCGCAGGTGGGTATAAGTTTACCATTTATTGATAAGCAACACTCACGGAGCGTTTCTTGGGATCCAGCACAGGCGCGCGTGGTTATTTCAAATATGATCTAGGCAACTTTCTGTTCATCATTTTGAGGTAGGCTAATGAAAGCTCAGTCATGATGATTATAGCCTAACTGTCCAAACAGGAATGCATCAGTATATTGCCTTCTCACGTTGATGATAACGCCATATGCGCACAAGTTCTTCCAAAAACTAACCTGTGATTTTAACGTAACCTATTAATAGCGCCAACAAAACCGATTTCAGAACCCAAACAAAAAAACGCACATTGCAAGACACATCTCTTGCATAGTCTAATAAAGAGTATTTTCAAGGTGTTTTGGAATATTTATTAATTCCATAGAAAATATAATCAAATGTATCCACATCTGCACTAGCCCTTTGATTTCCTAGTATCTTGCATAGAAACGAAGTTAGAACATAACTTTTTTTCACGTTAGGATCGTAAGGGGAAATTTAAAGTGACAGGCGCCTAATTAGACATTAGCCTACAAACATCAAATACAACTAATTGCATTATTTTTAAGTGATATCCTAAATAACAGTCTATTTTTTAATTTTTAACATATGTAAAGCATGGATTTTCTTTCTACTGTCCTTTCACTTAGAAGGATAACATTAAGCTATCTAACAACCTGTTAAAATGCACCAGAATGCAGGAAATTACCTTTAATTTAGACTTTGACTGCTTGTTACTATCAGCACAGAAAAAAAGTGCTGGAGCATGATGTATACATGATGCCCCCTTCACATTTATGACTGCCCCCTTATATATGTCTGCCTAGAACCGGCCCTGGGTGTTATACTTGGCATTAAAATGTGCAGAAGGGTTGAATATATAAAGTGGCTGGTAAAAATGATGAGTGGCTGGTAGATTTTAGAATCTACCTGCCACAATGGCAGGTGAACAAAAAAGTTAATTTCCATCCCTGGTGTGTATGTGTGTGTATGTGTGTGTATGTGTGTGTATGTGTGTGTATGTGTTTGTGTGTGTGTGTGCGCTCATGTGAAAACGTGTAAGTATGTGTACATGTCTATACTGGGGAACTGTTTGTGCCCTCAGCTAGTGGATGATCTTCCCTGTTCATGTACAATTAAGCATTTCAACCCAGGCAGCACAGTCCCAAAGAAGATTCCACCTACCCACACTCAATACTGCACTGTCAAGGCCAGCAGCAGCTCACCTCTTACAGAAGAAAATGTGAAATACTCTTATAAAACAAAATCCCTTAACAATAATAATAAGTCTTGTTGTGGAACATATTGTTGCTGTAACACTGTATTGCTCAACACCGAAACACAACAAAATAGATAAAAAAATATTAAAGGGGAGACCTAGATTCTATGTTTGTACACTATGTGCTTTGACAACATTGTCTCTATCTGAATGGTCAATGAAGTTTGAATTAAACTCAATCCAATTTAATTAAGTTGGATTAAACTGAATTGAACTGAACCTTCACCTGATGTCGGTCATCGTTCCCACTCATATTAGGGTAATATGCACTAAGGGACTATGTCTAGTCTGACTCTGTGCTTCTCTGGGAACCCCAGGGGGTTGGAAAGGGGGTTGTGCCAACTTTGTGACTGAAGTATCAAGAGGATAAGGAGGATACTTACTGCTCCTGAGAGCTGAGGGGGTGACCTCGATTTCGCTGGCGGCCTGATAGGGCTGGAACGCGGACATGCTGCTGGCGTTGAGCTCCGCTCCTCCACCACTGCCGCCACCGCCACCTCCTCCGCCGCCACTCGCCGCAAACAACTCGGGGCTCTGGGTACCTGTGGAGCTGGCACTGGTGCCGTCGCCGACATGATGGGGGTCCTGCTCCTCGTATATCGCCACCAGCTGGAGGAAGAGAGACACAGATAAGAGGCGTCAGTGAGAGGACGGGACAGGACGGGACAGCCCAAAGCAGTAATGCTGCAAAAAATGCTGTCAAACAGTTGGTGACGGTGGCTCGGGAGGTAAAGAAGTTGGCTAGCAACTTCGGGGGGGTCGAGGGGGGTCACTGGTTCGATTCCAGCTCAGCCTGACTTGGTCAAAATGTCCTTGAGAAAGACAATAAATCTCATACTGCTCTCTGAGGTGCTGGTTGGTGCCTTGCATACCAGCCTTCCGCCACTGGTGTATGACTGAGACTGTACAGTTTTGGGGCACTCTGCTGAGTGGAAAAGTGGTATAAAAATGCAGCCCATTTACTATTTACACATCATTCAAACTAAATGAACAGAATAGGGGTATGCTGTGTGACTGGTGCATAGTGTTAGCATTGCCAAAGAAAGTAAACTACAATTCCTGACTGGTTTGCATGCCCAACTTCTTCTTCCTCTCCGTGTTTTCCAGGTTTTTTATACTCTTACTATAGACTTCTGTGAATGTATCTTGGGAGTTTATGTTGTGTAAGGTTTCCCTAAAGTTCATTTAAGACCCTGCTAATGAAGGCTTCTGTATCTAATGTTTCAAGTTGCCTTCATGTTGTTGGTTTTCAAGCTGCCTTGCTGATGTTGGTAGATGTCCAACCACACCCAGTTCACAGCTGTAAACACACACGCACACACGCACACACGCACACACACACGCACACACAGAGTCTCCTATGGTGCTCACTCTCACAGACAAACGTAGACCCACTTCAGCCCGTTCCTGCTGTCTTTCACAGCCAGACATGAGAGACACACTTTATGACTCCCCTCACGGCTCCCACACGAACATTATGCCCACTCATAATCAAATGGGCCAGCATTTATCAATCATACATTATTTATGGGCTCTTGAAAGGCTTCGCTTCCCCCCCCCCCCCAAATCGACTCTCGCCCTCGCATGAATAGTGAGTGAGTGTGGCCTGACAGCTGGTGGCCCAACCCAAAAGGCAGCCCTCTGAAGGTCCTCCACAGATCGGGTTTCTGCTGCACGGGTGGCTGGGGGGCTCTCATTAACGCATCTACATGCTGAAAAACCCACAAGACAAGCTAAGCTGAGCTGAACGCATCCCTTGCCTAAGAGAAAAGGGGCCGTTTGCTGAAGGACCATTCCGCTCCAGACACAGTGGCCGTATACTAGTCTTTATGGCAAAAGGATACGTTAAGGGGATCTCAGAATGCTTTTATGGGGTGTACTAGGATAGATTTAACATGCTTTCAGTGATACCAAAAACAGCCTCTCGCAGTCTCTCGAAATGCAATAGTCTGTAACTGTGTCCAAGAAAGAAAAAAACACAAAGCTTTGTGTGTGTCTGGAGTATTTTCCAATATGATGGAGCAGAGTAACTAAAAGGTGTCTTGCTCAATTTATTCATTTTGCGTGGTATGATTTAAAGTAGCATGCTACTAGAGTGCAGGTTATACAGTACAGTGTGTATGCAGTGTGCTTCCAGATCAACAGACTTGTGAGACAGCTGGTTAGTTTGCCAATCACCCCCCACCCCCTCCCTCACCACCTAGACATCACACATTGAGTTATAAAGCAAATTGTAAACAAATAATACCAATAAAGAATTCTTGACTCTTGTCTTGTCTTGTCTTGCCTGGATCCATTCAGTTATCGCCTGCCCACTCATCCAGTCATCCTCTCCTAGTCCTACATTCCTCCCAAAATGCATCCATTCACTCATACACTCAGCCATTAGTGTTTTTGACACTGAAGAGCGTGATCGTATGGATCCATGCTGCAGTTGTGCACACCTTCTAAACTCGGTCAGTTGTCATGACCCAAATGTCATGGCTCATTTCTGGTGGGAACACTTTCTGCTTGAACACACGATGTCTTCCACACGCCTAACCAGTAGCCTTCATTTTCACACTTCACCGTGTGAATATTTTATTGTCTTTCTCCATCTCTGATTGGTGCGCTGGATGCTTCTGCTTTTTTCCTGAGTGCTTGGTGCTGTTTCACTCCTCATAGCCGTCCTGAAAAATTCAGACAATAAGGCCCTCTGTTCCACTAGACCTTCTGTTCCATCGCTAAGCCCATAAATGCATATTTCAGAGGTAATGCTTTGCCTTGAGGTGGAAATGCGTGGTGCACAGAACTTCAACTTGAACGAACCCAAAACCAGATTCTTTCAGCTTAGTGGTATATGTGGTAGAGCCTACCACCGTGGAAGGCATGAAACTGCATGTGGGCAAGAGTTTAGTCATGATAAACTAAGCCACTCCAACAATTTACTCATACCACACTTAACAGGAAGTCGTGATTCTCAATCTCGAAGGTCTCGAGGGTTATTTTTCTTCCTCTCCGAAAAGACGTCCAAGAGGTAAAAGGATAAAGCAGAGTGCAGTGATATAAAAGTGTATAAGCAAACAAAGTTTAACAAGATTAAGGACTCCTTTTAAATCCGTTCAAAGCCCACTGGCCACGCTGTACTCTAGCAGTTGCCTTTGAAGTACTTCTGGCCTGCCGGAGCCGTAGGGAGATGGGTTCACAGGTATTATAAGCTCCGCGCACAGTTACCTGAACACTGCTGACAAAACATAAACTCCAGAAAGCTCTTTCCTTCCCTCCCTGCCCCTGCCCTGTCTTTCTTGCCTCACCCGTCTTCAGAGGTAGAGTTTGAAAACTTTTCTTTTTTTTTCCTAAATAAAAATACTTGATCTGCTGACTTTTAAGTTTCTGTTTCACTACCGTTTACAATACCTATTGACATCTTTCTCTTCTTTCAATTCTTACTGAGCCATGAAAACCACACACACACACACATATATATTATATATATATATATATATATATATATATATATATATATATATATATATATATATATGCTATTAAATAGTTAAACTGTTAGGCAGTGTTGCACATCACGTTGAAACACAAGCCTGGTCTCAATGTATTAGCTAGCCAAACAGTTTTGTAGCCTACAGGCTAATCTTTTTTGTAGTCCTACAGTCATAAGAATTTCTGCAAGTCTTTGGCTAATGAAACTTTTCACACTACAGGTTCCATGATGCATAACTAATTAGTTAGAACTGATATACAGGAAGTTGGCCAACAGCAGACAGCTGAAAGTTGGAAATGAACACTGAATTTAGACAATTTAGATGTGACGCATCACTGTAGATCAATGTCAGACGAGAACAAGAATCTGGGAGAAAAAAAGTCATGAAAACAAACTGTGTGGTTTGTTCAGATTTTTACCAAAGAAGAATGTGCACTTAACCCCCAACTGGTTAGTAGTCCAGACAATGAACTTGTGTCTTTGTCATTGTACACAAACGTTTGCTACTCTCACACTCTTCTGACCTTCAAACACCACTTTCTTCTTTTCAAATGGAAAAATAAAGCTCCTTTTTACAGTTAACAACTGAACTGAATAAATTAGCATTTCGGTCGTTAAATGGTAACACTGGAAAAATCCATATTAGACCAAAGAATGAAAGCACTTTAGTTGTTTTCTTAAACTGGAGGATGTGCCCTTCAAACCACATGCACGGAGCCAGAGGAAGTAATTAAGAGCTTCATCAGGGGACCTGGTACTACTAGGGAAAATAAAGAGCGGGGAAAAGGAGCAGGGAAAAGTCTGGGAGAAGGAAAAGAAGACTTCAAACAATTCTGATTTCCCTGGTGGTTGTGGTATTACCCAGAAGTCTGCAACCGTACAAAGGGAAATAATAGTCTGAGGGCAGCCTCGACACTGACGTTTATCACAAACTGACAACACCGTTGCATGCACCAGAACATGATTTTGACAAAGGACACGGCCAGGGAGGAGAGAGCATCTCACACCCATAGTTGCTACACTACCTGTGTCCTTTAGAATTGACTTCCTCCTGCTGGTATTTAACAGGTTATCACCCTCTTAGATAAGCACCTTGTAAGATAGAATTTTTGTCCTCAACTTGCAGATTCCAAACAAGTCTACAACTTTACTTTATGTCATGACTGATGTGACCATAGTTTTCTGCCAAAGCGACAACATGCTTAGGAGGAAAAGGCTTGATATCTGGTCCCATTAAATTAAATCACAAACACCGACAAGAGAACCCTAAACGTGTAATTGCATCAGAAGATGAGACCACAAACCAAGCGGTATGTCCTGTCAAGGCTAGCTACTAACACACCGACTTAACTAACATTTTGGTTTTAAGCTAGTGTTGATTATTAGGTATCTAGTCTGGAAATCAACCAGATCCTTATGGTGCGATGGCACAGACACGTGCTGTACTGTGCCAGGCTAATTGGATATCAAGCTGTGAACGAGACGAACACAAGTGGCGAAACTTATGTTGTACATATCAAATTAAACTATTCCTACCATCTATGCCACACTGCTAGTTGTTGGCTATTAAAAACAACACTGCTGTATAACAATAGCCTACATTAACTAGAACGGTAACCAGAAATCTCAGAAATACAGTGAGATGTATTTTTTAATATATATTATTACTAATACTAGAAAAACTAGGACTAACACTAAAAGTCTTGATTGGATACCTTGAGCGCTCTTTTTTCTAAAACTGGACTAGACTGAATGACTAAGTGTGACAAAGTGTAACAAATATATCTGACACTAGATTAGGACTAAATGGGAAAAAATACTATTACAAAACACCACACATTAGAGGCTTTCCAGAAATAAATTTACATTAAAGTGGGCTTTGCAATGTTTTGCATAAGATGTTGCCTGCTTGTCTTGCTAGATTTAGACCCAATATTCAGCGTAACTGGCCAAAAACTGCTCAGGCCAGTTTGCTGCTCCTCTCCCAATTTATAATACCCAGCATCCCTTCATTTGGAGCAACACAACACGCACACCGGGAACAACGCTAGATAAACATGCAACTACAAAGGAGAGAGCGCAGGCGCAATCACAAAAGACACACAGAGAAACAGACAGATACCAGGGAGGGAACACCAGAGACCCGTGTGTGTGCCGTTCTGGCAGTCTGGCGCTCGGCTAACCTCGGGGGAGGTCTCCCGCCATTATCGGCCATCTGCAGGCCAGACCAGCCCTGGCCCCGCCGGGGCTCCAGCAAAGCAGTGCCTCTGCCTTTAACATCACCTCCTGCTCAAATCTAATCCACTCGCTCCCACTGGACTCTTCATCAAAAGCTTGCAAAGCAGACGGGCCAAGGTTCCGGTCTCTTTCGGTCCAAACAAAGCTAAGAGTTCTGATAAAAAAATGGACGTGTTTTTTCAACATTTACACTACAGAGCACATGCCTTGTGGACATGGCTCTCCCTCTCTCTCTTTCACACAGCCCTCTGACAAAAAGGTTTGGAAAAGGATCATGGTGGTGAATGCGGTAATTTTGGGTAAGAATGAGGAAATGTTGAGCCATGACTTCATAGGCTATGGTAAAACTAGGTTTGTTTTTGGACACCATTACGTCTGCAGACATACACATAGACAAACACATACATATGATACCCAGCGCTAAAAAGGTTATTTTATAGGCTTCAGTTAAATTAGGTTTGTTTTTGGAATCAGATGTCACCCATACATACACAAACAGATATACAAATAACAGACAGCAACAACGCACCATAGTTCGAATGAGAGACTACAATTTGAAACTACAATTTGACTTGCTTTACGGGAAACGTTACAACAGCCGATAGGTGGAGCAAGGCCTGAAGTGGAGCAGACTCAGCAGGTAGACGGAGATGTCGCCATGGAGGAGCCTGCGAACACTTTGTCTGAGGACAGCGTTATTTCCAAATCCGGTGCTTGATAAACGTGGATACCAAAACAAACTGGATAAGCATGCATGCGACAGTATGGCTGCAGCTGGCTAAATTATTTACGACATCGGTAATGGACAATTCCGCTTCCAACCTGTAGGGCGACCGAAAAAGGAAAAGTGCTTTAGAGTTGCTTTAAGCTGGCTCTGCAATTTCTTTCCTATCTTTTTCCACATCTGGCTATTAGTACAGTACAGTACAGTAAAAGTGCAAGGTAAGGAAATACACATCCTGTAACCATTAAAACCACACTTCAGTACATTTGTGCACTACAACGTTTAAAATGTATAATGCGACTGCTCAAAATGTATAATACAGCAGGCCGTTAGCCACCGTGCCGGTTTACAGACCGTGTGTCTGCACTGCATTGACTCACGGCCTGCGGCGATCCATTGATGGCACAACCTTCCGCACAACCAGATGGAAGAATTAGGTTTCAAGAATTAAGACTTAAGTTTCATGCTTCACAGACGCTCAAGTCAACACCCTGCACTCAGCCTGCTGACGGGCAATATGGTCATTCCTCAACACATTCGGTCTCCTGAAAATGAGAATCTAGTAATCCACAACAGAGACACTCCTTCCCTCAGCGTGTCCAAAGACCCCTACATGCAGAGGTGGGTAATTCAGCCTGAGAGAGTATGAGCCCATGCCACATATTTCTTCCAACCCTACACAGAACCACCATGTGATTCTAATAGGCACAACGTTTTAGCCAGATAGATGAACTAACTGGTGAAATCACCTGGGTCACCTGCACAGATAAGAACTAATACATGGCATGACTTTTTCACTCTTTGAAACCGGCATTCTGTCGCACTGGGCTACTTGTGGAAGTGCAAGTGCTAGTGCAGGTTACTATGCAAGTGCAGTTAGATTAGGGCTAGCAGTATGATTAGTTAGACAGAAGCCTTCTATTAAAATTCAGGTATGGGTACCTCAAATAGACAGAACAACCGGACTACCCACCTCTACTTGTCTACTTGTTAATGTGATTGGGGTAACTGCAGGACACTGCTCCCCTGCCTGTGGTGCGCTGTGCTCAGTCTGACACATGCTGCTTGTGCCCTCTAGTGCATCGCTTTTCTCAAGCAACCCCCAACAGCAGTTAGAGTTCAGCACTTCCTGGACCTCTACAGACACAATAAAATGTACAGTGTCTGAGTGCAAGCAGCTTAACCGAGCCAGCTGTGCTTTTTTTAGGGCCACATGCAGAGAATCCAGGTAAAGACTGACACAAACTAATGGTGTTTAACAGTGCTTGGCCATGGTGAAGTTCTCACACACAAGCGGACACACAAACCCACTTGTGAATGCACACGCACGCACACACACACAAACACACACACACACCTCCTTGATATCATTCATTATCTAAATATCTTTGATCATTTTATAAGAAGAGCAAAAAAGATGGGGGAGGATTTAGAGGGGATTTCCCTCTCCAGGCACGGAGAGAGGGCCGTCACCCTAAGAGAGAGTGTGACAGTACTGTAATAAGCCCAATTATTCAGCATTAGGCCCCTATTGATTTACTGCTGCATCGACTTACTGAGTCTTTGCTGGGGGACAATGGGGGCCATTTTGGCGACATGTTTCCCTCTCCTTCACAGAGGGAGGGGCCAGCGTGATTTTGTGAGCAAGGAGGGGGGGGAGCCCTAAATCTATATGGTGCAGAAGGCTAATTAAAGATTCCCCTTATCAACCAACAGTGATGGATGGCACTTTCTCAGTTTGTTGCAGACCCCAACGTGCCTCTAGGTTGGCCTCTCTCTCTCTCTTTCACTTTCTCTCTCTCACCCCCCCCCCTCTTTTTTTCTCTCTGTCTCATTCTCTCTTTCGTTTTATCTATCTCTAATGACCTTGGGAATTTGATGTGAGCGTGTCTGTGGACCCCACTGGTGTCACAAGGTCCCCGCCTTAAAAAAAGGAGGAAATAATATTTGGCTTCTGGAGAGGTAGGCAGAGGAGGTGTCCCGTGAGGGTAGAGGAGATGTGGAGCCCACTAAGTGAGTCTATGGATTATTAATGTTTAGTTTCTCAGAGAGCTGACAGAGGAGGCATACCTGTAGTCTGGCCCCTGGCAACCTCATCCACCCATCTGAGAGGAGGCAGAGAGTAAGACAAAGAGGCTGTGCAATAAACCTTTCCATCTTTACTGATTGGCTTCAGAGGAAAGAGCATTAAGAAGACTAGGCTTTTTTTTGCGAAACTAAATGATAAGGTTCTAATAGTGAAAAACAGGGGTGACCTCAGGGTATGCTACAATGAGAGATGACCACGTGAGAAGTTACACGACTACATTTTCCTCTTAATATCCATTATGAACAAAGTTAAGAGCTCTGTGTAGGCGCAACTCTGCCATCTTAAACAGGACTGGGCTTCTATTAAGGCAAAAAGGCAAATCAATGATAGTATCCTTTCTAGCAAGACTACCAGACCCTGCATTTGTCTCACCAACTGCTGCTACTGTCAGGCAATGTGTGGGCCATGTCAGGAATAGCAGTAACAGCAGGTGTCTAAGATGTCAGGTACAGTAGTCAAAGGTGTCTAAGACCTCCCTGACGTGAAATGCCTGCTAAAACAACCTAGGAACAAGCACTGCTCGAAAACATACTAACCTCATACTGTCAGTGTCTGTTTGTCCTGGAAATTTGTTTTGTCGGCAGTGTTTTTTTTTTTTTTTTTAAAAGAAATGTTCTGCAAAAACACAGTGGTGGCGGGTGGCTCTGAGGACATGTTGTGGTCATATCTGCTCCATCTGAGCAAGTTTAGACTCAGCCCCTGGTTGCCAGCCAGGAAACTCCAAGACTTCCGGACTTCCTACACAGTCTTTGGCACAACCTTGTAAAGGTCCGGCCCTACACAGTCTTTGGCACAACCGTATGAAGGTCCATTGAGAGAGGCTCCTACAGCAATTCGAATGTGGCTCCATTTCTATGTTGAACATGTAAATGCACATTTATCACCATAAAAGTGCATTTGATGACAATCTAAAACGTGTGCCAAGAGTACTGCAGTCCTGATTTCTACATGGGTACGGGATTCGTGAATCTAATTATATGTCTCTGCATGCATTTGTGCAGCCTAAAAAGAAAAAAAAGGACTTAACAAAGAGGTCCCAGAGTTTTTAGTATGCTGCCGCTGTCGAGAGTCGAGTTTTTTCGCAGCTTCCTCATCAGTGCTAATGGGCACTTGAGCACGCAGGCTTGAATCGCTGCCCACCTCTCCACGGCTTTACTGCCGTCTGCCCGCTGTGGGGGCACTGCCCTGGGCAAGGGTGCCTTCTGAGCCGCACGCGGAGCACACTTCACAGTCAAAGCACTTGTGAGGGCACGTGTGTTGCTATGTACGTGTGCGTGTGTGTGTGTGTGTGTGTGTGTGGGCATGTTTGCCTATATGTGTGTGTGCGTGTGTGTGTGTGTGCGTGTGTACGTGTATATGTGTGGGCATGTTTGCCTGTGTGTGTGTGTGTCTGTGTGTGTGTGTGTGTGTGTGGGCATGTTTGTGTGTGTGTGTGTGTGGGGTCATGTTTGCCTGTGTGTGTGTGTGTACATTATACAGTCTGAGTGAAAAGACATGTTTTTAGTAAATGGATGTTAAATTTTGTACAAAAACTTACAAAAGGACTTTACATAACATAATGTTGTAATGGGTTAACGCAATGTTTTTACACCACACGTAATAGCACCCTATCAATCTGTTGAATGGTATATTTCCTGGACACATGGATAGGCAAGTCGAATCTGCTCGTTTTTATTATTGCAAGGCAGCACCACAAGCACTGTGCGACTAAACTCCACGCCTGCCTGCAGGAATGAGTGCAGACTGCTGAAATCTCTGGCTTCACCAGGCATAGCAGCGTGGCATTCTGTCGCGCCACGGCGTGCCAGAAAACAGCAGGTCGCCGACACCGAGAGATATAGAGATATAACAGCCTAAAAGAGCACAATGTGCACGACTCGCGGCCCACACAGCCCTGGAAATATCAACCCCGTCGCTGTCAGCGAGCACAGCGGAGAGCCGTGTGGCAGCCTCCCGCGGCAGGTAGACACTGATCCGTGTCTTAGAAAGGGTAAGAAAGAGCGCTGGCACGTCAAAGGGAAAAGCTGCCATCGCAGACGCCTCTGCTGCCGCCTCCATCACTGCGAGAGGGAGTCAAAGGAAGAGGAGAGGTGCAACAGAAAGCTCCCACAAGGGCTAATCCCCCTCCCTCTCACAGGGCCGTGTAAGCCACGGTGTTTACCAGACATAATCGGGGGATTGCAGCAACCTAAAACACTGTGGTTTGTGCCCTGGACTTGCACGACAGTCGATTTCTTTTTCTTTTTTTTAAAGAGAGAGTGTGTGTGTGTGTGTGTGTGTGTGTGTGTGTGTTAAAAGAAAGAGGGGATGGAAATCACTGAGGAAAATATGACGAAGACAATAATATGCTTTTCAAATGCTCATGGGTGATGCAGTGTGGCAGCTAAGAGAAGCTTACTTTAGAAAAAAGGGATGCCACATATTCCCAGTGTTGTACATTTCCTAGGTACATTGTGGAGAACCTATTCTAGACTTTGGCTGTGTCCCTACAAGACACAAGAAAAGAAAAATGCAGCATACAAGAGTTACTTAGATGATGTAACTCTCTGGAGCAAATCTGCAGTACAAAGGCACACCTCACTGTGCCCAACACTGCATCCAGTCATACAATTCGTTGCACTGAAACACAGACGAAACAGAAACCAATTTTAAAAAGAGATGGTGGATGGCAGTTGTTATAGTGATGAATACAGATGTAAAAATCTGTTGCCTACTTTGGATTAATATGTTTGTTTTTAACAGTTTTAGTTTTTTTGGTGTGTGTAGCCACTCCAATTACCCAAACGCATGTACAAAAACACTCAAAAAAGCAGTTTTCTATGCTACCTTTGAGAGAAAGAAATGCTGGCCTATTGAGATTGTTCCCATCATGATTTGACAAAGAGCTGCCCTCGTTCTTTGAAGGCCATGTTTAAGCTGACAAGAGACCTAGAGGCAGTTGGTCAGTCAGCAGATTATTTAACAGAATTTGAAAAGCCACAAATCATCCCGTTTCTCAGACCTGCAACTCAGAGATTCTGGATTCCAGCACCGCTAAGAGTCAGAGGCCCTTTTTTCAGAAATATAAAATAAAATATTTAGAAGTAATAAATATAAAGCTGCTAGGATACAAGTACGGAGGGGAGTCACACACATTTCCATGTTATGTTAATGTTATGTGTATAAATGTTTACATGTTTTTTCCTGCATAAATCCATCCACCTACTTTCCCATATTCAATGTTCTGCCTAACATCGATTGGCTAATAATGTTAATGTTACTGTATCGCTACTCCATTAAGCTAAAAAAAATTAAGCCTTGGATGCACCCATCAATAGATCTGTTAAGAGTCTCATCCATCAAGTGGCTGACAAACAAACTGCAATTCAGCCCTAGGCCTAGTATGGGAGTGTGAGATTCTCCACTTTTACTGTCTAACGAGCTGCTACGCTACTGGGAGCATACTGGAAATAGCGGGAGATTTTTATGGTCTGATACTCTGGGGTCTGGATCTAAAGTCCCGTGTTGCTGATCTGCAAGTTCAGCATGCCTAGTGTCCCAGTGTTCTCTCATGGTTACAAAAAAAAACAAAAAACAAAACAAAACTGTGTTTATTCTTTGTTTAAACGGTGTTTATTCTGCCCCCATGTAGGAAGTATGTGTGTCTGTAGTGTCCCTGCACTGGAAAACTTACTTAGGCACATGCATCTCCTTGCATGTATAAAGGTAGTCTGCTTACTCTGTGTTCCATTACACCTCTGTCAGCTTATGTCCTCCTTTTTGTCCTTATGTCCCCCTTTTTAATGCTTTGGATAAAAGCATGTGCCAAGTGTAATGTAATGTAATGTCTTTTAACCGACCAATTTGGCTCTGAAAACACATCATGCTCCAGGTCTATTGTACAACATAAATACATGATTGAAGACATCTTGAGGGAATAAAATCATTATGGTTAGGCAATATTATAGCCGAACAAATGAACAAATATTTGCATTTCTGTACTGTGACCTGGGACACTAAGCATGTTTCTGGCAATAACATGCTAAAATGTAAAGTTTTAAACAAATCAAGACTCTGAAACCCACTAATGCCACAGTCAACACATCCTGTCCCAAAGTCTGTTTCTGTATGACTAACGAGAGAGCAATATAAGCTACCAACCCCTCTTACAGACCCACAGACATTTATTCTTAAGAGAAGAGCAATTTCCCAATGGCCATGAAAGCCTTTTGGTAAGGGCCTTACACCACACAACTGCTGCATGTTAGTAAGCAAGCAAAACAAACACACAAATGAATAAATAAGTACACAGGAATAAAACCTAGTTTTGCTGGTAGTGCTGCATGGCCTTGGATGGTTTTAATTGAAGTATGGTAGTAATAAAAACTTTTTTTTTCACCTTGGCCTAACCTTAAAATCAATAGTGCTTAATATGAAGTTTATTCCTGCACTGATGAAAAAAAAAAGTGACATCAACTTTGGCACTGAAGACAGCTCAGACCTTATTGCACACAAAACAACAAAGCATCTTGGCTACAGCGAAATGTCTCTGGCAGGTAGACACACACACACACACACACACACACACACACACACACACACACACACACACACACACACACACACACACACACACACACACACACACACACACACACACACACACATAGAGTTCTGTTTATTTTAGTGAATTACACAGCTCTTTTCTTCTCAGTAGAGCAGGACAGGTTAATGCACTCTCAGAGGGAGACTACACACTGATGGAGAAAGGCGGCCATTAAAGGCTCCAACCAGCACACTGGGAGCATTGTGGGGATCAGCGCCTTAGCCCAAGGCGCTCTGACCAGGTCAGGTGGAGCTGGACTCCAGCAGCCAGTCCCCATCGCTAATTGACTTCTCTTGCTCCTCGGCCAATGTTGCCCCTAGGTTTGCATGGACACATGTAATTAAGTGTAGCCATCTTATTTCATAGTGTGTACACCACCACACTGTCCCCTTTGTTCACCGCTGTTGTTATTCATTTGTACTGCGAAGACCTGAGCAAGTCTGTCTAGCATCTTGACAAGAGCTTATAAAAAGATTTTTCATGCGTTTGAAATGCCTTGGGAAAATGTGGATGAATAAAGCTGTGCTTTGGACCCAGTAAGTCCTTTTCAGTTGAAAGGAGACCCATTGGGGTACAATGGATAGTGTGGCACAGAAGGGACCAAACAAGCTTTGACAACCTTAATGCTATTTATGGATGACAAAAGCCAGGCTAAGTGGCAGGAGGCCTTATTTGCAGCCTCTCAAACCAATTAACACCTGCACAGCTATTCAGGCCAGATTCCAGATGTCCAAGTCAGGAAGTTTATTCCTAACAGCAGGAAGTAGTTGCGGATAATTTAAGGCATTGTACCTGCTGTGTTAGCACTAGCATGCTAGAACTACAAGTTGAGATGGGGATATCAATTTGTGTCGAATAAAACGCTTATGGAACTATGGGAAGACGTTTTGTTTTATCACTTGTGTTTTTTTTTTCCCCCCACAAAGCTTGTTCATCTGGTGTCCTTTCCTTACTCGCAAGGCTTAGTACAGCTGTTTACCCGCAGAAGGATACACAAACAAGCAAGCGGAGGGCGACTGGTGATTAACTTGCTTTCTCTGTTCTCGGTATACGACTCCCAAGGGAAGCGAGCGGTGGTGGTGGCACATGAGCGGCGCTGCTCTGATCCTCGGCCCAGTCCTCCCCGCGCCAGACTTGTCGCAGCATGGCGCCGGCGCCAGCGGTTTTAGCATGGCACCTTTTCTCCACGTTCCCATCGTCGCCCTCTTCAGCACCGAGGTGTCAGGCGCACCTCAGACCGCTCATTAACGCAACTACAATGCACACCGCTGCTAGCCGCCCACGCGATCAAAAAGTAACAAAGGAATGGTAAACGTAAACGTTCGCCTGGCGCAAGCCCCCCCTTTAAAAACAACTCCTTTGATCTGTCATTTATGATTGCATAGACGAATTTCGAAAACATTCTGTTGCATTCATGGTTACAGAATTTTCCAATGTCTCGCCGCAAGCATTCAACACCATGCTTTGTTTGTCAGGTTACCATATGTGGGACAAAATGCCCAAAATAGTAAATAATATGTAAATACACATCGAAGCTGTAGGGGGCAGTACTGGTCCCATTAAAAAGCAAATGCAGAGGAGAGGCTAGATATCTGGGGGAGTAGACCTACTCACACAGCAGACGAGAAAATACCACACACTAATATTCAAAACTCCCTCATGCTGTTTGTTTATGGGCCAAATTATTTACACTCCTCTTTAAAGAGAGAGTTAAGGATACAGTTTAAGTGCATTACACAGTAATGAGGCCTATTGATTGTCTAATTAACCGATTTATGTGTAAAGTAATCGACTACCAAAAGATCCCACCAAATGGAGAGGAAGGTCATTAATGGCGGTTTATACATTATTCATCTGTATACCATCAGGCTGAGGCACTAAAGCCTTTTAGTCCACTGGCAACTGGATACATGGGTAGGTCCAACCCTTTAGATAAGAAAGCAGGGAAACAGCAAAATAACCAACGAGTGACCAAGAAGAAGAGTTTTGCTAAAGCGGTGCTTACAAGTGCAAACACTGACCGAGCCCATTTTATTCTTTTAAATGAAGGCAATGCAAACAAAAACTGACAGATACATAAACGTTGTTCCAAAAATGATTCAATTCATGTCAAAACCATCACCCCATTAAAATTGTGTCCACAAAATTCCCTTTTACCCTTGTGTCTCAGTCCAAAACCAACACTTAGACAGTTTCAAGAACTGTAAGTGGAGTTTTGTTTATTCTGCAGTCAAAATCTTAACCATACAATTCATTTTCTTTGTGACTTTTTTGTGTAACAACAATATAAAACCAAGTGCAAGCAGGCCACTTGAATGCATTTGTAGTTGAATGGCTACACTTAAACTGGCTATTAGAGGTACTTACAGACTCACAAAACCTAGAGTTTACTTATTAATTAACCACATGAATCAGATAAATAAAAGGGTATTTTAAAAGTCTACCTGACAAAGTCATTTCTGTTAACATTACATTCTTCAACGATACAGGAATGAAACCTTATTGGCATGTCTGCGGATGCCCTGCCTCTCACAGTAAGTATACTAAACAATGAGGATGTGACTCATGATTTTTAGCTTTTTAGTTTTTAACAGGTAATCATGCCAAGTAAGGAATGGTAAACAAACAGAAACACCCACACACAGACACAAACAAAAACACTAAGTTGGTTATTGAAACTCCAAATGGGCTAACTCCTAATCATCTCAATCAAATGTGAAGGTCATTGCTTTGTTAACAGAAACGCATCTGCCTTTCTGATGAACAACTTAATGCTGACCTTTGCAGGGCTTAAGATCTTACTGAATCAACAAGACCAAACACACGGACAGCACAAGACACAATTATGTGAGAGGCCTGACTGGTGACTGGTGGCTGGTTTTGAACCAGTTTGCCCAGCTTTCCTGACGTTTCAGGGCCCTGGCCTCCACGGTGAGTGGAAGCTCCTCCTGGTATTATGTGACACAGCACCACATCTGGAAGTGCTCCCTGCCCACTAATCCCTCCTGACAGTTTACGAGGATCCCCTGGACATGCGCGTGGTCCGCAGGTCAGGTGGGCCACTAATGGGGATCTCTTGGCACCGCAAGTGGGGGGGGTGTCAGGGGGGGGTGGTGTCGGGGGAACCGGGACGTGTGAATCCCAAGAGGGTAGTTCAGGCCTTTTTTAATTGGTGCATTGTGGTAAACATGAAGGATTATGAGCCATAAATGGGAATTTATGTGCCTATTACGGCCTTTGCTGACGAGTCCAGGACTGGAGAGGTGCTCATTACTTGGGCATTTACAGAGGCCCCCAAGTCTTCACTTCCTGATTCCTGTGGAGCCAAACTAGCATCTTCTGGTGCCAGAGGAATTATTTCTCTATTCAATTAAAGTGCAGGGGGCAGCATCATAAAGCGATTTCAAAATCGGTTAACAAAGATGAATTTCTTCTTACATCTGACAGAGAAAAGAGCGTAGAAAAATGCTTCTGATGTACCCTGCTAAATAGGGTAATACTTCAAAAAGAGAATTACCAGACATTCATTTAAGATGTTCTTGTAGTATGTACATTTTCAAACACAGCATAGTACTTTTGTACAGATCTGCATGCAATGGCTCCCCATCTGCACAGTGGTGCTAGTAGACTAAAAGCAAAAGCTAACTCAGCATTTAATCCCCCTATCACCATCTGATGCCAGTTAGCTTTTCAGAACAGCATACACTAAGGCAGGGAGTCACAGCTCATGGGGTTTAGGATGTTACCCAGAGGGAGACTAGGCATGCATAAGCTTCACAGTTTCATATGATATGACTGGAGTCTGGACTGGCCAAATCTGAAGTACTAGTCTTTAAAACAACTGGCCCTGTGTTTAAGGGCTGGTGTGAATGTAGAATATATGCCTGACTGTGCACAGGTTTCACATCCACCTCATTAATCTTTTGGTGCTCTGAACACCATGTGAATGCACTGAACATCAACCTCCTATAAAGGGTTACATGACTAAAACAGACACGACCTTAAACCCTGTGATCTCCAGTCTTTTTGCTATAAGGTCAGCTATGGATGGTCTTACACTTTCTTTCTTCCCCCCATTACATTTCTTCTCTTCTGTACCTCTTCACTGTCAGCCCCTGCGGTCATTTTTTTTCCATCACACTGCCACCACTGACTTGGGGGAGAGTTCCTGGTGTAGTTCTACAGTTGAGGTGTGTCAGTGAGCAGACATGCAGACCTTTTTCTTTAAAAATGACCTGTTAATGTCATCATTGTGGTGTTAGAAATATCACAGGGGGAACCACTCTCTGCTCAGCCCTGTCAGGCTTAGAGCCAAACACAGTACTTGCTTCTGTTGGTTTTGCTGTGATGTGAAACTGACCACTCCGCAAAGCCAGCATAAAGATCTCAACTTGATGACTTTTTCAGAGAGAGACCAGTGGTTTGAACTAAGTTAGGCTTTTAGCCAGACCAGGAGAGGTACACATAGGTTAATAACGGTTAGCTAAGACGTAGCACTATCTCTGAGACCATAAAATCATGTTGCCATCTTGGGATCTACTCGAGCAAGACAGGGAGATTAGTTACTCCCTAAACTCTCCCCTTCTCTTAAATCCTGCCTTTAGTGGATAACACAGAGCCCCATACTTTTGAGAACCCCCCCCCCCCCCCAAAAAAATGCTCCTCTGCTGGGTTAGGGTCTGACAAGGGCATTCATCAGCACTGTCCTGTTACTGTCATCACCTGTCCTCAAAGATGGCTCTTTATTATGGTGGACGGCCTCGGCCGCAGTGATGGAAACAGACACACGCGAGCAGGGAAATAAAAACACACGGGCTTCCTGAGGCAACAAGCAGCTGTGGAGGCCGCAGGACCCTAAGCAGATTCCCTGCACATAATCTGACAGGCTGTCTCTGCTTGTACCCCAGCGGGACGTTTGGAAGTGGACAATAAACACTGTAATTCTTTAATGGCACGTTAATGAGAAATACAGGAGGCCAGTCAGCCTTTGCAGCTAAGGCATTACTCACCTGCAATGTTGAAGGCACA
>CM059285.1:16619265-16984265 GCA_030347295.1 Setipinna tenuifilis
CACAGGGACAGTATGAGGTCTTGTTCTTGCGAGGGCTTGATTTGAAAGCTTTTTCACAAAACGAAGGAAGAGAAAAGGTAAGAGGCTCTGACATGTTGCTTCTTGTCATTCTATTGGTCAATTTATCCTGCAATACGCTCTCCATACTCGGCTCCAAGACAATAAGAAGTCTAATGTCTATTCATGTTCGGCTTCACTTAGACCTCAACCAATCATCCCAAGACCTGCTAAACTGGTGAGATTGATTATGTTGGGCCTCCTGAAATTAGGCTGTTTGCCACTTCTCTCGATTGCCACATTTATTTATTTTTTCCTGTCGGAGCTGAGAAGGAGATAAGCAAAGATGTGATTTTGGGGGAGGGGGGGGGGGGTCAAAGAGAAGGAGCAGCATATCTATCTGGCAGGTAAACAGGATGATGAGGTGAGCGAGGGAGCCAGCGGAGAGGTGGAGATGATGAGCTCTGAGCAGGTGGCCCCACTGACACCTTCACATCACATGACGACTCAACACTCAGTAGGCACCAGCCATTCATCACTGAGTAATTTACCACACACACATGCACGCACACACGCACACACACACACACACACACTGCATACACACACTGACACACACACGCACGCGCACGCACGCGCATGCACACACACGCACACACACACACAGCATACACACGCACTGCATACACACGCACTGCATACACACGCACTGCATACACACACACACTGCATACACACACACACTGCATACACACACACACACACTGACACACACACTGACGCACCCACACTGACACACACACACACACTGACACACACACACACACACTGACATTGAGGCAAAAACTAGTATACAGCTTGCCATCTGTGTAACACGGATGTTGTGGTGGTGAGTCTTCTATCACTATTATTGGTTATAAGGCCTTGGGAAAACAACAGTGAAAAGTTCTTGTCAATAGATTTGATCCACATATATGATTCAAAATGATAGTTTTGTTTTACAGTTAACTTCTACACCTTGTATACAGCATTAGATGACAAGATCCTATGCTTAAGCGGAAGGAATACGTTTGAGGATTGGGTTTTGATTTTCTTTTTTTTTTTTACTTTCAAACCACTGCTGAAAGGGTATAAGAGAGAGACCCAGCTTTGTAGTCAAGCAAAACAGTGATCACAGGCTCCCGACTCAAAACAGTGATCACAGGCTCCCGACTCAAAACAGTGATCATAGGCTCCTGACTCAAAACGCAATGGTCAGCTGTGTGCCTGCTCCGCCAGACAACTACCCTGTCAACCATCCCAGACAACCGTCATCGGGGGATTTGATTAGACATCCAAAGCCCAGTAATTGTTGTCACAAACCATTACACTCTGTGCATCAAGTGCAAGCGTCCAGAGAAATTGGGCATGCTGATTAAATATGGGTAGCCTGCTGGAAGAGAAGGGGAGAGAGAGGGGCAGAAGGCAAAGGACGAGACAGGTAGCCAAACTAGCCAAACAGATACACAGACAGGCATTAAAAGAAGAAATTAAGCATGACTGAATTTAAAGATTGTTAGTATGGGCCTCCTGTCGAAGCAGAGCAGGAAGCTGTCCAATCGCTGAGCATCTCTTTTGGTGTGTCTGCAGTGTTAGCTGGAGTTTAATTTTGCCCAGACGAAAGGACGAGAGGAAGAAAGAGAGAGGGAGGATGAGGGTACGAGTCCTGCAGGAGAGCTCATTAAAATGAGAACACCACCTGCTCTACCCCGAATGCCTCATTGCTTACACAGAGCCAGACACCTCCAACCAGCACGGAGAGGTGCTCCGCATGCCTCGCACCATAGCCCTTCCAGCCAACTACAACAGCCACCTTATGCCACAACAAGCCAGAGGAGTGACAACCAGGCAACGTACACAGACTACAAGCCAGACAAGTGAAGAGAACAACGCGCCAATTAATATATATATATATATATATATATATATATATATATATATATATATATATATATATATATATATATATATATATATATATATATATATATATATATATATATATAAATATATAAAACAGTTTCCCTTAAACACATCCCAGCTCTCTCTGGGTAGTTATCAATGCCCCCCTCTTCTGCCAGCTGTTTCTCTTCTCCTTTCTACTTGGGGTGGTTGAGTGCTCACTGGTCCTTTAAAAAAGCAAAAATGTGTAGCCTTAAAGGGGACATAGAACAGCTAAATGGAGCATTATACCTTATTCCCTTACGTTGAAGTAGAACGCAATTTTACAAGCCCAATTACAACCTTATATTCATCCCTAAGACTAAAATACTCAAATGGATAAATATCCAAATATGGCATCACCACAACAAGGCTTTGTTCGGTCTTGTCCATTTTTAATGGCTTTCAAGATTTACATATGAAGGAGGGTACAACCATGCTTCACATTCCTGACAGCTCTGTGGCCATGCACAACTACTCCCATTTCAACAAAGCCAAGGTGAAAATGGTTCTCCATTCGATGACCCATTTAAACAAAAAAAATGCCCTAAGGCTGTGGCAAAAATAACTGTTTGTAGAAAAATCACCTTCGCGTACAGTAAACATACAGTGGGCCTATATGTTGATCTGCATCCCCACTGTGGCACTCCACAGATAATAGAAAGTCTTTGATCATTCATCCGAGAAGAGGCATACTTTGCATGTTGATGCACAAAAGGCATGTAAGCACATCACCCAAACAGTAAAATTGTGGGATTACCATGGGCAGCTTTGTGTGTGTGTGTGTGTGTGTGTGGACATACTGGACATACTGAGATTACATAAACGTTGCATTGCCCCCCTGTTACCACTATCATAAGGTCATTCAGTCCTCACTGACACCTTGGATACTGTACTCAGAACAGACTGGTAATGTTTATTGAGGATGAAGACACTGTGCACATTCTACAATGCTCTACAGTCTACACTGCCTTTTGTGTTTGCTTTGAAATTCACTGCAAAGCCAAAGAAGGTAAGATGATACTAAAACATGGTAATTCCCCAGTGAGAAATGGTTATTAATAGTCATGATAGTCAGCACCTACACCTGCACTGAATCAGATGGTGCGCTCTTACTGTCCTCTTAAGTGAACCATGGGGACTTGCTTGAAATAACTAGGCCACACCACCACATTAAAGAGGGTATTTACAGGTCCAACCGAAGAAGCTTCTGGATGCCTAGTGTGTTATCTAAGGATCACTGTTACTACCACTACACTTCCTGCCCTTAAAGTAAAAAAAAAATAATAATAAAGTACTTCAGGGTGTTCCTTAAGATGCAGTGACTTAACAAAACAGTTATTGCATTGCAACGACTGTAGGAGGGGCTACAATGAACATATACTGTACATTTTGGGTCAATATCTTAGGCTTGACACAACTTGACATACACAATATTCTTGTTGAAAGGACACCAAAAACTGCTGCATAAAAACTGAGTAGAAAAACATTGGAATACTTTGCCTCATGCCATACTATTTCTTCGAGGTGCCATTTGGCTCACCGCTTACTAAAAATTCAGCAGTGATCATGAGCAATTTACGGCTGCCAATACCATTCATCATTCCCTCAAAAAGGAATGAGAATTCTTAAAGTCTACCGCTTCTTGGATTCTGATAATCACGGCTTGTACGTGCACTTTCTGGTCACTGACTTCTTAAGTAATGGTACTTAATCACTCAATCAATCAATCAATCAATCACACACACACACACACACACACACACACACACACACACACACACACACACACACACACAGCTTTAGAATACAATGTCTCTTAACTTCATCACAATCTGTCTCCACAGAGAAGGCAGGAGGTGCTGTTACTATACTATAGCAATGTTCTAAGCTCCATTTAGCGCCAAGAAAGCGCTCTCTCGCTGACATGCCTTATTGACGCCTCATTCAGCACACAAACTGCGGTAGCCACACATGAACATGTACAAGGCCATTACAAAGCACAGCCACAAAGACTCCATTACACGACATGCACAGGCCTATTTGACACGGCCTTATTGTACTGCTTAGGGTATAATAACGCTGACATGTGGCCGCTATTGTGTGGCGTTTAGCGAACAGACCTGTAAATAGCCCAGAGGCTCGAAGAAGGTTTCCATAAAAGGGGGGCTACATAACGAATTTAATTAGCCAAAAGGAAGGCTACTGGGAGCTGTGAAAAGACGCACTGACAAATGAGATAAGAGACTGGTTATCTGCAAACAGGCAGAAATGGAGCTGTCAATCTGAGGAGAGGAGGAGAGGACAGGAGGAGAAGAGAGGAGAGGAGAAGAATGCCACTGTTCTCACTTTTTCACTCCTCTACGAACTGAGTGTAATAAATGCATGACCTTTGAAAGTGACAAAATGACACTGACATTGCTGATTTCCTGCACCGTAATTTCCTGCATATATAAAAAAAATACACCATGGTGAACACGGGGGGTCTGTGCTCTGGGGTTAGGAGAAAGCGATCAGAAGTCAAATATAGTCTTATTTATCTCTGAGAGACAAAGATAAGACTAAGAAGTCATATTTTCCTCCCTGTCTTATTCTTCTTATTCAGAAGACTGCTGCATCACCCAACAGCTGAGAAAGTAAGGAAGAATGGATTGATGGATGGATGGATGGATGGATGGAAGGATGGATGGAATGGAATGGATGCCAGCCCAGTCTTAGTGTCTCCTCTGCATTCAAACCTCTGACCCGAGCAGCACACTGCGCTTTGGCATGTGTTTAGAGAAATGCCAGTGAGTCAGCTGCAGAGGCAAAGCACATTTGGCCATGGAGAACCAGCAAGCAACCGATAAATTTAAACCACCCTGGCCTTGAACCTGGCATTAAAGAGGGGGGTAGGGTGTAGGGGGAGCAGGCTTAAAGCTCAGCCCAGAAAAGGCTTCTAGAAATGGACATCACTCTTCTTTGACACTGCATTACGGCCCGATCAAGCAAAGGTGACTCACTTACTTTGTGCAACATTAATTTCTTTTATAACCGTTAACCGTTTGTTCTGCAATCCGTTAATTGCCCGATCATAACTGTTTCAAAATAATCATCCAATTTTGCAAAGCAGTAAAACTGACCTCTGGGGTCTTCACATTTTTTTCATACACAGTTTTCTGATATACGTAGCTTACATGTTACAAAAACAAACACAGCATTGCTTTTACTGAGTCTTTAAAAAATGGATGGAGATAGAGAAACACTGGACGTATCTTCAATGAACAGCACATATTGACAACATGTGCGTTCACAGTTCTATAAGTATACAAATGGAGAAAGGAAGACCTAAACAAGATAACTACAAGCAAACGGATTCCATCGTACTAGTCCGAATGGTGTGTATTTGTATGCTGAGGACTGTGTGTGTGTGTTGTAACATCAACACCACTTGGTCTCTCCATGGCCAGTATATAAGAGGACGCTGCTCTTCACTCAGAGGGGCTCTCAAAGATGAGATCACCACCCCAGTGTCACAGAGGGGCGCATGTGGAAGAGAGCCCAGATCGGTTGCCAGAGTGACAAACCTTTATTAAAAACAGCCTGTTACAACAGGCTTTCATTATGGGATGCATCGCCATGGAGAGAGGGTGGAGTGTGACCTCAGTAACCTCCTCAACCAGTCTTCATTAATCAAGCAGGTGTGTGTGTGTGTGTGTGTGTGTGTGTGTGTGTGTGTGTGAGTGAGTGTGAACACACATGTATGTGCGTGTGTGTGTGTGTGTGTGTGTGTGTGCTTGTGTTAAGAGGTGTGGGCATACCCATTAGTATTTATCCAAACTGCAGAGCATCAGCATAAACAATGATTACAGTCTACAGTGGCATGATGGATTTTGACTTATTTCCAAGATAATGTGGACACACAAACCAACTGAGATAAGGAAACCATTAAATAAATCAGGTTTCCAGTTGTATAAATTTGTGTGTGTGTGTGTGTCTGTGTGCCTGTGTCTGTGTGCATGTGTATGTGTGCATATGTGTGCGGATGTGACACTTTTTTACACCCAACTGTGTGTATGCACGCACCCACATGCAAGCATGTTCAGAAGGGTTGACGAAAACGAAAAAAAAAAATCCTTCCTTCCCTCCTCCATCTTGAAGAGACACAGGCGTCCCTATGAGATCCATGACATCTCTGCCCCTCATCCTGTCAGTGACCTACTTCGAGGCTGCTAAACACGCCCTGCCGAGGCCACTTACGCAGCCCCACACACACACACACACACACACACACACACACACACACACACACACACACACACACACACACACACACACACACACACACACACACACACACACACACACTTACGCAGCCCTGCTCGCTATGGCACATGCACGCCACAGGGGGGAGGCAGGCCGCAACACATTTCTGTTGCCGCAACAGTGGGAGATGGGCAAGCTGTTCTCTTGCACGGAAGCAAACACACACAGACACACACACACATAGGCACACACACACACACACTTGAAAAGAACAGGTAGCACAACAGTTGAAACACACAAACACATACACACAGACACAGACACAGAGACACACACAGACACAGACACAGACACACACACACACAGACACAGACACACACAGACACACACACACACACACAAACTTTTAGTCTTGGTCACTTAGGGGACCCTGCTACCCAGTCAGACGATACTTAATGAACCCTCCATGAAGCTCTCCACAACCTCGTTTCATCACCTGCCAAAGGCCACACAAGTCGAGTTCTGTTCCTTGGTTACTCTCGTCATATTTTTTAAAAACTATCATTAATCAATCATCAATCATCAATGCTGGCCATGACTGTTCTTTTCTGCTCTCCTTGTTTTGTTTCCCACTCGTCTGCCTGGTAAGTTTATCATCATTCAGTATGTGTCCAGTGCATCATAAACACTGTGACAGTGCGTCCAGCTGATGAAGTGTGTTGTTGTTGTTGTTGTTGTTGTTGTTGTTGTTTCTTGGATCCCCATTAGCGGAGGGAAATGTCAGCCATTCTTCCTGGGCTCCTACACTAATGCTCTGCTGAAAGTAAATAATACTTAATACTAAGTAACAATACTCAATTATACTCAGGTACGAGTGAGTAACTACAGTGGGGTGTGATAAAGTCAATGAAAACAACACCCTTACACATGCACAGAGATAGCTCCACCAGTGAAAAACAGGCAGGTACAGACAAACAAGCACCCACACACACACACACACACACACACAAACACACACACACACACACACAAACACACACACACAGCATTAGTGCCTGGAAGCAGTAGCGTCTCTATTCATCCAGATAACATCGTGAGACTGAGGCAATTTGTGCCCATTTGATGCGTAATGAGCTTCTTATCAGTAAGTGGGCAGAGAAATGAGGTGTAAAGGAGCGGCCGCTCTGGCCGGCCTAATGCACTGGCCAGCTCATCTAAGCCCCATCAGCGTCCGCTACACTCACAACACTGATGCCGCAACAAAACATACTCAGACACGGAGCGCCAACCCTTACAAAACTCTAATCTTACACACACACACACACACACACACACAGAAACACGCACAGCAGACAGCTACACACAGCATTAAACATTCACCCATATACATCAAACATGGAGACACTCAGTCTTAAAAAATGCACTGAGACACAGAGCATCTTTTTCACTAAATGAATCTTTTACACACACACACACACACACACACACACACACACAGGCGCACATACATACATACACATACGAAAACACTGCCACACCAAAGTCAAAACACGTGGCAGACAGGAAGAATGAATGTGTCAACGGGGGGAATAAATGAGTCTGTAGAGAACTTCATAATTCTGCTGTTTATTGATTCCTCTCTCCTGCCATCCTTCACTCTCTTGCTCCTCTATCTATCTATCCTGGTGGAGAGAGGGAGAGAGGGGAAGAAAGAGAGAGGGAAAAAAAGAGAGATAGACACAAAGGAAATGGGTGGAGGGAAGAAGGGGGGCAGAGAGAAAAATATGATGGTGGAGAGAGAAATATGATGAATTCAGGGCCATAAAGCTAAGCTGGTTAATACTTTCTGTTATATCACAATTCAAGAAGCATAATTAAGGTAATAAAACTGGGTAAACACACTGTAAAGTCGTGTAGGAATGGGACCCATACTTGAATTTGCATAAAAGAGGACACTTGGGGCATGAAGATGGCCGTTCGCTCCTCATCGGCTACTTAATAAAAGACACACCACACCTGCAGACGACTCTGACTCGACACAGACACTCTGCAGCTACTGTGATGTGTTGTGACGTTAAATGCAAAGACTCCTGCCTCAGTAACATTATCTGTATTGATACGCATTGATAAATCAATTTTTTAAACCCTAGCCCTAACATTACATTACATACACTGCCCTAATGTTATGCAATACTGAGCTAATCACATGTGAAGTTCATAACGCACAAAGAGTGACATGCAGTACAACCATCATGGAGATCACTCGTCAGCAGTTGTGGCGCTAACTACTTGAGAGGTGGGCAAAAGCAAGTGTATATGAAGCCCGTAACCCAGGAAAGAACCACTGACTAGACATCATTCACCATACAGTTGATGATGCAGACCACGTAGCCATGTACACACCGATGACACCCATCGGAGGTAGATAGCAAGGGGGAGAAAGAACCAGTGTGCTCATTGCAGGTTAAAAATCACTGAAGTTGTTGTCCCTTTAGATGGCTCAGAGGGCCAGGACTGAGCTAATGGTGGTATCACATAACCATATGGTGCTCGTGCTAGACACACAGAGGACTCGATTTTGCACACGGCACAGAAGGACACAAAGCCACAACACCAAGAGTGCTTGTTAGTTAATCTGAGGCCAGGCTATGCACCATTTTTCCCGCCTACGCAGATGTTGTTTAGTAGCGAATGTCATCACGTGCGCATCTATGTATGAGTATGCATCTGTGGGCTTATTCATCTCGAAAGCATTCAAGCATATTCTTGGCGTATTGCCACGCTGAAGCAGCAGAAAGCGATTGTGCCACTGACCAACAAAAGCTTAGTCAACGGCTGGTACGAAATACAAGCGCACAAGATTAAACACCTCTGTGTAAAGGCAGGTAGACAGCTAGACAAGGGTATTTCCTAATGAAAAAGTAGTACAGTGTACTTTACTTCTAATCCTCTGCAAGATGATATATGGCCATGCAAAGAAGCGTTATGGTTTGTGACCTGGACAAATTGCCTTAATAGCAGCAATTAACCATAGTGCAGGCACATGTGGCTCTAAAATAGAATGAGGAACTTAACTTTGACACACGCCCTGATTAGAACAAGCAAAAAGGACAACTCCTTTAGATCATACACTTAAACCATTTATTTAGCATACAGATTACACACAAGCGTAAATGGAGTGGAAGAGTGGAAATGACTCCAAATTCACCCACACCATGTGCTTGAGACCAGGCTCTTCAGATCATGAAAACAGGACCCTAAACATTATATTGGTCCAGATTACTCATATCAATTAAGATTAAAATACATCAACTCTGTCATCGTCCAGAGTACAGGTTCAACTTCAATGAAATGCATCTGATCTAAGAGCCAAGAGCCTACACTTTCTACCTCAAGTGGCTTATCCTCACAAGTGGCAACTCTCTTACGTCCACCACTGTTGGTAGTGATGAGGACAGGCTTCTCTCAGTGATTAGTGTCTCTCACTCACCCCTTCAAAAACACTACTCACCTACTCAACTCATCCCTTCAAAAACACTACCTACCTGTTCAACTTATCGCTTCAAAAACACTACTTAGCAACTCATCTCATCCCCTCAAAAACACTATTTAGTTATTCAACTTATCCCCTCAAAAACGCTACTGAGCTGCTCAACTCATCCCCTCAAAAACATTTCTTAGCAACTCTACTAACAGAATCACTATAAACAGAATGGGGGTATGCGGGGTTTTAACGCTCTGAATGAGGGAGATGACATGACAGTTTGAGAGACAGATGGTAGGTGGGGAATTTTCCAACGTCTAAAGTTAGCCAACAGGCAGCCCCCATAAAAGGTTTTGCATTACAAAAAAACACAGAAACCCAACAGAAGCTTCAACTGCAGCACACTTGGGAGCATTCATTTGCAGGAATGACACAAAGCTTAGACCCTGTACACCCCGTTGAAAGAAAAAAAAAAGCTGGAAAACATTCCATTTCAGGAGCTTCAGGCTGGATAATGATGGCAGGAGCCTCGGAGGAATAAAGACGAGAGAGAGAGAAGCTTTTCTGGGATCTGTTAACTACTAAAACATCTGCAGACCTGATAAAAGTGATTTGTGTTCCCAGGGCCTTCTTCAGAGACCCAATAAAAGCTGCAAGAGGCCCGGCCAGAATCACCAGAGAGGCCTGTGGACAGTCCGCCATCAATTAGTCAGATATGACAACACAACAATAAGTGCCTAGAACTTTCCGTCTGTTCAATACTAAACTGGGAAATCTAATATTACTCCGCCAACGCAATTCCCTTGCCACATTACCCAACCTCAATGTTTCTAATGTTCTCAGACAAGCACACACATGCATACACACACGCACACACAAACACACACACACACACACACACACACTAGTGTGGCCTACAGAGATAAATGAGGAGTCCATGGAAAAAAAAAGCATAGTCAGAAAAGCACAATTTTCAAGTTACTCCCCCTATAGGTAGTTGTATTACAACCCCAGCTTTAAGTAATCCTGTAAATAAACAAGCATAGCATCGAGCTAAATCAGCAAATCATAAATTACAATTCCTCAGTTTCTGCATTTTGCGACCATGCCCATTTGGACTCCTCAAATGTCAGCAGGACTGACACAGACTCCTGCCCTCTGATGTTTGATGCTGGGGCAAACCGGCTGGAGCAGGCAGCAGAGTAGTTCACAGATCTACACAGACGTAGGAGTTATGTGAGGCATATCTCAACACTGATGTAGTCGAATGACAAACTCTAACTCATTTCTAACAGCTTCACAGTCTGTGGCAAGTTTGAAGTTTGTTCACAAGCGCAAATGACGTTACCAGTACTCTACATTTAAATTCCGAGGCTCTGCCCAAAGGGCATATCTGTGCCTCATACACCACGCAAAAAAACACCGTCATCCACACAACTAACAACACTGTGATTACTCAGATAGCAGTCCATCCTTCATAATCTACCATTCTGATGCGAAGCCTGATACATATAAATGGCTCATCACGCCCATAATAGCCTGAAGCTGTGGTTGAGTTGAGTCTGACTCAGAAGAACTGTCATACGGAGAGATGTAGAAAAAGACAAACAAACAACTCATTTGTCTTTCAACACCCTTTCATTTATAGCATTTCTAGATTTGGTTTGAAGAAGTAAACATTTTTTCACAGAGCTAGCTACTGACGCAGACATCCCACTAAAGAAAGATAGTGGGGCCCAGATCATTGCATGAGACCTGTGGCACACTTTCAAATGTAAACTTCTGCCATTCCAACCAGATGCCAATGCATGGATATACTGTATGTGGATGCGCACACATGCACTAATACATACGCTACTGGAGTGGCTGACATGCATGATAAAAATGACACATCTCAGGCTCCTTGAAAACGTGTGTGAATACACCTATGTGAGTGTGCCTGTGTGTGTGGATGTTTTACCGCAGTGCAAAGACATTTTCTCTTCTTGCCCCAAACAGTAAGACAGTAGTGCCCTCTTGTGGTTAACCTTAATATTACAGGCCTACCTGAATGGTATATACAGCTCCGTATAGGGAGATTGAACTGCACACCTTAACAGGCATTCCCAAATAAAAGGTGCTAGTAAATGTGCAATACAGTTCAGTACAGATGATGGTTATGTGGGTGTTACTCTTATAAAGGTCCTGTATTGTTGTTGCACTGTGATCTTATCTGTAAGTGTGCTTCTCAACATTTCCCCTGCTTCCTGACAGAAACATCATACCAGCATGACTCAGTCTTTAATTACTGGTCATATGTTGAGTCAGTGTTACACTGTCCCAGTTCTGCCCTTTCCTTTAAAAGGACATGCATGTAGCTGATGTCATTTCCTTTGCAATAGATTACAGATTACTCAACACGAACATCATAACGACCATCCCCCACCACGCTTATAGCACAACTTGAACAGGTATGGTTGCATACCAGAGATGGGTATGGCCAAAACAAGAAAGAAAAACCTACATCTACACATAAACACAAACACACGCACAGACCTAAACCCTTAGCAACACATGTAAAAATACATGTGTGACAACCCTGCAAACGCACTTTCTGAGGCCGAGTCAGGCACAGGACACACAGACTCAGAGTGCTTTCATATTCAGATTAGCCACAACATGGAGAAAAGAGCTTTATATGAGTACATGTGGACACACGAACCTCTCTCATGTGAGGCGGTTGCTCTTTGTGGGTTCACTTGCATCCAGTGTGACACAGACTAAGCTCATTATCCATGTAAGGTAGAAAAGGAACCCAAGTACTCACACGGACCGTGTTTCCATCTAAATTGTTAATGCACATTTTAGTTATTCACTTAAGAAACACTAATTTGGAAACACTTGAGGTGCACATTAATCTAATCAGTCTAAAACGGCCACTGAAACGGCATCTCGTTAAGACAGAGTATAAGGTATGCGCATAACTAATGCAAATGAGTTAAATGGAAACCCAACTACTGACTCCAGATGGATGAAACTAAGGATCAAACTAAGGATTAAAAAATAGAGCCGTTTTTTTCCTGAAATCCTTTGTACAGCACAGAGGCAAATTCTGTGTGTTTATAACAGGAAAAAAATATCAAGGGAATGTAAAATAAGAAACAATAGCTTGTATGGCTTATGAGGGGTCATGGCTGTGTGTGTGTGTGTGTGTGTGTGTGTGTGTGTGTGTGTGTGTGTGTGTGTGTGTGTGTGTGTGTGTGTGTGTGTGTGTGTGTTGTCTTTTAAATATACTATCAAAGCAAGGAGGTGTGAGTCCAAGTGAGGGTAAGGTGAGCTGGGTACCAAAAGAGAGTCTTCTACAGGACCTAAAACACACCAGAGTCTGATCTAACTTGCACAACGCATGTACATGATCTCACACTGGCACCACTATTGAGAATATGGAGGAATCCCAACAACAAAGCGCTGCGCTCCTTCAACTGGACAAGAAACATCCCTCACGTCCCCTTTCTTACACTAGGGGGCGCTAGTAAAACAAAATGAAGACTATGAAGGAGTACAGTTTTGGCCCACTTACTGTTAATAATATTACTAGTGTCGTCAAAGTTGTCCCTGTCAATGCTTGGCCCTCAGAATTATCCTACTTCCCCGCCAAGCCCACCCCCACCCTGTGAAACCCCTGGATACACTACATGACTAAAAAAAGAAAACTCTTAAAACTGGCTAGTAGGTCTGCTTCTGTCAGCTTTCCTGTCGGTTCAAAGGTTTCTAATGGCAGTGCTGAGGGGAAGTGTGTGGGAGATAAAAATGTGTTATGACTAACCAGTGACGGCAGCTACAACATTCGCAATACTGACCTAAGTGTGAAATTATCCATTAAACTTAATGGCCTCCGTTTAGAAATTAGTCCTTGTAAGATTTCATCACAACAATATAAGTGCTTCTATTCCCTGAATTCCATTGTGTGCGTGTACCAGTGGTGGTTAATTAAGACTGAGAACATTAAAAAAAATAACATTATAACATGACATAGGGTTAATGTGAAAGTCCTAAAGCATTCCCCCCCCAAAGGCACTGAACCTGGTGTTCTTCACTTAAAGAGGTGTGTGTGTACATATGACTACAATGGCAATATCATGGACAGAGGCAGAACATTTATGCTTTGTTGATATCAGAAAGCAAGAAATAATTTTACACCTGAAATTACCAAATGTTTGAAAGCTATTATGACTAGCAAATGTTAAATGTAGCCTACCGTCCCACGCCTGATTTCAGGCACCATGCCTGAGATCTTTCAGCCCTGTATCAGTGGTGCTCTTATGATTACTGGCAAAAAAGGACTCAAGTACGGTAGTGATGAACAGCCTGGATTCAGAAGCTCCAATCCAGTCTCACATATTCTAAATCACTAATTTCTACCATCTGCACTTAATTACAGTTGAATTCAGATTTCCTGGGCCTGATCAAAGTAGCCACCAGGCTCAAAAATGAATGTATTTCTCTCAGAAAACATATAACTGCAAACAAACATTCTGTCAAATGTCACACATGAGCAACAGCCTGAACTTCCTCTCCCATCTGATGTTATTTCCTCTTACCTTTTTATCGTTACGTTATTTAGCAGACACCTTCCTTTAAAGCCACAAACAACACTACAAACAACACGGTATAAACAAAAGTACTTGGTTACATTTTAAAATAACTTTGGGAAGAAGCATAGAATACAGAGTATATTCAGCTACATATGGACAGAATACATCCACACTGAAGGAATTACAGGTGTACATATGTGTTATTGATTCTAAGTCGTTGCCATGGCAATGTCCTTCACTTTCTTACCACAAAGTGTTAATTTGCTCAAACAAATCAAAACTAAATAAATATTGAAATGGAGTATACTTAAATACACATTTTATAGACAAACAAGTTGCAGAGATACCTGGAACACAACAAAGGAGATAGAGATCGTAACACCTGTAGTAATCAATGTAACCTTTTTTCCCCCATCATAATAAGGAACTATGGCTCAGATAGCCTCAGTTCACTCGTTCCAGCTACAGTGTTTTCAGGGTTTCATCAACATTCAGAGTTGTGTGTTGATTAGTATAAAGTTACCTTCAAAAACGAATAAATGCATTTCTACACTTAAAATAAGTCCTTTATATCTACATAAGAATGGTCCCACCCATAGGGGGTTCCCATGTTGAAAATGTTGTTTAGCGTCTTCAGTGCATACTAGTTCCGTATTTTGTGGCAATAGTGCCATTTATCCTCCAGAGTCCAGTTGGACTGGATATTCGGTCAGGCCATTCAGAAACACCCCCCTAGGTCCTTTAAAATGTAAAATGTATGTCTTGTGTTCACAGCAAAGTCTTTCAAATGTAAACACCATTCCTGGAAAACACTCTAGGCCTTTTATCTACTTTAGTGGTGGTTAAATGGCTAAGGCACTGCTCAGACCTGTCCATGAAATTGTCAACTGTCCAATTACGTTGGTCCCTTTATAAAGACGATGTAAAAGAGCTTTAACTCCTCCTAACTCTTCCTCCCATTTTAACGTGGACACCCTCAAATTAAAGTTGAGTGTGTGCCATTTATATCCATATCATAATATAACTATAATTTGAGGACATTATGAAGAAATTAGGCATACTGACCCACCCCCACCCCCACTGAGGGACCGTCAGCCGCATAGATGTCAGTGCAAGCAGTGCCAGTGTATTAAAATCAAAGAAAACGTGTGTGTGTGTGTGTGTATGTGTGTATTTATATTCGGAGCATAAAGAAGAGTAGTGTGGAAGGTATGGGAAAAGAAAAACAGAGTGGAGAAAGAAAGGGAGATGGTGCTTTTTGGCACCTTTGGCTCCATTTGTCACATCTCACTAGGAAACTAACTGAAGTCTGAGTAATACTGTACAGAAGGCAAACAACTCGCTGGAAATAACCACCTTCAGCATCTTCAGTCAGACAGTAGCGGTTCTACAGTGTTTTACTCCCCGGGAGAGACCACCTCTGAGCACCAACACACACACACACACACACACACACACACACACACACACACACACACACACACACACACACACACACACACACACACACACACACACACACACACACACACACACACACACACACACACACACACACACACACACACACACACACACACACACACACACACACAGCTTCTGTGCATGGCACCTTCTCAGCAAGCGAGGGTGCCTGCAGCCAATTGCCCACACAGTGATATGATGGACAAAGCTAATCCCCCCCCCCCAAAGCGCTCATGGCACCCCCCAAGAAATGGTGCCCGGGTGGGTGCCCTGTTGGCCCGTGCCCAAAACCGCTACTGCAGTCAGAGCAGAAGACCTGACGTCAGCACTACAGCTGGACAAAGCGCCCTGCAGAGGTAATTATGGGTAAGAGTTACATGTACGTTTAAAGCTTTTAGGAGAAAGACTACAAACCCAAACTAAGCTAGTCATTACCTTCATTTTTTATTTGGTATTATTGCAACATCCACCTGCAGTAAGTCAAAATATGACAGATTTAAAGAAAACTGTCCTGGCAAATGAAGCTTTTTAGTAATGTTGGTGAATACTGAACACAAAGCATGCAACATAAGCTTCCTAACTAAAGTACTCTTCGCTCTCATATGACACAAAAATTAGACTAGATTAGATTAGATTCAACTTCATTGTCATTACACATGTATAAATGCAGGGTAACAAAACGTGGCTTGGCATCTAATCAGAAGTGCTGAGAGCAGCAAGTGCGGTATACAAGAGACACAAAGCCTTGCAATGTACACACGCCACCACCTTCAAAAATATATCGCCCGCCCAGTTTCTACTCGGAGGTCGGCTGGGGTTTATTTATGTCCTGTAAACAAAAGGGGTTGGAGGCAGCTGTTTGCAATGGCACTCTTCAGAGCTGCGCGATTTAACTCCCAGCAGGAGCTCCGCTGGCAACACAGGTGCCATCCCAGCACATTGGCACCGTCTCCATGGAAACATTCCCACATTCCTCCAACTGGTGGCCCAAGTCCAGAGGTTGGCTTTGTGCTGTGTCTGCCATAGAAGCCGGGCGGCCCCTGACTCAGAGGCAGAGGGCACGGCCATGAAAGGCCGCCTCGGAGTTCTAGAATGGCAGGGGGGTGCCGGTTAGCTTCTGAGCTAAATTTGATTTGATTACCATGCCTGTACCGCTGCTCACTGCAGTCCTAAACTAGGCTATAGTATACTATTTAACCATCACACCACTGAAAGAAAGTGTCCAAAATGACAGGGGGGGGGCTTTCCAAAGTCCTACAAGAGAGACATTGAGAAATGTCACCCACCACTAATCCTAGTCATTAAGTATGTAAGGGGGTTTGTGTGTGTGTGTGTGTGTGTGCATCTGTGTGTGTGTGTGTGTGTGTGTGTGTGTGTGTGTGTGTGTGTGTGTGCATCTGTGTGTGTGTGTGTGTGTGTGTGTGTGTGTGTGTGTGTGTCTGTACCATCAGTAATATCACTTGTCAGACAGGCCCTTTCATTGCTGTCACTGCTCATGTCATTCAGCATTAGAGCTCCAAATGTTTTTGTAATTAAACGTGTGTAGACTGTGTGTATACTGTGTGTGTGTGTGTGTG
The DNA here is from genome assembly GCA_030347295.1 of Setipinna tenuifilis. NCBI lineage: Eukaryota > Metazoa > Chordata > Actinopteri > Clupeiformes > Engraulidae > Setipinna > Setipinna tenuifilis. The sequence goes on from CM059285.1 coordinate 16,636,587, forward strand.
TGTGTGTGTGTGTGTGTGTGTGTGTGTGTGTGTTCTCTCACTATCCTGTCCCTGGTGGCAGTGCAGATGACGGTTTCTGAGACTACCAACTGACAGTTCTGTAACCACAGCCTATCTGTGTTCATTAGCTCATAGAACACAGTGGTTACCCCTGGCGACAGGCTCCGAAGAGACCCCTATCTTCCACGTGAACACCCTGGAACCCAAAACTAATGTGTCAGCCCACCCAACAGACAAGGTCACAGAATCAGACAGTTACTGACGTTCCTAACCTGGAGCTAATCAAACACTAGCAAACATTACCAATTGCAATCATCCTCAGTAAATGTCAGACAAAAACGTTTTTTTTTTTCAAACAACACACATCATCAATCCATCCCTTGCTTTATTTTTTAATCTGTCTGTCTGATCCTTCACACTTTAATTTATCTGTCCTTTCTTGTATTCATTAATTCATTCATGTGTACACAGTCAAGGCAAACAATGGGGAGAGCTTTCAATTTTGATGACACACCACAGAGGGGCAGTGTAGGTCCACTGACATGTTTACACTCTCAGCAGATTGCCTTAGTGTATCAAAATACAACATAGCCAATAGTAATGTCTCCTGCATCGCAACACTGCAGTTTTGGTAGTGCTGCTTCATGATTCAACTTAATCAATTTATGATACTACTGAGTGAGCCAATATGGACTTACTACATGTGGTTTTTTTAAATGCACGATATTACTGATTCAGTATGGACACAATTTGTGTAAATATATATAAAATACACGATAACACTTAATCAGTTTGTATATATTACACATGGAAATATTAAATACATGATACCACTGAGTCTGTACGGACATTATACGGTTCTAAAGGTAACCTTGTTTTTTTGTGCATACACTATGTGAACTTTCAAAAACAAGTGCACACTAGAAAGAGTGCATTCCACAGATGCCATTTCCTGGAAACACCTCACAGCAATTTCAGCCAATTTTCTCACTTTTGTTACATTACAAGGTGACAGCACCATGTGCTGCAGTCTTTCACAGAGTGGATTTTATTCTTTTTTTCTACTGTTCAAGAAACAACACCAAAGAGTTCACTGGGTATGAGTGTGTACTCGTGCGTGTGTGTGCGTGCACATGTGTGCCTGCTTTGGCCAAAAAGAGATGACTGGAAAAAATGTCTGTGGCCCCAATTATTTTTCAGAAGAGTGATCAGACCAATCTAATGTAATCTTTGGCAATTTATCAATTAATACTGTAAATTGTCCATAACACAAAAAAACTAATTTAAACTTTTTTGCCCATAATGCACAGCCCTAAAACCATTCACCATGACCTGTCACTGACTGTCTACTGTGTGTAGTGTAGGTTAGTGCGATATATTCGAACATTACACCACGTGTGAAGACACACCACACACATTATGCACAGAGGCGTCGATTTCTTCTCTGGTTCGATCCCTTCTCCCTCTGCTCATTCTCACCCTGCAAGCCTGGTGGATGCCTCAACAAGCCGTCGGCGCAGGAGGGAAGGAGGGAAGGAGGAGGAGATACTGCAGGGTGGAAGAAATGAGCTCAGTGCGCTCAACTATTCCAATGCCAAACACTGACTCAGGGGAGGTGCTTTCTGCCAGACTGTGAATTGAGGGTCACAGAGTCTCGGAGGCTTTTTAAAGTGAGATGCATACAGCACGAGAAAATGATGTGTGAAAGAACACAGGACACAGACTTAAATGCAGCGGAACCTTTTTTTGTTGCCATAGAACCTTTCTTTGTTGCTGTAGAACCCTTCTTTGTTGTGATCTTCACTGTCCTATTTACCATGGTGCATGCCAATCTATGCTGGTGAATGATTAAACTGGCATACGGAGCTTCTCTGACTAAACCTAGCCCACAGCTTTCCGCTACTTCTGAAGTTTGGGACAGTCAGTGTACATCTTTGAGCACTACTTGGGGGGGATCTGAAACTGCTGCTGAACTTCAAACCACTTAAGCTGATCTTTAGCATTTTAGCATTCATGCATGCATACAAACACACACACAGTCACACACAGTCACACACACACCTACTGTGTCTGCCAATTAAACACACCTTGACTTGAGCCACAGTGCCTCTGGAGACAGCTCTTGTCAGAAAGATAGTGTCTCTCTTAACATAAAGATGAGAGTTGGGGCCCATGTGCAACAATGCAATGTGACATGCATGCCAGAGACCTGACGACTGAGCGCGTCCTTGACCGCTGCATGTGACTGCGTGTTTGCACATCGCTCCCTGTGACAGAGTTACGGCCCTCTGAACACGCCACCGCACCAATACACAGACACACACCTGTCTGGGATTCTTCCTACACACATTCGTCCTTCATAAAATGCGCAACACAAGCCAACATGACACGTGCCAAATATCATAATTGTCTCTAGTTTCTGATCGGCAATAACCATGAATACTTTCGGTTTGATACAAAGTACACAACCAAGGAGACAAAAAAGACAGGAGTTTATCATCACATACACAGTAAATGAGTAAGTGGACATGGGAAATCCACACAAAGTCAGATTGATTGCTCACTTCAATGGCCACACAGTTGAGCATGATGATATAGGGGGGAGGCTAAGGACAGCATACCACCTGGGATAAATATTAACTCTGGGCATTCACGCACGTCCAGGCTCTATACTTATCCTGTAACAGGACTCGCTCACGCTATCTGACTAGCCGAAGGAAGACAAAGGGCTCTTTTTGTTTTCAGCGCTCCCCGGTCTATTTTAAAACTACGTTTACCTATCCATATATAACCCACTGCCACTGCCACTGCAGCTGGATCTGTGACTGGGACTAGCTTTACAACCCGTTTATTGCAAGGTTGCAACTTTGATAAGGGCAATGATTTTATGTGGCAGTCTGAGAAACACCTGCGATGACCTATCGGTTATCGCTGTTCGTAACAACCCCAATCTGTGATTGTTAGGTGATGCCTGACTGCATGTTTAATGTCTACAATTTGTCACATGGGCAAAACTGATGTCAAATTCCAAATTCCAAATTCCATCAGCTGCCGAGTTCAAAGAATTCCACCCATGTTTTCTGCATTATAGAAATCAAAAAAGCCCTACCCGTGTAATGACAAGCAATTTACTTTCAACTTTAAGTTTATTGCATTATATTTCCAATGCAAGAGCAAAAATCTTTAGTCACATCCGTAATATATTCTAAACCGCATTTGAGAGACTTATTTATTCACAAATCAATAATATATTTTTCTTCCATATAAACTGAATGCTTCAGTTATCAGACATAAAGAGGTTTTGTCACCAGGTATACAACAGTTGTACACTGTGTGCTGTGGTGTGGTATGCTACGTAATCACAATGACAAATGGGAATCACTTTCAATCAGTTGTGTTCGAACATCAAGGCCACGCTACGTTCTGATGTAAATGTCCCCAGCTGTGTCGCTGGATAGAGTGTCTCAACCCAGGCTGCCTGACTCCCAGGGCTAATCCACCAAGGCAGGGAGACAGTGAGGTGGCAACAGGGGATTAACCCCGCCGTTTAATCCAGTCCGACATTCTCAGCGACACCATTTCTGTCATAGAAGCCCAGTGAGATAATCTTATTATGATGGCATGAGGAGGACCATTGAGATTATAACAGCAAGACAAAAGAGGAGAGAGAAATTGAAAGCAGAAAGGCCCTGTGTTGGCAGAAAATATATAAACATATACCATGTGGTTACATGCATGGGCAGATTTGATCTTAAAAGGTGCTGTATGTAGGAATGTGGCCAAAACTGGTACTGCAGTCAAATTCAAAATCCTGTATAGCGATATTCCCCTTCCAGAGGTAAGAGGCAAAACTCAAAATCAAGAGATTTAAACAGAATGTCCAGGTCGTAATTCTGTGTGTACTACTGTTGTCAGTGAAATCAGCATTTTAATTGAACACATTTCCTTAATCTGTGGTGACATATCAGGACCATTTTATGGCCACTTACCACACATCACATTTCAACAAGAGTAAGCAGATGCTGTAACCTGGGAAGCACTTTGACTAAGGCAGGCAGACAGCCTCAGTACCATCATCCCACAGACAGGGGGCGATGTAGTGAATGCAAGTCAGGGAGGAAAAAAAAAACGAAAGAGGAAAATTAACAGTGCTTTTTTCTCTTTTTATGTCTCTTGAAGGTTAAGAACATATTACCAAAATAAACACGATTACCAAACACTAAAAAAAGAGAGTTTAAGAGAGAGTTCTAATATTCGATACAGTGTGCCAAGGAACGCTACACCATCTATAATTTAGTCTACCACAACTGGGGACAGAACAAGGGTGAGCACAATTTCTTTCCCACGAGCAACTAATGAAACATTAAAGCTACTGTGAACTTCATACTTCGTGTTAGCAGCAGAGTCAGTAAGACACTCACAGCATGAGTAAATAAGAAAGGAATACAGCAGATGAACGAGAGACAGATCCAAAAGGTACAGACAGATCCATCGTCTGATCGGAAATATCTTACAGCACATCCATCTGCCAGCTGTGGCAGTGTCATTAAAATGGGAGCCATAGTTCTTGCAGACGGCCTGGCTAATGTGTCTGCTGGTGAGCAATCCATAATTAACCCCGCCATCCCTCTCCCTGCGCATTAATAAAACATCGGCCTTAACTGATCCCTGCAGCCCCTATCGAAAGGATCAGGAGGATGTTCATACCATTCCATATATAACATTAAAGTGGCTAAAGAGGCTCTTAAACACTTAAAGCAACTGTTTCATTACACCCAATTTCCCTGATGCTTACGTACAGCAAAAGAAAGGAGGACAGAAGCAGGAGACGCGGGCGTAATGAGGTAAGAGAGAGGAGAAGTTCGGAGACGAGAGAAGACAGAGCGAGATAGAGGGGGCAAGGAGAGACGACTACTCATTTGTCAACGCAAGGCCAGCCACAGCGGTTGCCATGACACCCCGCCAGTACAGAGCCAACATCCCACCCACATCCCCGGCACAGTTAGTGTGTCGAGGGTCTTAAAAGAAAGCCTCACGAATGCAGCTCACACAAAAAAGCAGAGCTGAGGCAATGTATTTACCCCCACCAAGGGGTTAAGGAGTCCCAAAGTGCCTATGGCTTTATGTGAAAACCTATAACAATCAACACCAGCTGAGAATTTGAGACCCATCAGCAGTCAGCTGTCACCTTTCCGTGACATCAAACCAAGACGGATAGCTAAAATGTTTCACCTTTTAACCTTGGACTTAACTGGGTCTGTTATACATTTCTCCACAATGTCACAAATCAATCAAATAACTAGAATATAGATCAAATGTTTTTAGAGTGCAAAAATACCCTTCAGTTTAGTCATATAATCCACATTATATATAAGTATACACTGACTCAGTACATACTGCCGCAAAGGAATGTGGGGCTTTAACTCACTGTTCTTCACACACACTCTTGTCATTACAGGTGTGTGAAGCACAAGTGTAATCATGTGCTGCAAATAATGGCTTCCTCTGCAGTGACACAGTACATTTATCTCATAACTCTGAAATTTACCCTTTAATGAACTATAGGTGAAAACAGAAATAGGTGAAATAGGTAAAATAGATAAAAATAGAAATACAGATGGATTAAAGGACGGAAAAGATAATATGGGAAAAGAAAGATAGAGATTTGACTTTCAATACGCCAATGAAGACCATTTACATCTGGTGGTCTTCAAGTCTAACACTTGCAAGTTAGCCAGATTCATTTTGGCCTCAATACCACACATAGCACAGCAAAGCACAAAATGCTAATTTGACCAAATGACTCAATAACAACAGATAACCACTAGAGAAATGGACGCTGCCAAGGCTTGTCAGCACTGCTATATCACAAACTAAGGAAGGCCTCTCACTGCTGTGGAATTCGGGGTATTGTGTTGGTATTGTCCCTGATGGACAAAGGGGAGAATTCACAGATGTAAATGCCATAGAGGGAAGCGTCTCATTAAAAAACAGACTCTCTGTCCTTAAGACGGAAGGCTGCTGTGTTTAATGTGCTGGGTGCCCTTGGATATGGGGAATCAGTCCAAAACAAGCAACGAGGTTAATCCAGGCACTCCAAACAGTGACAGCAAGAAGAGATTGAGAAATTTAAAAGCCTTTATTACAAACTGGTTACTTCATAAAAGAAGCTAACATGTTTCGACCTGTCTCTTGGTCTTCACCTGGGCTTAGTTTTTCTTTCAAAAAAAGTTAAATTCTTTGTCTCTTACTTTCTGTCTGCGTATATATATCCACACATCACACATATCACTTTTTGTTCCATTCCAGCTAAACTGTTGATCATAGATCAGCGTGACTAGTTCGCCGACCTGAACTTGAATGGACCCATGCCATAAGCCATGCTGACATCCATTCTGATTGGTGAAAAAGAAAAACACTAGCACGCTAGCTGCCCCTACACCGCGTGTCCAGCGGGAGTGCGCTCAGGACTGCTATGGGTCACTGTGGGTTGGAGTCGCAGAGCGGCCGCTGCCGCTGTCTCGAGTCACTGCTGATTTAGGAAACATCCATGTTCACAGGGCCCTCCAGACCACCGGTGGTTACTCAGGATTGGTGTGTTTAGGCACATTATGTTGTCCGCTGCTTTTTACAGCCCTTATCGCCCACAAACTTTTATGAAGTCTGGCCAGATATTGTCTTTTTTATGGTTGTTTGTTTCGGTCATTGTGTTCTTATAAGCACTTTGTGTTGTACACTGTACATACAAAGGTCTTAAGTAAGTCCTTACTAAGATACATACGCAGACAGTGGTTTACAGTCAGTATGTATATAATACAGGAGGAGTCAGATACAAGACCTCACATACATACACACCAGTGACTTGTATCTATGGACATACTTGGGGAAAACCAGACAGAGACATGAAAAAGAACAGGGTGGCAAAGAGATGGCACAAAGGAAGCAGTGAAAAACTACAGGCACAGGCATTTGCTTAGTAAATATTTGATGACTATTTTGGGTATCGCTGCAAAGCTGAAGCTATTCCGTTACACCACCACCACCATTCCAATCAGCCAAATTGCTTCTGAAGTCACCAAATAATCTAACAGATCCAGCACTGAATATTTGTTTTTAATACAGAGTGAGAGGTAGAAAGAGAGAGAGAGAGAGAGAAAGAGAGAGAGAGAGAAAAAGAGAAAGAGAGAACAAGAGAGAGAGAGAGAAAGAGTGTGAGACAGAGAGAGAGAGAGCAAGAGAGAGAGAGAGAGAGAGAGAGAGAGAGAGAAAGAGAAAGAAAGAATGGAATCTAAAGCCTGGTCCACATTTGACTAAATATTCTCTATAAATAGAGTGAGCAAGAGAGAGACAGAAAGAGAGAGAAAGACAAAGAAAGAACAGAATCTAAAGGCCCTGACCTGATGAAAAACAATACTCTTGCTACATGAAAGTTGACAATGTGAGCAAAGACTGCATACAAAAAAAAATGACTCACCCGGTCTTTGTCGTCAGCTACATCACAAAGCACATCATCCAGATCCAGAATACCGCCATCGCCATGTTCCAGCCTGTGTACCTGAATCCAGTAGGCCTGGTCCTAAGAAGAAAGAGAGAAAAAAATGAGCGGTCAAAAGGGGCAAAAACTGCATTTAATTTGGTGTTACAGTGACTCCATAACATTTAGCTGATCATCAGACCACAAACTAATGGGTATGAAACTGAAAGACCCCTGTTGCTTGGTAGTCTTTTCACTAACCACAGGGTGCGTTAAGAGTCTTGTTATCTCTGGACTGAGTTATTAGCCTTGTTCTTGTAAACTCAGAACGGATGGTTGGAAGACACAGTGAGGAAGGAAAAAGAAACAACAGAGCAGGACAACCTGATAGTGTATTTACTGACAGCGGGACACAGCTCAGAGACAATATTCACGCTCATTTTCTATCAGTCGTTTACTCATCACAGTTCATCTCATGTGCCAGCATGTTGAGTCAGATTTTTACTGTCATTAGCCCGTGAGAACTCCGTAGGCAAACCAAGCTGTTCTACAACCACTATTTTAAAATGCAGGTCAAATTTCACGACATTTAACATGCTTCCAGAGGTTGTTGTAGTGATGATACATACACACATTAGATGCAGATCTTTCCACTGAGAACCAATAACATATTTGAAATGATACATTTATGGTTTTTACAAGAAGTAGACTAATTAATTCTTTTTGTCAGCTGTATTTTCCTTCTTTTTTATTTGTAATGTATAATTTATTGCACTTGTGGCCCTGTACGTGTTGGCTCTCTGATCTCTAATTCAAATAATTTACTCTTACTGAAAGAGGCTTGCCTTTCAGTTCGGACTTTGGGCTCTGTAAAGTGCCTTGAAGTTATTTCTATCGTAACCGCTGATATATGAATCCAGCTAAAGGACTACAATGAAAAATCTTGCAATGGATTAATGCACCAAAACCCGATGACATTAGCTACAAAGAAACTCTGCATGGTTTTCGCAAATTGCTCGGCTCAAGTTTCAGATGAAACATGGGGCGCATTCCATGACATACACATTACATCACATAACATTCGCATGTCTCATTGACTGCTGGAGGAACACTGAGGAACACAATAACTAACAGTCATGGAGAGAGAAGAGGAGGGGAGAGAGAGAGAGATGGACGCAAAAAGAGGAACCGAGCAAGAGAAGGAAGAGAATGGAAGAAAAGAGGAACGAGAGAGAGAGAGATAAAAAAAAAGAGGGATGGAGGGAGAGATGGAAATCATGTAGTTGGGAAAAACACTGTCATTCTGCAGGCCAGCTCTTAAATACTCAATTTTGTGGCTTGTTGTTTTTAAAAGAAGATTCTTCAGGCAACAGTGTGTGCGTACACTCAAACCAATAAAAGAAATGTCCTCTATCCTAAAGAGGAATGAGAGAAGGAAAAAAAGGCAAAACTGTCTAACATGAAGCGTGTTTTTTTTAACTAGATGTTGCCATGGTATTGCCATGTTGTACGCAAAAGAAAGTGAAGCACAATTCATGATTGCAAAACAGGAGTCAAATCTTTCCACTTCTCATCATCCTGTTGGGGTTCCAACCCCACCGAGCTTTATGTTCCTGCTAATGCTAACGCTAGCAGCACTTGCAGCAGTCACAGTGAGCATAGTAGCAGCCCACTGTTTCTGCAGGTTTAAGCAAAAATGGTCAGGTCAGGTCTGCAGAGCTGGAAGTCATTCAGTGCCCACCAGCTAAATCATGCAAGCAATAGCAAGCACCAGGAAGACATCTGGCCAAACTGCTAGAGCTGCACTGTCTGTAGGCACACTGTCTTTCCACCCAACTTCTAGTTCTACTCCCTCACATGTAAGGTCTGCAGGCAATGCACAAGCTACTGCTGCTGCCTGCCGCCTGTAAGACAGACTGGAAAAGATAATCCCCTAAGACAGAGCAGAGATCAGGAGGAGGGGGAGTAGCACAAGGCATTAGCCCCGTGGGTCATAGAAAGATGGAAAAAGCACAACTTTCCTAAACACGAGGACTTTCGATTTATGGGTATATGGGTATGGGAGGTAGGCATGAGATGATTACAGATTTTGATGGTACGATTAGTGTCTGAGAAATAGTCACGGCTATATACTTACTACGATTATTACGCAATAATAAACTTAACCGAAAAAGTACCAGAAATCACAGGGAAAATGCTTAGTTTCTTATGTTTGTTATTTATTGAATGGAAACGTAGAAATATAATCTTTTATAATTTAAAAGAAACCATTGACACCACTGTCACATTCTTGAAATAACAAAAAAACTGCCATAGTGGCTATTTGAGTTGCTTTTTCAGAGGAAATAAATCTGCTGTCGTTGTCTCGGCCATAGGCATAGCAGTCATCCTAAGTCTGCTGACAACAGGCCACAGCCAAAAACAACAGCCACTTGTGTGTGCTGCAGGTATAACTTTATTTTTGTTCTGTGTGAGTTGCACCACTTGGTCTAAACTTCCAGCTACTGGCATTATACGGCACAAATATTTTTTTTAAGAATGTCGCCATGACGATGTTGAGGAGGTTTTACAACAAATTAATTGTGACATTTTAAATTGTGATTGTTGCAAAACAATTAGTAGTGTTATCCCTAAAATAAAAGAGTGAAAGTGGAAGTCTGTGTGTGTGAGAAAGACAGAAAAAGAGAGAGAGAGACACACACACACACAGACAGAGAGAGAAATGTAAGAGTTTGAGTCCCCTTACATGAAAAATGTAAAGGGAATACAAACTGTAGTGGCTTCTGCCAACGCTGTAAGGCTGTACACAAATGGAAGAAGATGCCTAAAGGGAAAAGGACAAAGCCAGAGGAGACCGGATGCTTGTGACATTAAAAATGCAGTAAAGACGACCACCTTGACCCCATCTCCCATCAGAGAGCTTTGCTCACAGTCGCTTTAGAAAGAAAGGTGCACTTGATGTGTGCACACACTGAAAATCACACATGCCTTAAGCATACAGTCCACACCCACATATCAAAACCATGTTTGTTTACAAAAGACACTCACATTTATGTCTCACAACTGGCTAAACAATTAAGCATCCATCTAGACGTGGGTTACTAACTGCACATTAAAATGTGAACACCTCACACACTCATGTACTGGTGGAGAGGTCACAGTAAGAAACAAAATGACTCTGAAGGGTGTACGATATTGTGAAAATGTGTGATGACATCGCTGAGTCTAATGATGACTTGCGATAAATAAACACATACTTAAATATACAGTTTGAACGTCGTTTAACGTGTCTTCGCTGCTAGACAGTGAGCAGGCTATGCTAAGGTGAAGGGCATGAAGGGCAGTGGGGCGCCATCTGATTTGCCAAAAGGTTAAAAAAATGTGGAGCATGAAAGTATAGCTTACAGAAGTGTGCTATTTATTGCAGCCAAGTCACGCTTTGCAATATGCAAGTCGTGATACTGTATGCTGTGATACTGGGATATTTTTGATACATTGGAGCTCAAGCATCTCTGGCTCACCTTATTCTCCACAAAAATGTACTTGCTTTAGGACTGCACAGTTAGGCAGGACAGCTGGGAGTGAAGGAAGGATGAAAGAAAACAACATCTGCTCCGAGCCGATTCTCTCAATCAAATATTATTCTTCTGGCGAGAAACTGGCGTAGGCTTTACATTTATTCTTGAAACCTGGGAGGCCATGTTTTCTTTTCGGGACACACAGGTTTAAACAGACTCTTCCCGACCCACGTCTTCACCGTCTCCTGAATCAACAGCACCATTGTTAGCTCGTCTCTAAAACATGTCAGTTCCAACAAATAGGCTGTGTAAGGCAACTGCCCGTGTTTTGTGAACACAACTATTAATTAGTGTGAAAAAATGACAGTGTCACATTTTTTATTACTTTTTTGACAGAAGAACAAGCACAGCTGGATCAAGAGGGTATTTTTCTTTGCCCTTAGACAAACACACAGATAGCCACACACACAGAACCCTAGTGTGTAGTGCAAGAAGATTTCCTGGCCACAAAAGTCGTGACGCAACGACCTTATGAGTCATTTCCTTACACTTAAAAGACCCAGGTGCCCTTATCTGATCGTGTACCTCACACCTCCTGGTCATATGCACACAGTGAATTTGAACAGAGAATGTCTTTCCTCACCTCCTACAAGGAGTAGTGACTCTGCAAACCTTGTTAAGCAGGCTTGGGTAAATCAGAAAAAAAATGTCACCGTGCCAGAGAGGTGGAACACAAAGCAACAATTCAAGGTGAAAGAAAGAGTAGTGCACTGGCAAATCTGATGGAAGATCCAGTTTTTTAATCGCAGTGGAAAAAAAAAACAAGATGAACTGGATCACTGTTGTCTGTTTCCTGCCGCTGTTGTATTATTGTCTAGTTATTGCTTTTTTGACAGTGACTGTTGAGCATCAACTTTGCAGAATCCCAAGTACTTTGAAGGGCTACAGGGCATAATAAATGTGTGAAAATGTGTAATAAGTGGCAAGACTGCTGAATGTTGCGATGATGCCTCCTCCTCCACTGGACCATAGACCGAGAGCCGCCTATGCTATGGGCATCAAGGGGTATTTAGACATGTGGAACACAATACATAACTTATAGAAATAGCACATTATAGAAATGGCGCCATTTATATAGATATATATATATATATATAAGCCATATGTTTTAATATGTATACTGCAGTATTTACATTGTGAACTTGCAATACTGTGTCATTTGTTTGTATACTCTGCAGCCCTAGTACAGAACACACACCCTCCACTACTCCACACATCGAGCAATTGCACATCAAGCAATCCAATGGTTTTCCAATGAAAGATGGATGTAATGGAAGACAGAAATAAAAAATAATCCAAGTAAGGCAAAGCCAAATACTACATAAATAAGGGTTTCAAAAAGTCTCACCCTGGGAGTAAAAAACACCACAATAACACATTGCTAAAAAGACCATTATGGATACAAGGCCACTCAGTGCATGTTTGCTCTTCATCAATATGCAGACACGTGTGTGTGTCTGTGTGTGTGTGTGTGTGTGTGTGTGTGTCTGTGTGTGTGTCTGTGTGTGTGTCTGTGTGTGTGTCTGTGTGTGTGTCTGTGTGTGTGTCTGTGTGTGTGTCTGTGTGTCTGTCTGTCTGTGTGTCTGTCTGTGTGTCTGTCTGTGTGTCTGTCTGTGTGTCTGTCTGTGCGTGCAGTTGAATGTGTGTGTGTTTATCTGTGTGTTCTAAAACAGTACTCTGCAAAAACCTGAAATGAGTTTTCCTTTAACTTCTTTGCTATATACAGTATGCTGACTCTCACTGGAGCTCCATAATTAATGACTCATCAGTGATGAGGTATTTCTTTAATTCTGGCAGGAGCTCTCCAATCCAAGTCTCTCATTGCAAACTCCCATCTTGTTTAGCTTGGCTTGTTAGCATTAGCTGGCCTAGCAGTGCTCTGTGAGACGGTGCCAAAACCTCTCTGTCTTCCTTCTCCCGCATTCCGCACACTCCTCCTCTCCTCTCCTCTCCTCTCCTCTCTTCTCCTCTCCTCTCCTCTCCTTAGCGTGCTGGCTTAGGTCATTACACTGAGCCTCTCACTGGCAGCTGATGCCATGGACTCCACTCATTTCCCAAATATTTAAAACCACTGAGAGGCCAGGCGTAGGAAAGTCAAAGTCTCCTCTGAAATCCTAGACCAAATTCTCATTTCTGTGTGAAGCAAAACATACAACTACTTCTCGCCCACCACCACCCACCCGATTTAAAGGGAGAAAATACTGTGTCAAAAATTATGACTTGTTACTTGTTTAATGTCAAATGTTTTACGAAACGGTACTCTACTCTGAGGAGGAGTTGCACAGCTTAAGACATCACAACATAAATAAACTTCTATATGGAAGCTCTCTGGTGTGCGGATGCTATCTTTCTTCTGACCAAACAGTAGCCTATTTGCAGGGGTGGATATATCCAGAACCCTAGAAGACAATCAAAGTAAAGCTGGGAACTGGATTTTGGTCATTGTGGTCAAAATGTTCTGAGACTGTGCAAGCAGTCAAAATATTAGTAGTCAAACTGTGCAGCCATATCTTGTTCCCAGCAGTCTTGTGACAGACGGTGCTCTTAAGTTCAATGTTTAAAGCACATTCAGCACTTTCTGCAATGCATGCTAGATCTCCTCTGCTGAGTCCAAATGACAGTCCTTCAGTTTGAACGTCATCTTGAGGAGGGAGGGGAAAGTCAGACGGAGCCACATCCAGTAAGTAGTGGAAGTGGGAACTGAGAACCGTGCATTTTCAATGCACTCAGCATCCACATTGTTTTGGTGGTGTAGCCAACATGCCCCTAAGGGACCAGCAGCCACATTCAAATGATGTACATTGTCTAGCTTTGTGCAGACACACACCAGGAACTTTTTTTAGTCACACCTCACACTGTACGTTTGGCATTTATTTGCCCAGTAAAAGGTTACTGCTGACTTTATGTCTTAGATAGAGTAACAACGTGGGATATTCCTTTCATCTTAGTGCTATTGGATTACCATGTGTGACTAGAAATAACAAAGATATGTCACATTATAGCTGACAGTCCTTAGCTTTAACTGTGCATTTAAGCCAGACCTGTTACTCTTCCCTATGAAACGTGAGTGTTTCAAGATGTTTAACCTTTTAAAACAAGGACATCATATTGATTTTTAAAAGCACTTCAGGAAAATATGCCAACTTTTAAGATATTCAGGGTAGTTAGTTATATGTAGCGTATATGCATAACCTGTAATACAGGTGTGTTCCTGCTCTCTTGCAATACAGCAATAGGAAAACTATCCCAAATAAGTGAACATAATATTTTTTATCAAACAGATAAACCCAACTTGGGCAGTGATGGCTCCTTCATGACTTTTCATCTGTGCTGACACTATTGTGCATCCATTCTGTATATCAGAAGATTCCTGTTTCAAGGTGTGCGTTTTGAAAAAAAAAAGAATGTGTTCTACAACAATGTAAGAAATTTCACATTATGTTCTACAGACCCCAAAATTCTTCAGATATTTCATCCTCCCAACATTCCCACCATTGTAACAGTACAGCCTTAAAGATTAAGGTTAGGTCATAAGGAAATGTGGTATCATCTTACAAAAATAGTTGACTCAGCTCAAAACTAAAAGGTTCCCACGTCTAAATAGGATCCAATTATCACTATTATTATTAGTAAATGTAATGCTGCTTCTAAGTACTATAGCAATTCAATCATTTAATGATAATACATGATGTTGGTTCATAGCATGAAAACTGCACCAACACATTTCAAATAGTTCAATATCTTTTTCCATATTTTTGTTTTCTTTCACTATGTCAGCACACTTTGCCATGGAAAAACTGCCGCTCACACACAAACATATTTTCACAGTAGTCAGCACAAATCTCAAAATATATTTGTTTGTCTCATAAGTGGGGGTTATATTAGCCAGATGGCGGCTTTACATATGCCAAAAGAAAAACGGAGAGTAGGAGAGTACATCATTACAAAAGTTAAAGCCGTGTGGGGAGAAAATACGGCATATGGCACCAAAGCCAACTCTCCCTACCTCAATAAAGATACGGTCTGTCTTAAATCTGGTGTGAGAGAAAGGTCAGGGATGCTAAGCTCTTCTTATATCATAGGATTTGTTGATACCACATTGTGTTGCAGACACTGGCATGTCCAAATCATGCACATGCTTTTAAACCTTCCTTCAAATTCAATACAATAAACTGCCTTTTTTTTTAGATAATTGTCCCCCTACAATGTATGTCTTACACAGCAGACAAGCACATTTTTTTATTTGTTACTATGTGTAAGGGGCATGTGTGTGTGTAAACAGACATATCTTCTATTCATCAAGACCAAGGCCACTGCCTTACCATCTCTGTGACTCTCCAAAGACCTGACTGGGTTTCTCAGCTACAGACTGGCTACAACATAAGTGTTACCTGGCCACTAAGAGACCGGCTAGTAAGTCTACAGAGCAATGTGACCTTATCATTGCTGATAAAAATGTGTGTGAAACTTCAACTGCTTACTTGAGCGCACACACACACACACACACACACAGAGAATGCAGGAAAATACATTTGGACATGGTTTTAGGTTTCTTACAAGCCTAGGCGACTTTGTGGGCACGGAGAAATGAATCAGTTCGAGAAGAGGGGAGGAGGAGGAGGAGGAGGAGGAGGAGGAGGACAACTGCAATGTGTGTCCCACAGGGAGAGTAAAACAAGGCCTCCTTGGTCTGAGTGCACAGACAAATCTCGCCTTGTAGTTTGCCCCTGAGGCTGGAAAAAAGGCCCAAGGTTAGCTAATCCTAAACAAACCAAAACATAAGTGATTCTATAGGGTGTACTGTAAGTTTGGACCCATAGGGCAGACCTTTCTGCAAAATAGAGTGCTGTCACAGTGGAGACTGCATCTTAAATTGTGTGTGTGTGTGACAACAGTGGACTCCGTGTGGACGCATTCTATGATAAGTTTTGGGACTATTTTGGAATTTTATTGTTTTTCCCTACGGGTCAAGAGAAGACACCCAGTATGTGGTAGCAAATTAAGGAGATGGCCACAGAGGAAAACTTTGTCATACTGTCATACAGCAACTGTCCAATTTAAAAGATGAATCCATTGTGAAAGGGTGCAGTTTACCTGCAAGCAAATGAAACAGATCCACGTTTTTAAAACATGAACTTTACAGCAGAAGCAATCACGCTTACAACCTGGTTTAAAAGATTCGCTATTTAGATATTTGTGGCAGGTGTGTCTCTATTGTTTACACTTGTACTGGACATAAATGTTTACAAAACTCGTCATTAAACTTAAATGCCATTAATCCCAGCTTTTCCATTTGTCCAGGTTTTGATCTTAAACTCTGCATTGGCACCTATGGGCGAGGTCACAGAGGGTTTGTCCACTTTATTCCAGGGTCTGTTACCTACTGAAGCACTCGCTGGTCACGCTAAGCTCTGACATCACCACATCAAACAAGCTCTGCCTGCGTCTCCCTGTGCTCCGGAATAAAAAGCAATCAAAGTCGTGTAGGGAGATTACTTCTTGAGTGGCCTGCTGTCTGTACCAGCAGTATGTGTGAGAGTTGCACAGCAGTAGGCGAGTGTTGCACGCTACCAACAACAGCACCAACAACAGACAAATGCAGTTTTCCCTCTGCCTCTTAACTGTTTTACAAAGGCTGGGTCACGACCATTTAATTTGCTTTTTATTTGCATAGCCAAGACTGTGTACAAATACTGCCACTGACAAAGCCCATGTAACAATGTGCTAAATATCTAAAATCAAATGTATGGCAGAGGGCTTGTAGGCTGCACCACTAAGATACAATCATCGTCTTCGTTCACATTACAAGTGCACATATATGGCAGGCCATGGGAAGCATAACAAACAAACATAAGAAAGTGAAACTGATTCTGTATGATGTCCAAAGGAATCCCCTGAAGAGATGTGTCCTCTGTCCATTTATCTCACTCATGAAGTGAACACATGTGACACACACGTAAACACCCTGCACAGTGGACCGCCGGCTCAGCAGCAGCGCCCATGGAGCAGTGGGTACAAGTGGGTATGAGTACTGAACTAGTGAACTCATTCATTGACCTCAGCTTACAAACACACTATGGAGTTCATCAACTTACAAAAATATGTCTGGTATGTATCCCATGCATAAATATCTGAATATGTAGGACAAAAAAAATGTAATGGATGTACTGTGCAAAAATGTAGTCGCTAATGAAAAAAAAAACAAAAGAAAAAAAAAATAAAGAGCAACCTCATACCTCAAGAGGACCAAGCTAGACAAAAGGACATCGTAGACAAAATAGAGAAAGATGGGGGGTACAAGCACTAGAGGGGAAGCCAAGAGCAGCATCCACCCACTGAGCAGCACGCTGGCCTCTGGTCTACCCCAGGTGCAGGCCGGGCGCGGTGCCAGTGTGCCAGGCTGGATGCCCAGGCTGCCACATGAAGAAGTGCTCGCCCCCACAGCCCCCCTCAGTCGGGCACAGCTTTGGCTTCCTGTCCAAACCACTCGAGGCGAGCTTGTGTAGCCTTAAGAGGCTAGCTGGCATTTTAAAAACCTGCTGCTCGCTTTGATCTAGCCTGGCACAGTAGTGGCCCTGTGTTTGTTTGTGTGTGTGTGTGTGTGTGTGCGTATGTGGTATGTGTGTGTGTGCGTATGTGTGTGTGTATATGTGTATGTGTGTGCGTATGTGTGTGTGTGTGTGTGTGTGTGTGTGTGTATGTGTGTGTGTGTGTGTGTGTGTGTGTGTGTGTGTGTGCGCACGCGCGCGCAATTGTTGGACTACTAAGAGATGCAGTGCTGGGGAGAGCACTGCAGCAGATGGGATGACTGCATTTTAAGGCCTGTTAGAAAACATCAGCAGCAGGTTGTGTGGTCATCCCACCCACACCGATTGTCCCCCCAATTACTTAGCAATGTAGCCCTCTGAACACTTCTCTTCCACTTTCACAGTTTGGGTAACCCTGGACCACCAAGCTAGAAAGATGGTGCTGCAGCATCCTTGGTCGCCATGACAGCAGAAGAGTGGCGCAGCAGAGCACTTAATAGTATGATAGTTTTTTGTATCCATCAAGGTCATTTCATCAGTTCTAACACAAAAACAACATTATTTCAATGTCCCCTTAGAACACAGAATAAACCGATGGTAAATACTTAAACTTTTTGTTGTAAGAGGTTTGTGCAGTCGACTGCAGGTGGCAGCGACCCAGATTAGCGGCTACACTGACTGCCGTGTCTAACCAGCCAGGAAAGCAAAGAAAAGACTTAAAGTAACTTCATGATCCAAAACAATTATCACTGATCATAAATAATCACTTCAGCCTAATCTGTCTAAGACAGCACTCCTGGTGATCCCAGCTCGGGATTCAATCTGCCATAATCAACCTCCATATTTGCTCTTCCCCTGTTGCTTCAAACAAGGTTGCAAAAAACTTGGTTGTCATGATTGATGACCAGCTGTCATTCTCTGACCACCTTGCCTCTGTCTCCCAGTCGTGTGGCTTTGTATTGCATAACATACAAAAAAAATCAGACCATGCCTGACCCAATATGCCCCAGAGCTTCTGGTACATGCTGTGTTTATCTCTTTGCATTAATTACTGCAATTTTCTCCTGGCTGGCCTACCAGCTTGCGCAATGAAAACACTGCAAATTGCTCAGAAGAGCGCATTTGGTATTCAATTAACCCTAAAAGTGTGCATGTCACTCCTCTGTTTGTTAACTTGCATTGGCTCCCGGTGGCTGAATTAAGCCCAATGCTTTAAATTCAGCCTACAAAGTAACTTCATGGCCCGGCCCTGCCTATCTGAAGGCTATAATAAAGACTTATGTCCCATCCGGGGCATTGTGGTCCTCACAAACAAACTACCTGGCCTAATGTTATGTAATGATCACTAAAATGTCATGGATACTTATAACCATCAAAAAAGCAGCGGTCAAATCAGCCTTATGCTGACTTGACGAAAGGCTTAGCACTAGATATTATCCATAATCATAGTTAAGCTTTTTTTTTCTTTTGCATCTGTAAGAGGATAGAGCAAAACTTTTGTCTTCTAATAATAACAGACTTTGTGGTCAAAGAACTGCATACAAGCTGACACCAATACATTACAAGGCTGAACGGAGCGCCGATTCCTCTCTCCTCTAAGGCACATCTCCGCATAAACCTGAGCTGTAACCCAAGCTCTGCCTGAAATCTGATGTGAGCTCTACACAGAGCACCTGATACTAAAGCTGTTCTTGCTAACATGGCTAAGGTACACTACAAAGACACACAGATGTACAGATATTCCTATACACTGAATCAAAACTCAGACCGTGACCCTCATCAACCTCTTGTATTAACTAGCATATGTGGGACTTCTGGTGCAGACTGAGAGTGCAAATTAAGAATTTTCCACAACTGTTAACCTTCAGATAAGTGGAATGTATTAACTGGAACAGATCAAGTCAGTTTGGGTCAGATTAAGACTACTGATCTACTAGAATGGGTCAAAACCTCACATCCTTCCCAAGATGCTATACCAAAATAATACCATAATCCCAAAAGGATGTACAGAGCACTGACAACAGACTACTAATCTCAGATGCAGCAGAGGTAGGCAATGCAAAAAAACAGATATACAGATTTACAGCAAGACTGGAAAGTTCAGTTTTTAGTGTGTGTATCCCTTTAGAGAGAGAAAGAGAGAGAGAGAGAGAGAGAGAATGTGTGTGTGTGTGTGTGTGTGTATGTGTGTATGTGTGTGTACAAGTGCAAAAAGGGTGTGTTCCTGAGCAGATCCCGAAGCTAACAGGTCTGGGCTAGTTGCTCACACAGATGAGGGAGCTGACAGTCCTTTCATGTAAGGGAGGCATTAACACTGTAGACCTCGTGAGAATATTTGGCAGCTGTGACATTTTATCCACTCATCCTTGCAACATTACCAAAACAACACACACTTCTTGTCAGTTGGGACACGGCTGAAAAATCACAACCAGGTGATTGCAATTAATAAGTCAACAGTGTTTTACCGCAGACTGGATATAGCTAAAACTTCACTCAAGTAAATAAGATCATATCTCATCGTGTACCATCATAATGTATTAGTAATTTTGGCAAGAGTCACTGGTACAAGTAAATAAACTGGGCTGCAACCACATGCGACATACACCACATATGACATTACACCATACAGCAACTCAAGAGGTGACTGCTGGAAAAGAAACTGTCCTGTTTACTACTGCATAACCCTCAACCTTGACAGTCTGCTTTGTACCGACTCCTCGGTCTCTGCCTCTGCAATTAAGTGGTGAATACCTATATGCTCAGACTTCACTTTTGGCCACCTGTGAAATCTGATGAGCAAAGATCAACAAGCAATGATAAAGAAATTGACACGATACTTCCCTGTGCTTTTCTGATGGATACATCTATGAGCAGTAGTGGTGTGGTCAAAATTTGATTTCAGTTAAGTCGGAGTTACAGAAAGCGTTGAGGTTGTGAAGCAACACTTATCCATCACCCTGTAATTATCTGATATACATCCAGCTACAAAACAACAGATCAGAATTTTTTTTTCCAACACTAATACCTAAACACACATACACAGAGGCAGAGACGGAGAGAGAGAGAGAGAGAGAAAGAGGAGAGAGAGAACGAGAGAGAGCGAGAAAGAGGAAAAAAGAAAAAGAAAGTTAAATCACAGCATTCTGTGTGCTGAACAAACCAGTAAGATGTACACATAAACGGGCAGCTTGCTGCTAACTGCCAAGGAAGTGAATTGCTGGTGAATGACAGGTCAACGGAAGGTTGTTAAGGTAGCCAACGTAGTAGTGTGCAGTAGTGGGAAGTCCCCTTCTTTCTATGATGTACCTCAAAAACTTAAATTAGACCCAACAATTTGGTATCGCTAATTAGAATAAACCTGATGCCTAAAGACATGTGATTGTTCTGAAATAACTTTTAATGCAAATGTCTTCTTTTACAGAGGCACGCACATGGATTGATCTGTCTGGACAGGATCGTTTGCAGGCTGAGGTTCTACTGCATAGACAGATAAGCTCATCCCAACCATGGCATGCGCTTAAGGGGCCTCTATGGAACTGCTGGGCAGCACCCAGTACCTAGCAACTTGCCACTTCTTGATTTGATTGATTTTTCACTCATGTGATCAATTTGCTGAACTAACTCTGAACTGAACTTGTTGTGCTGAACACTATGAGAGCCACAAAATATAACAGAGGACCAGAAAGGCGAAGTAATGAAAAAAAAAAAACAAGTACCACAAACCACAAGCCTTTTTCGCACCTCCTTGGTGTTCAGTCCTTAGCTAATAAAAGTGTTAATTGCAAGGGCAAGCTGCATGATTAAATGCAACACCTCTGACCCAATGCTTACTCTTGTGACATCTATGGCTCTGTCTGAAATTAACAAGTTGCCTCTTTCTACATTCATTTTAATAAGAAGTTCAACATATTCTGGAGGGTGTTCCGAGTACCTGGTTTACTGACTGACCCAGGTAAGTTAACTCTGAGTGAGTGGTAAGCCTGCTAATTTGAGAGCCCTATGGCTTTGTCGTACCAAGAGAATGAAGTCACAAGTCCCCTCTATTAGGAGGTTTACCACTTGCTCCGAGTTAACTCACTCAGGTAAGTGACTAAACCTGCTTTCTGGAATATCGCCCTGAACTGGCTTCTCAGTCACCGCACCGCTGTTGCCGCTGCTCTGCTCTGCCGATCCCCACCCATCAGGGTTGGCCCAGCGTGTTCAGACACCACTCCACACAGTGCGGCTCGGCTCCAACATGTCCCCTTTACATTACACAGGTGAGAAAACCTCTGAACAACACATGGACATGGACTCCACCATGCATGTTTGTTATGATGGCTGATGACTGATTATCGCACAACCAATAGCACGGGAGCCTGAGGGAGGCGCTGGGGTACTCAAAACAGGCAGCTCTGAACTGGGCTACTTATCCAGGGATTCTTTAGAGGATTGGACCGGAGTATGTCACAGACACTTTTTTTGAAACATCAAACAACTTTGTGAAATTGTAGGAGAGCGGCATGTGATGGGATCTTGACCTGTGCAAGACAGTCAGCAGAAAGATTACTTTTTCATTTGTCATCCAATTAGGAATTTTTTAAAAAAAGAAAAAATGACTTGTTTCATTATTTATTACCATGGCATTTACTTTTAACATTTGCATTATTCAAGTGCTCCTAAACATACTACAATTACAGCCTGTGGTGGTTTAATTGAACAGTGATAAAATATTAATATTAATATTTGAAGACACAAGCTAAGACTTCCACCATGCTACAGTACATGGGTCTTCAGTAATGCTCAACAATACGTTTTGGAATATTCTGGAAGAAACAACTAGTCATCTAATGCCTTAGTATGAGAATGAGGCAATTGTCAATATATTCATCAGATTAAATGAAATAGAAAGATGAATGTCAATCAACTCTTTTAGACTTTCACAGATGTGGCAAAAGTCAACAGAGGAGTATGTGACTGCCTGCGGAAAAAAATGTTTTCATACAGTTTATTTATAGATATCGAATGATACAGGAATAGTGTTACCTGTGTAAGGCTTGCGTGCATGTTGCACGGGCCTTACAAAGAGACGTACAGCCTAGTTTCTGCCCTGATAGGTATAGCTTTAAAGCTGCCTAGCCAGTTTCGCTAGTACTGAGATATCTCTGCCGACGTAGCTCCGATTTTTTTGTAAACAATACTCAAAGCCCTCTAATAGCAGGTATACAGGTTTAACACATTTTACTTTCATTTTAATTTATTGTGTCAGGTACATTAATCAGAAATGAGAACGCCACACCACTGTGTAAAACAATAGACATCGTAGGCACATTTAACAATTAAAGAATATCAAAGGGATTGTCTGACGCTGCCGAGAGATAGGCTTACATTTTCAAAATGACAGCCTATTACTTAAATGCTCTAACTATTACAGATTATGCCATGGTGGCTGTATGGTCAAGGAGTAATAACATCACAATGATGAGAGACAACACTGTTGGTGTTAAAGACATCCCATCTCCTTTCTCCATGCTGCATCTTCCCCTCCAAAATGACAACATCAAATGAAGTATTTTGATGTGTGTTAGGCAGGGGTGGCTTACTGTAAATATTGTCTTTCCTTGAGACACATAAAACTTCTGGAGCAGGTTGGATGTCTGGCGTCAGATCTGGCCAAAAGATAATGACAGCAACACCGGAACTGTGGCCGGCCACATTGTCACCGATCTATTCTGATTGGCTACAGTCCAGCAAGACAACCCTGCTTTTTTGGGCCGACCCTCTTAGCCAGGAGGGAGGCTTTAGTGGATGCTCCGGAAGCCAAGCTCTACCTCGCTGCTGAAGCCATCAGACCTGCCAGCTCAAGGGCCTACAGGGTCTACCAGGAGTATTCAAAATAGGTGCTTTAGAGTTTACCCAAGACTGGTTAACTCGGTATAAAGGGTAAGCCTCCTAAAAGAAAGTGTCTTACAGCTTCATTCTGCCCATAAAACAAAGAAGCAGCAAATTTTAGGAGGTTTGCAGCCTGTTCTGAACAGGTAAGTGGCTAGACCCGCTTTCTTAAAAACCCCCCAGGCCACTGCCACTAGACAGAAAGATTGCTTCACTGCCACCCTCTGCGTTGCCGCCGTTAGCACCAGCCAGAGGCGATCCCACACTCCACTGGGACCGCGTGCAAAAAAACCCACCACTTTCACTGGATAGGCTAGTGCAAAAGATGTTAGCCCTCCGCCAAACCCTCTGCGCTGCCGCCGTTAGCACCAGCCAGAGGCGATTCTACACTCCATGGGGATCGCGTGCAAACACCCACCACTCTCACTGGATAGGCTGGTGCAGAAGTTGTCAGCCCTCCGAGGCCCTTTAGTGGCCTGAGGGTCCCAAGCAGTTGCCTGTGTGCTGCCTGTTGGCAGGCTACGGCTCTGCTCGCAGCTGAGAGATGCTTCCACACTGATGCCACCAGCCCAAAGATCTGCCACTCAGACTAGACGAGAGGGTCAACGTGGGAGCCCTTCAAAAAGTAAAAACCCTCAACACATAGGCCTATCCGACCGTTTTATGTACCAGCTTGATCCCAACGGCCACCCCAATCATCAGACAAGAATATGGGCCTATTAATGAAACCAACTGTGTTACAGGTGCATGAGGAACAAGCAGGAGAAATACATGGCGGGGTTTTTACTTTCTGAAGCTGGGATCTAAACCTCTGCTACTACCACCCGACCTGCACCACTGCCGCCACCTCGCTTGTGTTCATAATTGCTAAATCCTGCCCCCTTGGTTACGGTTGCTACTTTGGTCAAGTGTGTCAGGAGGTCATGGGCAGCAGCACATTGCAAACAATGGAGGCAACAGCACTACAAATATCTAATTTCCCACAATAGCTGTCTCTGGAAAATCACAGAAGCAATGTCTCATTAAGATGCCTGCAGAAATGGTTGCAGTGCTGCATTGTGTACATGATGCTAAAGTGCAGCCCACAAAAAAAAGATGATCATCAGGACCTATATAAAAATCTGAATCCTCCAAAAGTAAATATCGCCATGAATGATTTTGCTTTTCTGAGAAAAAGAAGTCAAAATTCTGACAATAATGTCTAATGTCTTTTTTTCTCACATATGGCCCTAAGTGTCTTCTGTAGCAATTGTATTAACTAAACAGCTCTAATATCAACACATTTGCTATAAAAATGCAAATGAAAGTTAACAAATAAGCACAGAAGACAAAAAACAGTTCACTCTGCTGACCCAATTAATGGCAAAACCTAGGTTTACAATAAGGGTTTAAAAACTAACACTTACACGTTTATGAATCATGTAATTAACATGTAGCTGAAAAAAGTCATTTCAACTTGTCTCTCATTTTTCTCCAGTACAACATGAAAAGCAGGCTACTACAGCTGCTTTGGTTCACCAAACTATTCCAAGCCTATAAAATATGGTGCCATATCACATAATGCTCATATTTCCAACGAGGACATTTTTTCCAGAAACTGGAGCAAACTTAGCATCAACAAATAGCCTAATTCCCTTTAAAGAACCCTGGCAATTGAACAAGTCATGCACATCAACAACTATGGAAATTCCGTGCACACATCAGTAAAAGTGTTTAAGACTGGCACTGAAGCACTGAAACAAATACAGTTAAACTTCAGAGAACTGTGATTAGGCTATTCATAACCTTTACCGTTTCGCAGTTCACACACTTTTACCTAGCCACGCCTCTTTTAAAGTAGGTTCTTATGAACCGAGGCTAACTCTACAGAATTTAAATGTATCAAAAGAATCCAGATGATTATAGAAAGGTTAAAGACCTGTGCAAGTTGCTGACAATTTTCAGCGGGAGCCATGTAACAACAAACAATTACTAGATTCCTGACTGATGTAACGTTAGGCCTGTTTTTAACGGGTTAGGTACAAAATAGCGCGGCAAGCCACTGACAGTATTATGTCCTAACATTTAGAACGTCTGTCTGGGCAGCCTAACAAAACTTGAATAGAAAATAACAAATTGTAGCAATTTTGAAGCCCAAGCATTTCCAACAGATGTCCTACTATGAGACCGCGAGATCTTGTAGGCTGTAGCTCTAGCTTGACACTACTTACACTGGCAAACAGTTCAGCCAACGAACTTTAGCCAGCAAGGTTAACCAAAGAATCGGAACCACATGGAAAAAACACATTGGCGTCTTATAGTCTGTCGCTTCAAATAGTATTCTAATCTCAAATGCATGTTTCTTGTGTACACAGTTAACGTTGATGGGATCTCTAAGAATTCCCCTTCCCTTCCCTGTTCTCCCAGAAAGCGCCATGTTGTGCGCACATCGACACGCAGTTCGCAACCTAACAACAGATTCAACACAACATCAAGTTAACTAAATAAGACAACATACCTTGGCAATTGCCTTCTTGTATCGCATTACTGCTTGTTCGATGAGACTGTGCACTTTGATATTCCCATCGCCGCAAGGAACGACCACCCTGGTCCTTCCGAAACACACGGTTACTTTCATAGTTCCTGGTGTTCCTTGTGATTCCAGCGAAAGCGCTAGGTATGCTGCTAGTTTGTGAAAAGCTAGTTGTCATCGGTTCTATTTAGAGATATGAAATTATTCCCAAGATACATTAGGTGTATGAATATCATCTTTTCTTCATGGCAGACGTACTCACGTACACGTTTCTGACCACCTGTTCAGTGTTTCTACGGGAATCGGGATGACTCGTCTACTGTGCCTAAGGCCGTGGGGTTGGGCTTGGGACTCCTCTGTCGTGAATCCGAGGTAGGTTGCAACGCCAAAGTTAGGGGGCAGCTTACGTCTTGAGAAAGCAAAAAAAAGGAAAGAAAAAAGTGCATTTTTTCTGTGTAAAAACTAATTTCTTACTTCTTTTTTATGACACCACAATGTAAAAAAAAGTGTACTTAATGCAATGGCTAGGCATATATTATCTTTTAGGACGCTGACATGTTCCAAAAATGTATATTAAAACCATTTTTCTTCCCATTTCATTTAATTGTTTATAATCCAATGCAGATTTATTTACAAAACGATTTTCTCAAAGCAGGCTATTCAATTGTCAATAATAATAATAACAATAATTATAATAACAATTACAATAATAATCCATTACACACATGCTGTAGCTGAAGGTGCTTAACCAGTTTAAGAAAGATAAAGGCAGGTGGAAAAACTGGAAATGTACATCAACAATAAAAGTAAATTGAAAAAAAGAAGAAACAAAGAGCACAAACACAGAAACACAGTTGTGACCGGGCACTGCCAGTTTAGGGCCAACATGAACAGAGGCTATTCCAACCCTCTCAAGGGAAATTGGGTGGGGGTGTCTTGAGTGTGCTCTAATTAAAGGCTAAAGTTGCCGCTTGAAAGTGTTCACTGAGTCTGTGGCCCTTTCCAAAACCAGTTCCTAATTACTACCACTTGGTTACGAAGCACACTCTGGTTGAAATGAAATCACCCTCACAGCTAAATCCAGTTCCCTTTATTAAGGGTAAGGGTATAGCTACAGCAGGCAGCTTACCGACAAACTTCCCTGCATGCAGTAGGCAAAAATGGGAGCTGACATTAGTGGACCACATACTTGACAAACTCACATATGTAAGAAAGCATCCCTCTTTGATGTGTTGTGGAAGCACATCCCACACCCTCAGAGTGTAGTCTGAACACATCTCTTTAAAAGGTCTCTGGGAGTGGTCTGTACCACAGACAATCTAAGCACTTACACACAGAAAGAAACAGACAAAGTGTAAGTGATGTATGAGAGTGCTGACCTGTCAGGAGCTTTAAATACCGCCAGGATGAGTTTCAAAATCAATTCTGCGTTGCCTCCTTACTGTCAGCCGCTTGAGTGAGTGGCTGGCTACAGCTCGGCCATGGGGTTATTTTGTTTAAAAACACTGAAGACTGTGAACTGTATGTTACAGCTGTTAAATTGATCAGTGGCAAACCTGTGATGTGACTATGAATGTAATGAGACATGCAACATGTCCTGTGATGAGTTTCTGTTTAAGATGTCAAGGAAATTCCTAGTGCCATCTAGTGGCGCCACTACGTTCACATTATAAGGCAGTGGTGGGCAACCTGGATTCAGACGCTAGAACCTAGTAGCACATTATTGCACATCATCTGGGCGGTATTCCAAGCATGTGGCTTAGTGACTAACCCCCATAGGACAACTCATAAGAGTGAGTAGTAAACCTTCCAACAAAAGTGTCATGACTTCATTCTCCTTGCGAAATAAAGCCATATGACTGTCCTTTTAGGAGATTTATCACTTGCTCTGATTTTACATACTTAGCCAAGTCACTAAACCTGCTTCCTGGATTACACCACAGTTGTACTTGTGCACTTAATACAGGTGATGATGACAATATTTTTTTTCTACTTGGCTAAAGAGTTGTGCTTATTAATATGACTGGATTTCATAAAAGGCTGAAACAAACGTGTGATACCAGATTCCAGCTTCTGAATCCAGATTTGCCCATCACTGTTATTGCCCATCACTTTTGAAAGCCTCCAATTCCATTCAGCCTTTTCATTCAATTTCATGCAGCCTAAACTGCAACATCTAACAAATCACAAGTCCTATACATTTTGGGTGTATTAATGCAGTCCAGACACTGTTCACTAAATTGAACTTGTGCTATTGCACAACTGCAATAAGTTATACTGCACAATTGCAATAAGTTCTATTGCACAAGTTCTACATATGATGGAGATTAGAACAACAGGATCCTCAGAAGCAAGACTGTGTTTCTAATTAGGCTTCCCCCACAGATTAACATTGTAAACTTCAGAGCCTAGCAGAAGACAAGTTTCAACCTAAAGCATTTCTGTATACATAATTTGTGTAGCCATTTTATGCATAAGAATATGAATTTGCAATAAATCTTACCTGACAATGAGAAATGGACAGTGCCAAACATCACCCAAAGATTGGCCAGTTATTCCTAATAATGGTAGTAAGATGACTTTTTAGTAATAAGATTGAGGGCTTGTGAAGCTTGACTTAACTAGAGGAGGATAAATAGTACAGTCTAATTTCAACTGTTCCAAAACTGTTGCCAAAGTGCTGTTTGAACGAAATCCCATTCTTAGCTTCATCCAGCCAACAAGAAACCTCCTATTTTCAAGGTGCTTGGTTCATACTACAGTGTCAAGGCTGTTACACATTACTTTCTACAGACAAGTGAATAACATTGGCTGTTTTCTTTATTTATTGACAAGCAGCAGGATCATATCTGTCACCTCATTTTTCTTTTTTTTTAAATGTCTTTACACTTTGAAGTAAATACAGTTATCAGTATGCCGGTTTTATTACAATATTTTTTCTTACTTTGATACATTAAAAAAACACACACAACTGCAAACGTGAGAAAAAAGCATGGTTTGTTTTGTCTTCCTTTAAGGTTTTCTTGTGTAATTTCTTATGTCTTGCTTTGTATATCTTATAATCCAGAACGCATCTTATAATCTTCTTGTCTTTTTGCGTTCTCTTTTTTTCTTTCAGTTAATGGTTCAGAGAAATGGTTTTATCAGCATTTGCACTCCGGTAGCTATAGGCATCTCTCATTGACGCACGTTGGCGTGGCACTGGTGATGTTGTAAACAGCATAAAGGGGGAGGGGGGGGGGGGTGAGCCTGGGGATGGGACAGGAGAATGATGGGAGTCGGGTGACGGTGGTGGTGGTGGTGGTGGGTGGCATCTGGTGGTTGCCAGGCAACCCCATGGCCATTTCCAAAATGGAGGAACAAGTCCAGATGCTTCATCCAAACTCTGGTCGGAGCCATGGCAGTCGCTGCCGAAGGAAAAGAAACTGATAATAATGGTCTATTTTTATTAGATTTGTTTCATTCCACTTTTGCCTCTGTTGCCTTTTTCTCTTTTGTGCGCATTACGCCACGTAGCTGTACTCGTCCGCTGAGCTCTGGCTCCGCTCGATGTACTGCTTGTCGATCAGAACCTCGATGCACTTCTTGATCATGCTGATACTGGGGTTGAACCGGGCTTTGGACTGGTTGATCACCTTTTTTTTAAAAGACAGACAATGGCAGATATCTACATTAATCCTCAGTAACTGACAAAGAAAATGGTACGTACATCTTCAAATTAAACGTCAGCAACCTAAACTATATGAAATGAACAGAAGAAATAAGGACAGGGAAAATGGTATATCTCTAAACTGAACCTTAGCAACCTCAACTATATGAAACGAACAGGAAAACATAAGCATTTCTTTTAAGATTACATGACACTTAGCAGATGCTTTTATCCAAAGCGACTTTACAAAAGGAGGATGTAATAAGCTAACAGAGGTACACAGAGTAAACAGACTACACACATACACACAAGGAGACACATGTGCCTTAAGTAAGTTTCCTGGAGCAGGGACACTTCAGACACACACACACACCCTACACACACAGACTCGGACTCATACTTTTTAGATAAAAGTAATTATACATATTCATACAGTATTGGTTTTGGCTCCAAACCCTGATTTTTGTTTACTGGTCTTCCATGCTTCCAGCCTGTTGGACCGCTCTTTCACATTGTGCACAAGAGTCTCAATAAGCAAACATTTACTTCCTGATGGCCAGAGTCTTTGATGTGTAAATGTATTATAAAAGGCTTCCACTAACTATGGGGGCCCACAGATTTGAATGTTGGGTCATTCCATGCCACCTCACCCAAAGTTTCAGAAGATTGTAAATAGTTTATTTAACTAATTAACCTTAGCCTTTGTTCATCTTAGTTTTTAAATTGTTCCTCTTTTTTAATAAACTGGCCTACTTTATAATGCATAACTTTTGCTACACTAAAGACACAACTGCATTAAGTGTATAAACTCTACGTAATACAATCTGTGATGTAATACCATGACAGATAGTTTGATCCATATGACCCACTCTTAGTGTGTGTGTGTGTGTGTGTGTGTGTGTGTGTGTGTGTGTGTGTGTGTGTGTGTGTGTGTGTCTACCTCTTGTATTAGCGCGTTGTGTCTCAAGACTTTTCTTGCTTTCATGATTCTCACTATTGCAGCCTGTAAATACATTTTTCTGTCCTCATCCACGGCGCTGCGAGTTTGTTCCAGCTCCTGTAAAACAAACACAAACATACAGTACATCCAACAACACTTCCTAATGATATGCAAGAAAAAACAAATACATTTTTAAACTACAATGATTACAATGCACAATACCTGTGGTGTGTCTTTCTGCATTGACGTTGTGATTTTAAATTTTGTTCTTTTACTGGTGAAACTCATATTTAGTGAAAATGTTGACTCTGTCTCTATTTCCTCCTGTGTGACACAAAACAAGAGTCATGTTAACATCAATATGCATGTTAAAATGTAAACACAATTTCAAGGTGAAAACAGCTTTGGTTTATCTATGTGCTTCAGGTATGCTGATCTCCCAATAACAGCAGCATTACAAATTCTGTTTACCATGATCCCTTTTTTCTCCAAAAATTGCATATAAGGGTGGACAGGGATCAAATATCTTTTTTCAGATTCAGAATATTTATCTGCCCACAAAAAGAGTCTCGGAAGTAGTAAATTACTTTAAGTAAAAACTTTCTCAAAGTCACTTTCCTAAAATACCCACAAACCACCATGGTCACAATGTCTAAGACCAAAGACATCTGATATTTCAGATATAAAACTCTTTCTTTTTCCACTATATGAGTTACTGAGGGCAGGATCATGGGGATATTTAAAGAGTATCGCATTTAGGTATTGATAACATTTAGGGTTCTGCTCCTAATGCAGCCTAAGTGACCGGTATGTTTTCCCCGAGTCTTACTTTCTCAGAGTCATGGTTGAGCATCTTGACATCCAGCAGGGACTTAATGGTCTTCTGGAGCTCCTTCTCGCTCATCTGCGTGCTGTCCTGGAGCTCCTTGTAGCTCACCGTCTCGCTGTTGTTGAACGCCAGCAGAACGGCCATCTGATAGGTCGTCACTATGGCGACGTACGGCTTTGATAGATAGTTCATTTTCACCTCTCCTGAGGGCGAAAAACCAAAGGGAGACTGTGTTAGCTATAATAGGGAATGCTACATAATTCTGCTAGGAGTAATTTTAATACTTTACAAGCATACAAGGATACAAGAACGGTTCATCGTCACATGTACAGACATACTGGGTCGAGTAGGACATGCAATGAAATTGGTGATTCGTTAGTGTAAAAGTTTACTTGAATAGCCTGCCTACAGAAACTTTACTGATGGTTTACTGAAATTTAGCTTCAGTCTTTTCTGTTCACTGAACATCAGCCTAACCAAACCCAACACCCTTCAGTCATTCACATTCTTTCCAAGCACACGGTTTAGTTTTTTCCCCCTCCGTTGACTTCATATTTGGGACACGTGTGTGCTTAACACATAAATCATAATACAAAATGTTCAAATATTTGATTATCACATTCACACATCGTGTTCTGCAAGTTCTCCACAAGCTCACACATTCTGCAAATTTACCTTTATACCGTCTGTGCCGTTTAATAACATGTAATAAATAACCGTTCAAAGTCCTCCATTCCCTCGTTTTCTCCTAACAATCTGCCTGCCATTAAGACAGCCCGTTTGCCACCTGCTGGTGATTAAGGCCCAATCCTGGTGGGACACACCCCCTTTGTCCACCTGTACCTGACAAACTGATCAGTCTGAGTCTGTGCTGGTGTGTGCTCACACAGGCATGGAGCCCTTGGTCCTTGCTGCTTTTTTTCCATGTCAAGTTGCTGCATTAGTGAGTTTGTAAGTTTATTTCTGCTTATATTACTTAAAATGCTTGTATTTGGTTAACTTTCTAATATGTGTAATTTGTGCGCATTTGTTTGATTTTTCATTGATTTTGTTAATAATTTCTCTAGTGAATGTGGATGTCTTGTGTATGTTCTGCATTGTCTGCATCAGTAAATATGCCTTATTTGTTTTCATTAGTGGATACCAGCAACAACGCTTGTCAGTCAGTTAAACCAGACAAAAACAGGATTCACTGATTTCTGTGTGTTAATGGACACACCATTCTGGTAGCACAATCCAAAACCATCTGCAATGTTTTACAGTAACTGCGTACCTGTGCAGAGGAAATGCAGCCAGGTCAACTTTCTCCCACTGAAGTGCTGATTGTAAAATAACTCGAACTGTGAATACAAAACAGACAGTGTAGATTTGTCATATGTAACTAGTGTAATTCAGAATGTGTTATGTGTTGCACTATGCCTTCACAAACATACATGTGTGTGTGTGTGTGTGTGTGTGTGTGTGTGTGTGTGTGTGTATATATTGTACATACACACACACACACACACACACACACACACACATCATATACGTATACAATTATAATAGTTCACACTATTTAATGTAATAATTTTAATTTTTCTATTGACGACTCATCATGTTGTGAAATCTGTCATATTATCATAGTATTCTCCTTCGGTCTCTGAGGTAGCTTACCATCTGTACACTTTTCTCCAACTCCTGAGGGATGGCAAACGTAGACGAGGAAGCGTGTGTGAGGGGCCAGGCACCCGCCTTGAGTAGGAGAGAGAAAAAGAACAGCCAGAGCCACATGTGTTGGTTAAAATGGATGTTATCTGTATTTGCCTAAACTTTACAGTACTTGTCACAAAACAATTTTCTCTCACTCCTAACTCAATTTCTCAGACGTCAGGGTTCCTACTGTAAGTCAATGTAAGTAGAACTTCAACTTCCATTCCAACTTGTTCATAACTTTCCCTGACTAAAAAGTAGAATTTTCATGATCTTCTACATGAAGAATTATACAATATACCACCAATTTCAAGGTTCAGGTGTTTTCAGTGGCAAATAGTGTTTACTTTTGTTCCAGGCATGGCAGGGAGAGGAACAAGAAACTATTATTATTTCACTAAGACCATTAAGTATGCATGGAAATAAATCACAATTTGGGGACATCAACATACCATTACTAAAACTCCCTGATATTCCCTGACTTTGTCCACAGAATTATCAAATACCCAAACTTCTTATGTCTGGAACAGACTGTACTGAAACTCCATCCTGTATTGATTTACCAGTGATTCCAGGACTACTGGAAACCCTGTGAAGCATGTCATTACAGATAATTAGAGAAGTCATTTCAACCAGATATCCAGCATATGCATTATGTGCTTTTGTAGTCTGGGCAAAATCCCTCTGCTAACATTGCTATATGTAAAACTACTGACTGGTTACTGTTATTGCTGTGTAGGGTAAAGTGTCAGCCAGTGATCCAGCTGCAGGACTGAGAGGACTGTTACCTGCAGTACGTAGATTTGAAAACCAATGCCCAAGTCAACCACCGTCTCCTGAGTTTTGATGAAGTTGTTGAATTTGTTGTTGAGGTCAGCACTGACGCTCATGTCTGTGTACATTCTGTGCAGTTTGCTTGTGAATTCATAGCCACACGCTTGCTACAAAGGGCAAAGAAGGAGAGAATGTGTAAGAAATTCATGAGCTTTTCAGGAGACCAATGTCCATACTTCTAGCTACATTAAGGCATTGAGTTACCTTCAGTTTGTTGATCATAGCCTCCTCGGAATCCATAGATAAAGACAGTCCATGTATTAACCTCTTTGCCAGCATTCTCGCATAAAACTAGGGGTCAAAACAAAGAGTGAAATGGGGAGCAGAAACAAAGCAATTTTACATAAAAATGAAAATACTGAACTTTCTGTCCTTGTGCTCATCTTATCTGTGCATAGTCAGTCAGGTTAGAGGGACACACCTTCTGAAAGACGTCTTTGTCGTCGATGTACTTAAAAACTGTGATGAAACTGGTCAGCTTATCCTCTACCTCATTCTCAGTCATTCCCTTCGCAGACTTCTTCAGCAGATTGTCACAGTACTTAGCCAGCTTTAAGGAAGAAATGTTTGTATTTGTGAGTATGTGTAAGTAAAAGAATATATTAATAAAACATTTTAAACATGTACATCTGCAGATCTAAAAACTATGTATTTTTCCCACACTGATCGTTATCAACATTTGTCTTGATATTACTGATGCGTCCATTTCAAAGAACATCCTGAGAGCCAGATGTAAAGTACCCCGCTAACCTTTCACCCCACTTCCACACGATGGGATAAAGTTTTAGTATCAAGACACCAAGAAACACAACATAACATTTGAGCCTTTGAAATGTCATGGCAAAAATGGCACATTTTGACCTGACAGTTGTCTTTAAACCATTTGTTAGGAAATTACATTTCTATAATGTCGTTTTAAAGAATATAACTACACAGTCGGCTTATCACTGGAAGATCACTGGTTTGACTCCAGCTTTGAGCTCAGCATATTCCTGAAATACCCCACACTGCTGCCTGCCGATGTGCTGGTTGGTGGCTTGCATGGCAGCCTTTCGCCAGCAGTGTGACAGTGTAAATGGGTGAATGTGAGGCATTACACTGTGAAGTGCTTTCAATACACTGTTGAGTAATATGTGCCCTTCAAACTGTAATATGGGCCCTTCATACTGAACAAGCAAAGAGGTTCTCACCAGTTCAGGGGCTTTGCAGATGGATTTTGGTTCCCTGTTGTTCACTACAGAGGTCAAAGCCTAGAAAATAAATAAAAAACTCAAAATAATTACATTTTTATTCATTCAGTATGACAAATTCAATAACAAAACTGGCAAGACCGAATGCTTCAACATGGCATTACATTAATCCATTGACGGATCCTATTGGACAGACATAAGTTAAGCATTGTTTTGCATGACTTGTAAAAAGCTTTACAAGACACATCCGTACAGAAAGCTTTGCACCTGAATCAATAACATTTTTTCATTTTCATTCTTGAACAACAGAAGCTACTATACAAAAGCCTGTTGACCGGTGAGGTTGCAGTATTTACAAATTAGTTAAGCATATCTATTACAAACCTATAAAGCTACAAAAACCTTTCTGCAAGTTAAAAGTAACTAGAATGTTGCAACATTAACAGTAAATAATTTGAGTTTACTAAATATTACATTGAATTTCAGGACACTACACTGATTATCAAAAGCTCTTTAGTGTACAGATACTGTAACACTATGATTGCTCTAAATGTCGTTCGCTCTACACTGCATCCAATTTTCTCATTCTTTTTTAAACCAACACCACTTAGTGACCTCAAACAACAGGGCTATGAATTGATTCACACCAAACTTTTCCTTTGACATAACTGTTGGGGTGTTTTTTCCTTTCCACTGCATTCTATCCTTCCAGGGTTGGTAGTGCCTCTACTGCTCTACACATGTTATGCAAGTCACTACTGGAGGCATTAAAATCCCTCTCTATAAAGTGTTATGCTGTCTAACTGGCAGCCTATCTAAGTTATTGTGTGGTTACTGTGTTGTATGCATGTTATTATACTGTATTGTATGTCGTCAAATCAAGGATGCAATGCAGTGCCTACCTTATCCAGTGCACTCATGAAGTGCTGGTCTCCATTCAGTACTGTGTTAATCAGCTGGACAAATTTACTGTGGACTTCCAGCACAGACTCCACAAACTGGGTTGGCATCTGGAAGGAAATGAGAGATTACAATCTGGAGCTGGGTGCACAAACTGCTCTTAACTACGCCTTTGTCCCAAATTCCAAGCTGAGATTAGATCTGCCTTGGCATCAGTTGCCCTAAACAAACTTTACGATGGGTTTTACTACACCCAGTCTTAGTGAGGTACACTTGTGTGAATGACTACAAAACAAAACTATGGCCATACTGACACCAGGTGTTGCTAGTGAACACTGTACACCACCCTCTGCTGTCGCCATCTTATTTTAGTATGATGGTTAGTGATGGTGTAGTCATAATACACATCTAAGTAGACCTATATGTGAAGACTCCAGTGTAAACGGGTGACGTAGTAACACTGTGGTTGGTGTTAAACCGCTGGTTTTGCTCATGTGTAAGAGCCAGCATTGCGCTATTAACCAAATGGGCAGCCACTGTCACCAAGGAGCAGCCCTTTTACTGAGCACTCTAGAAATGTGCCTAGATTTTGACTGGGCTACTGACTGGGCAAAAGATGTATCCCTACAATGCTGCTTGAATCTAGATGGCACAACTCATATATTGCAGAGTTAAGACAAGTTACTTTAGTACCAGGTGTAAGTCCAGTTGCTGCAACCAGCTCCAGAAATATCAATCATGTATTCACATACATGCACACACACATACACATACACACACACACACACACACACACGTGTATATACACATACATGCGCACACTCACGTTTTCCTGAGAGGGGTTATTGGTAGCTCTGAGCCCCTCATCATGGATGTGAACTTGGAGCTCCTGGATCATGTGAGGTAATCCACTGGAAACCGCCCTCAACAACGTGTACATATTCGCCATGTCTGCAATTTCATTTCATGCGTCAAAAAAAATTACAATGGACAACAGGGGTGTTTAACAAAGGTGCAAAAGTGTTTAACAACCTAACATGAAGTGGACCCCAGCACATTTGGTAAAACATCGCTTTACTTTAACAAGGTAACCAAAAAACGTTCTCGCCGATTTTGAAATAAGTGATCACTGACGTGGAACTAAGTGCGTTATGTGCTGGAAAAACAGTCGGAGTGAAAGTGGGGACATTGAACATGACCAATACAGGCGCACTGCATATGCACAGCAGTTATCAGGGATTAAAGCAAAAAAAAGTAATCTGACTGAACTTTTTTTCCAGTTAGACATCTGATCAAGTACCCCAATATACCCTTTGTGTTTAAATAGGCCTAGGCTACATCTTCATTTTATTAATTCTTAATTTTCTTAAGACAAGCATTGGCTAAATAGTGGATTCAGTTATTAATTTCCAATCGCCTGTCTCAATGCTGCTGCGGACACGTGTTTTCAGTGCTATTTAACATGATGGTACACTGTGGTTATAATTAAAATAGGTTTACTAGGCTTGTTTAATCAGCGAGGCGTCTGATCACTGATTGCAACGAATCCAAAATATAGCGCATGCTCGGAAAATAATCGCTTGCAAACTTTTCAAGAAGTAGGCGCTATTTCCCCATTAAACATAATATTTCGGCTTGGGCACGGACATATAGCCTATTGGTGCAACGGAAAAAATGGGCAGTAATCGAAAGTGAGGGAAATTCACTGGTGTCACCAGTAGGCTACACCGTCGGCTTCATGTCCGATGCTTATAACTTCTCCTCTGCTTGTCTCACACGCCCTTCGGACATTAGATTAATGGCTCGGTTGACTAGGTTACTTTTAAATTATATTGGCCTAATTTGGACTGTTCGGGTCTTTAAGATTTTCAGCAAATTGTGAAATGCGACATGTCGGGACAGCTGCGCTCGACTTGACAAACGTCTTTCCAATGGTGTCCATCATAGGTCTAGGAAAAACGGTCGAGCAAACTTCATATGAGGATATATATGTAAATGCTCTATAGACTATTGCAGTAAAATATTTTGAAGCGAATTTGAACAACGTAGGCTATAGGCCTAGCTATTGGATTAATTAGGATATAGCCGTTATTTATTATAGCCGTTTCCCCCTCGCCCGTGGCTACCTGCAACTCAATCATTCATTTAAAAAAAAATCTTAACCGTGTAGGCTATCTTGCTTTTGTCCACACTTAAAATCTCACTTCTGTTAATGATTTAGACCTATACCTCATCCAAATAGGTTTACAGAACTAATCGAGCACAAGCGCCTCGTCCTCCGATTTTGACAACTCAGGTTCTTTTTTTCCGCGTTTTAACATGACCAAGCGGAGGGGCACAGCTCAAATAAGAAATTAACTCTGCTGTTAATTTAACATGACATTGTTGTGTGCGTATTTAACTGAAATACATTTGAGACGCGTGGTCTGACTCACGTGCGTGTTTATTTCAACTGACTGACCATTCCCAACATGACGGAAATCCGTCAAGGCAATTTTTGATATGACGGAAATCCGTCATATTGACGGAAAACTTTAATCCATGAGTTATAGCTAGAGCAGTGGGAAAGAGACACCAAGGCGTCGAAACGGTTTAAGGGTTGTCTGCTTTGTTGTGACGGATCCTTGTTCCTTCGGGACCATGCCAAGCCATATATGGCATGTGTGACCAGGGATGCTATACAGTCCCCAACATGGTGCCTACGGGGACCAGATTGCTCACCAGGAGCTTGTGAGGTGCCCATGAGGGATTTATTTAAAAAAAAAAAAAAAAAAAAGCAAATGACTACTGCAGTGTTGTAGTCATCATATGTTTTGTGGTTTCATGTTTTAATGCCAGTTAATTTTTTAACTACTGTAAATTAAAAGCAAACAATCATACAGAGAGTTATTTTGAAAGGGATGTTAAGACTTTCATTCAGTAGATTGTTTTGAAGGAGTAGATTC
Organism: Setipinna tenuifilis; assembly: GCA_030347295.1. NCBI lineage: Eukaryota > Metazoa > Chordata > Actinopteri > Clupeiformes > Engraulidae > Setipinna > Setipinna tenuifilis. Next base: position 16,675,528 of record CM059285.1, read on the forward strand.
TCAGTACAGACTCTCATCCTTCAGGGAGCCCTCAGTCCCAGAAAGGTTGGAGACCCCTGCCATACAGTAACTAGGCAGGGAAACGGTGTGCCATCCACCGCACTCCCACACTCCCCAGACCTCAGCAACAGAGCACCACATCGTCCACTCCCTAGACAACCACCTGCAAATCAGGCGGACTTTGGGCAGGTGCTTCAGGTGACTTCTTTGCATCGAAGACCCCCGATATTTACCACCAGGCCATTGTGCAGCTGAAGACATGTTGGCAAAAGTTGCAGATGGGGGTTACTTTAAGGACTAATGACATGTGACATTTGCTGTGCACCTTTTGACAAAAAAAAAAGCGGCAGGAACTAATTTTGGTCTCTTTGTACAAATACACTGAGCATGGCATGCCATGCTCATGAAAGTGCTTCCTTGAAACATGAATGTGTTTCCTTACCATCTCTCTTTTCTTGTCGAATGATGTTCTGGCACTCTCCATGCAGGAACTGAAGGTGGTCAGCCACCATCCTCTGTTGACATTCATGGATGACTTTGCCATAAGAGCTGGGGTGAAGATACTTCCGACATCGCACCTCCTCATCTTTCAACCGCCCTAGGACCTGAGGGGGTGCAGTCAGAACAACAGCCTACTGTCAAGCTTAGTGCTTGGTTATTAGTCTGTAAGTTTCAGTGCCTTAAATCCTTGATTTGAGGACATACAATACAGGATAATAACATGCATACAATAATAATACACAATAACTTAAGTTCCTTGCAAGTCACTTCACCTTCTCCATGTACTGTGAGCAGTTCGACTCTTGTAGAAGATTGGAGGCTTCTTGTTTGTAGTACTCCCCTGTTTTTGTCAAGAAAGGCCCTTCAAAGATTTCCTGGTAAAACTGCATACAGACAAAAAATGTAAGGCATCAATGCAAAGAAATATATCAGGTCATTCATTCCTTTATATAGTTACCTATAGTGTTCTATACATGCATTGTTAGTTTTAGACAAACAATCACCAATTTCACTGCATGTCCTACTCTACCCAGTATGTCTATGCATGTGACAATAAACCATCCTTGTATCCACCCCTAGTGTCGATAAAGACTCTTCATGGTATCACTTACCTTTAGTGGAAATTTCTTCTTGTACTGTTCAACATGAACAAAGGAGTTGATAACCCCATGGATCACTTTCTGATTGGGGTCCTCACCACACCGGTCACTGTGAGACAAAATACAACGAGTTCCATCCTTTACTACAGAACTACAGTACATAGTCATGTTTCTGCTGCATCCTACTTGCCTGTGCTTACAATCTGACTGACAAGAGAGAACCCTGTGAGGCTGTCCAAAACCGCGGTGACATCACACCAGACATTTTCAGGGCTCACACCCAAAAAAAAGCACCAAAAGGCAACACAAGAAGGTATGCTATCCTGACTAACCTTATGTGTGTATATGGTCAGCGTCACTAAATATCATGTACAAGGTACAATCTGTTACATTTGTCATAATACTGATACATGCCAAGGAAGAAAAACTAAGGTTAGTTTTAATGTGGGTGTGCTGTAGTGTTTCACTGAAGTAACAAATTAGCTAGTTGCAGTATACTGTATAAGAGCTGTTGTAAAGAAAGCATAACACTGAAGTACTGGACAGCAGCTATGGCCATTAGAAAACGACAACGTTAATGTGTGAGCTAGATAGCCAACATTATCAGTCCTGTTTATGTGCAACGTTAATAGACATTATAATACAACACAATACTCCACAATTATGAGTTTCTACTCAAGAAAAAGTGTTTTTTGCAGTACCATACTGTTTGGATGTTTGGCATAATGTTTGTCTTGTTAACATTTGTGCAATAACTCTACTAAACAAAAATTTGGGGACATGCAAGACTTGAGGGAAATATAAATACATATAACAAGTGTATGCACTCATATGTTTATCTTACGCATATGACTCTTTATTAGAAAAGTAAATTATATTCCCCCGCTACTGTATCTTAGGTGCTGATATGTTTCAATTGTTGTTAGACTAACAGAGCTAACAAGCTGTAGGATGTGTGTGTTCTTGCTGTGCCCTTATGTACTGTATACCAAAGAGTCAATATATGTTTGCCTTGCATGTGTTAATGTGTAAAGTGCCACTCGAAGACATTAAAGTTCTCAAAGTGAAAGAAATAATGACCGTCATAAACATAAACATAAGAGCAAGAAGCTACTGGACTCCAACCACAGCAGGAAAATAAAGGCAAATTCTCTCGTTCCTCCAGGAGCAAGCCAAAGCAAACTACAAAAGGGTCTCTGTATTCACATTTGTTGGCTACAGCGTAACCGCTTTCTTTTGTGATTACATTTTTGCACAACACCGTATCGAATAATGACTCATAACACTCCCACTAAGTACAATGGAGTCAACCAATATAGTAATAACCTTGGAACGTGGCAGTGACGAAGTATGAATAGACACAGTTATAGCTTTTGCTTACAAATCACAGGCGACTTACTTTTTGATCTCATTCAGTAGCATCCGGATGAGAACAGCTTGCAGGGGCTCAATCATCAGTTTTCTCCACATGTCCAGAGCGAGCTGCAAGAGTGGGAATATTTTTATTTTTCATATAGTTTCAGCTACACAACAGAAACATCTTAACATCAGTGTGTTGTATAGTGTCTCCCCTGTCATTGTTTTAAGGATTATTTCACAAAAGTAGTGACAACCCGATATTCTGGTTTATTTCATAATCAATTATTAATCAATGTGGCAATTTACTGCCCTCACCTACCATAAGACACTGCCATAGAAGACACACTTATTTCTACTACACTGGAGCTCACTGACGTATCAAGGAAATGCATGACCACATTCTGTGCAACTGTGTATATTTTTAATTGCCTTGTCACATTTTAACAAAACCTTTCTAAAATTCTCCATATATCTTTATTCCCTATTAAATCTGAATGAAGGACTAACCTCTCCAATCTCCATCAATGGTTCGTTCATGTCCACACCTCCATATCCATACTGCAAGTCCGCTTCGGTCAGCTTGTTTTTCTTGATAAACTGAGTGTTGAGATATCTGGAACAGACACATATCACCGGATTATCACTACTGTCAGTAAAAACAAAACCACCCATCACCACCAGAGCACTTCAACTTTGGAGTAAAGGCAGTAGTAAAAAAGCATCACAAAAGTATTACAATCCGAGGAACACACAAAGCAATCTTTGATTTTGAAAAAGAAATCAAAGTGAAAAACAGACATGATCCTGTGTCTTCACAGTAGTATCATTAGCCATCATAACAGAAAACACACGCGCCACACACAGGCCCATCCCGTCATCTACGAAACAGAGACTTGTGTCCTAATGATACAAGTTCCAGTTTAAGATTCAAAATGCTTTATTGTCCATCACATAGTGACAGAAACTTGTCTTGGGATTGAGACTGATGGAGGCTTATGCTGATAAAAAAAAGAGTAAGAGGAATTACATAAATAAAACAATAGAAAGTTATGTATTGCAGTGGATATGACGGCCTTTTTGCAGGTTTTCTTTCTGACCAGAGAAACTCTAAAGTGCTTGTCTGATGGGAGCTGAAGAAAGGAATGGCGGAGTGGGTGTGTGAGGTTGCCTTTGTAATGGAGACTGGCCTTTTTGTCACTGCTTATGAATAAAGGTCCAACAGTTGTGCAACGGGGTGTTTTGGTTGCATGGTTGATGATTCATCAGTTTGTTCTTGCCTCTTACTGATAGGAAGTAGCACCAGAATGTGATGACATGATTTGAAAGGTCCACCATGTTGGCACAATTGCACAGCAGTTGGCTACACAAACCAGCATATAGTAGCATGGGGCAAGGAGGAGAATATGGATTGATTTAGTTTTCCACAGAAATGCATCAGATTTGGCAAATACCTGTTGGTATGTTCCAGGTATGTGCCTTTTTACACAATTCCTTCACCAACCTGGGTCAGTAGAGTGTGGAACAGATGGCAGCTAGCCTAGTTGTGTACACAGAGTACTAGCAGGCCTTGCTCCCAACATCTTACAGCAAAATTCCAGTATAAATGTATTCTAGGGTGTTTGTGAAGGAGCACAAGTTACACTTTTATTTAAAGCAAAATTACATTGACAGCCGGATTAATTAGTTTGATCAGCTTCCAAGTTTATGCACAAATGCCTTTCAAGAAGCGTGCTGAGGGTACTTGGCAAGACGCACGCAAACCACTATTTTTAAAACACTAAAGCTGCTTTTACACATGTGCTGAAAACCGGAGACCCTTCTGCAGACGGAGGGGCTGGCATATAGCGGTTATATCCCACAGAGAGACGGAAAACTAATTCAGAAGTGCTATTCACCCTGTTACAAGTTGATGAACAACTGTCTAGAACGATTTTTGGGGGAAAAAATTAAGGTTGAAAAAAAACTACTTGGTGTTGCTTTAAAAGTAACTGAATGTAATGACATTTCACTTTCTGGAAAATTCAAAAATAAAAACAACAAACCAGGCTCAATCTTTTGATCTCCTACCAATTCAGATTATACTCCTCAAACTAAGCAGTTACATCTTACTTTGAGTGAAGCAGATAAAATGTGATGTTTTGGACTGACAAAAACAAGAAGTTTAAACATCACATACTCAGAAGTCAAAGTGAAAGTGAAACTGATTCCTTCACATCAGAGGGACTCCCCAGACAAAATTTGTCCTCTGCATTCAACCACTTGTGAAGTGAGCACTCATGACACACTGCTGAACACCCAGAGCAGTTTGCAGCATGTTGTGTAGCACCTGGGGAGCAGTGGGGTTAGGTGCCTTGCTCAAGGACACCTCAGTCATGGGGGAAGATGGACACTGGTCATTCACTCCCCACACCCACCTATTAGTGTTGGGGATTGAACCCATAGATGTTCGTCCGACTCCATAATCTCTAGCTTATGACTGCCCTTAACTCATTATGTCAGTGTGTGTGTCTTTAAAGCACAGTAAACCTTGGCAGAATTGACGATTACCTGTATAAGCAGTCCATGTAATCTGCCCCTTTGCTGTATTCCTCCCAATATCTGTGATACATCACAAGAAGCTTTTCCTCTGACTCAAGCACTTTCTGAGATAGAAAGAGAGAAGTGTCAATGCCTATTTCCAGTGCGAAAAACTGAATCAGGTAAAATGGTTAATTCATATGGTTTAATGATTTTTAACAATTATATAAACCAAGCAATGCAGGATATGCTTACCTTGTACAACTGACGAACATGACTCTCCAGGAATATTTTTGTCTCTGTATACAATCGCTCACCCAAAGGTTCTGGGTAAGCAACACAAAGTGCGTAAATGTCACTGTGCAATGGGTTAAGAAGAAAACCATGGGGCTAAAATGTCTTTTAGGCTAGCCTAATTATTTTGCCATCACTACAAGCTGCCACCATCAGTACAAGCTGCCATCATAGGGCAACCCAAAGTCAAAACAATATTTACAATGCAATATTCATTTTAAAAAGGTATTAGTTCTATTCTGGTTAAGGATACGAAAATCGATCATTCCAGGTTGCTCTTTCAACATAGTCGAGCATTACTACTGCTTTGATTGTCGTCAGGAGCTTGTTCCATGTCTCGTCAAAATCCACCACCCGTGGTTTTAAGGACATTCTGTAGTTTCTTGTACAACCTGAATGAAGTTAAACACCAAGTTAGATTACACGTATACAATATTGTCAAAACACTGAAATCCAAAACAAGCTAAGTACTACACCCACAACAGATTCAAATACAGACAGAAAGTTTATCAGGCTCACACGCAGAGTAATGTTAGACACTGCCTTGACCTCGATGAACGAAAACCTGCATAGACATTTGGCACTGCTGTTTCGTTAGCAAATCCTTATCCTTCGTTAAAAGCCTCACACACAATGATGCATGTTTAAGATACACCGGTGTTATTTACTTGTAACTATGTCTTTATGCCATTGCCCCTGTAGTATATAGCCTATTCAATGTGTCAGATCATTATTAGAAAGCATTTGGAATCGGTGACATCCAAGCTTAGTGACACCGATGCACATTTCTTCCTGTATCGTTAACTCTTTCTTTGCCCTCCTAAGAACAACTTCGTAGACTTAAGTGGCCACTTATTTCGTTCGATAACGTAAGTGAAATGTATCTTCGAGGTTAAGGGGAGTGTACTCACATATACTTTTCATGTAATCACAGATTTTTTGTGAATTTTCATATCAGAAGGGTGAACCTCTGGAAATGCTTCAAGGGATGTCAACATTCTGCAACCTTAACAAAGCTTCATAGCGTACTGCTTTGGTTCGATGTAGTAGTTCTCGCTAAGAGACTACAAGACCATCCTGTTAACCTTCGTTCGCTTACCACGTAAACATTATTTCTTAAACTGGTGTCTGTAATAATACTTGTCCAGCTAGCTACCAGCGTTAGCTGGCAGGCTCACTTGCTCTGTAAAACGGAGGCTAACAAACGTTAGCTTTAGCTTCAGGCCTAACCAGCTATAGGTACATTAGCAAGGCTATTTGAATACTCTCGTTATCCAAGATTCTTGAATTGCATTTCAATTACCATCACAGAACTTAGTGCAAAAAACTATATCAAAAGAGTAAGTTTGTCCTGTTACCGACATGTTTGACAATAGTTATGCATCATAGTTCGCGAGCTAGCTTTGTTGTAACTGAAACGGTGACTGTGTACTGATAAATACGAGCCCTAGTAGTACCGAACGGTTTAGCTAGTGCAGTGAGTTAGCAAGCACGTCAACTCATAGCTTTCTTTCATGTTCTCTGTACAAACCCATGATACACAACCTCATTTATTTATCAAAGTACTGCAAACAATGACAGGTAGGTAGATTGATACGGCGATTACCTCCAACCAATGTCACGATGTTGGAATAAAACTTAAGGTCCTCAACTGACAGGAGCTTGATCTCTTTCACTCACGCCTCTTCACAGATGCTCCCATTGTATCAGCTGTAGGTGATTTACAACATACATACATTATGATCTCTGCGTCAAATTAAACAAAATTTTAAGTTATGTTTAAGTAGATGTCTCTACGTTATTACAAAATAGACTTAATAATACTGAGTCGCACAAAAAATGTTGACTTTGTGAAAAATAGACATCTAATTTTGGACGCCACCCCCAGATTTGTTATGGTATTGTCAGAAACTACGGATCGTGGGTAGGAACAAGAAGAGCCTCAAGACGTATGCTTATTTTACTGACCCACGGAGTAAGATTGCGACAGGCGTAGTAGGAGCTTCACAACAGGAGAGACACATTCAGGCTGCCTTTGAAATGTGCTAGTGCGCGCTAAACATTACTGTTGTTGAAGCAACCGTGACATTAAACATGTAATCGTGGTTTTGGACATGCTACTTCACAGTCACCCCCTTTAAACTTTATTTCTTGAAGACTGTCTCATTCTCATGCTATATTCTTCCCTATCTGAACCTTAGAAGTGTCTCACTTATACTTGTATTTTAATGGCCTTGCTCAGGCATGTACACTGATCAATGTAGCCTTACTAATATAAACCTGTATTGTGCTTACCTTGCTCTTAAGCCCCGCTTGGTCGGTATTTAGTGTGGTAATGGACACGAACCCGGAGAAGCCAAAAGTGGCCCCAGGTGTTATTTTCTTCATCAAGAGCAGAGTTCCTTGTAATGTGTTTGCCCTGCCTTGGCATGGTAAGATTCGAACCCAGAACTAACCATTCCCACTGTTAGGCAGGAGCTCGTGCTGCTATAGCCAGTAGGCTAAATTAGCAGCACATATATTCCCATGAGTCATCAGGAGAGAGGTGTAATGTCGATAACTAATGCATAGCTTACAAAAGTAAAGGTGCGAAAGCCCTATTTTTTTGGGCACGTATTACTTTAGTAAGAAAGGGTTATGGCACAAAGAGCAGCCTGTATCACATAACTTTATGTGATACAGGCTAATGTGCCATAACCATTTTCTGTAGGAATACAGCTGCAAGCAGCAATAAGGGGCCAAGCAGTCTGCTGGTGCAAGTAACCTTGGCATCTTGATATGGTCATGTCAGGCAGGAGCACTCTCAGCAACCATAAGGGCCAATTTCTGTTTGGTGCCTTATAGCCATCGATTTGGATTGGCTGCAGGTGCATGCTTTTGAATATTAAAGATGTAGCAAATTTTGTGGGAATTAGGAGGCCTATATGCCTACCATGTGACAATATTAACATGACTGCCAGATTTTTTACATTTTCTCTGTTAGTTGGCAACCATTACACCAGCTAAACCTTACCCCCAACTAGGAACACAGCATGTGAGCACAGCAAATGAGAATCTGACTTTTCTTTTTCTATGTAACGTAATATTACGACAGCAGCTGTTGCTGACATCAGTCTATCACATAAAAGTGCAGTTTTCTGAAGATGATCATGAACCACAAACATCACACACTCCACGCGGATAGTTTAGAATTAATATGTTCGTGATGAAATCTAATAGAAGCAGAATTATTTTTTATATTTAGTACCCACATATGGTACAAACAGCAACAATATTCTATCTCTTTTTTTATTATAGCACCCCATATGGAAAATGAATGAAAACAAATGTTCTTGAGTTTGGAGTAGTCATCCTACAAAGTATATCTGATGTGATAATGACTTTCTCCGCCTGAGATACTGGCAATTCAATCACAATTTTAACATTTACAATTGGTAGTAGGTGGTGCTGTACTGCAAATAACTATTGATGGACTGAGTTGATACACCTTGTTGGGATGGGATAGTTTACTTTCACTTTTGTTTTGGTCTTTTTTTTTTTTTTTTATGTTTAAAATGAAACTGACAGAGCAGGGCGTGTCCTAGTGTGATGCAGGTCTTTTCTGGGAATGGGTGGGGGGAAGGTAAAAAGAAAAAAAATGGTTTTCCAAATTTACCTTTACATTTTAGAAGTTTTTAATTAACCTATGTATCAAAAATATCAGCTTTACAGCAAATATATTTGGTACTCTGTCATTTTAATAATTGAAGGTATAAGCATTTAAAATGTGTCCCATATTTTTGGACCACCATGTATATAAAAAAAATACATATTTCAATCTGAATGCTGGTTGCCAGTTGACAAAATGTTTACTTTTGTTTTGTGATCTGCTTCACAATCGTATAAATCAATTGTATTGTTTTGCACTGCACAATGTTTATGCACAAATGGCAAATAAAAAACCTTGAACCTCGAGCCATGTCTTCATGTGGCTGGACTTTCATCAACACTGAATGCAAAATGGTACTGAGCAGCTTTGAGCCAAGACAACCCACAAGTGGTGGGTTTCCGTCTGTGCTGCATGGTGAACTGAAACTCTGCAGCCTTTCGATCCATTTTTGCCTTCTGACCTTTTGGCTCATGGAAATAGGTCAGCCAAGAACACCATAAAGATAAGGCATGAAATGCAGTGTTAAGCATGAACAAGTTCAAAATAAACAAATGAACAAATGATTGAATCTGAACTGTGAGCTGAGCTTAACAAATAACTTGAACTAATAACTTGACTAAATAACTTGATAGTTCCAAATTTCTGAACACTTTTAGGCCAAAAAATAAAATAAATTTGTAATATAGGTTAATACTGTCTTAGTTGTAATAAATGAAACAGGTGTACAGGTGGTAATGTGGTAGTAAACAGGTAGTTTGGTAGCAGGTAGCAGCTGGTTTTAAAGGTTTACTTGAAAACAGGTTTGATTTTTTTTTAACAGTTTGCAACCGTCTTTGAATCTTTTTTAGTCAGTTAGTTGAACTGAACATGAATGTGTTCAAAATTGAAATGTTGAGCTATAAATGTAAATTTATTTATATTTTATTATTGAACTTGCACAAAAGTGATGAAATGTCAAACCTCAACAGCGGCCTGGAGTTTTTGATGGGTTGGACAGTCGTGGCATTCTGCTCCAGTGTATTATTGTGTGTGGTTGTATTATTCCTTTACTTTTTGTTATTTTTATTCATATTGCTGTGTCGCCATATTGCTGTATGGTTGAATGCATTGTGCGTCATTTCTGTGAAAAATGATGTCCTAGTTCTCTTGCTTGACGCTGTTTTCTGTAAGCTACAACAGGTCTAGTGGTTGAACGACTGGCTTTTCCGGTGTCCCTCGTGAATATCCATGACGTGACAATAAGGCACCTCTGATTGGGCAAATTCGCTGTCTTTCACTCACCTAGCTTCTGTCCACTGTTCTTCCTCTGGGATGTTGGCGTGCCATACATGGCTCTGGGCGGGGCTTACGACCTAGTGACGTAGATAGGTTTAGCCTGCTCTGGTCCGTACGTTCTGGTTAGCTCAACCCTTTAATTACCAGTAAAACCATGAGGGTCGAATTTCACGTCTTGGAGTGCTGCGTGCATATACTGCTTGTTGTGACCCACCACATTGTAAATAGAGCTACTGAAAGTGTTTTTTAGCGGAAGGAGCCCTTTAAAATTTGTCTAATAGTTTATTAATATAATATTGTATAACTAGTGTATCATGTAAGCATATCTCATAGGTTGCAGTAATGAAAATTAAGATTTTTTTATTCTCATTTATTTTAATTATTTTTTTCTGTGCTCTGTTGATATGGTTACATTACTACAACAAATAGTCAAATCTGCAATTGTCTTTTTCTCCAGGAGTCACAGATGATAACAACAAAATGAAAAGAGGAACCAAACCGACCCCTTCTGGGGGTTACTATGCTAGGGGATATTTGGGAGACAGGGTAGGCCTATAGTTTGGTTATCATTGTTATTCATGTGATCAACATAGTTTATAATAATAATAATAATAATAGTGATAATAATAATAATTGTGATCATGATGAGGACGTATATCCTAGTTTTAAAATGCTGTTTTCAGCTTTATCAGGACACTCCTGGATTTCGCCTTGAAGACCCAAACATGCACTTAATGGATGGCAGATATAACTGCCTCCATGATGAAGCTTTAAAGAGGTTTTTTCAGTCAGTGAAAAGGTTAGATATTGAAATTAAACATATGTTGTTTACGGTGTTTAATTGTATTAATAATTTGAATGATTTTGTTTTTGACATTGAATATGAGGTGTTTAGTATGGTGGAAATCGGAAAAGCAGTATTGCCCTCATAAGCATATCTAGAGTACTATGGCAATGAGTGACCACAGTTAACTTTCATGGTAACCGGTTACCATGGTTACCTGTTTTCACAGTAACTGGTTATCACAACTATATGTGTTCCCATGGTACCGGTTATTAGACTTTGTTTCATTTCCCTGGTCAAGACACTGGCAAAAATCTTTCCTATGGTTAGCTGCTGGTATTGCTGGTAGTTTCTGTTATGGAGAAGCTAGGCTATGGAAATTGAGATAGGTGATGTCAATGTTGTTTTGATATTTCATGTGGCTGGGCAGTATTCAGTATTCATATCAGCATGTTTTCTTAATGCCTAGTGACATATTGTGACTATTTTATGATTGCCTTCGTTTTTCACATATAAGCTCTTAAAGGAGTCCTTCCGTCAAAAAGCACTTTTAGTAGCTCTATTTACAATGTGGTGGGTCACAACAAGCAGTATATGCACGCAGCATTCCAAGATGTGAAATTCGACCCTCATGGTTTTTCTGGTCATTGAAGGGTTGAGCTAACCAAAACGAGCGGATCAGAGAATGCTAAACCTATCTACGTCACTAGGTCGTAAGCCCCGCCCAGAGCCATGTATGGCAAGCCCACATCCCAAAGGATTGGTGGACAGAAGCTAGGTGAGCAAAAGACAGCGAATTTGCCCAATCAGAAGTGCCTTATTGACACGTCATGGATATTCATGAGGCACACCGGAAAAGCCAGTCGTTCAACCACTAGACCTGTTATAGCTTACAGAAAACAGCGTCAAACAAGAGATCTAGGACATAATTTTTCACAGAAATTACGCACAATGCATTCAACCATAGTGGCGACACAGAAATATGAATAAAAGTAACGATGGAAGTTCCCCTTTAACTTTCTCAAGCCAGTATGTCCACCTCTGCCAGCCACCATGTGATTGGCCTGCTGCCCCCCAGAGGGCGCCAGAGGAACGTCATGTCCAGGACTCGGAGACTTGATAACTGTTTCATCCCTAGAGCAGTAACCTTGCTAAAAGCAAACATGCACTAACCCCTTTCCTGCTGACAAAGCAATATTTATATTTGTTACTACCATTGCCAATTATCTGCTTCTACAGTGCAGTAATACAAATGCAATACACACCTTGCACTTTTTTGAGCTTCCATTTAATGCATTATAGATAGTCAGCATTGTTTTATGTGGTCCTTTCTGTTTATGTAGTCTTGCGCTTTCAGACTGAGCTTTTTATTTCATTTTACTTTGTATAAGATATATATACATATATATACTATATATATACTATATATAGATACTGTAGATAGATGGAGAGAAAGTCAGACAGACAGAAAATCAGACAGACCACTTAAAGGTATTTCTATGGCCAAACTAGTCACACAGAATGTTTCTTAAAAATATGTCATTGTTTTAATTACAGGTTAAAACTGTTTTTTTTTTTAACAAAGGGAAGAATCGTGTCGGCCCTGAAGTCCCTGCTGCAAACCTCCTGCAAAGTCTGGCGAAACAATTTGAAAAGGAGCAATCCAGGTTATCTTTGAAAAGTCCCAGGCCCAACAGGGAATTCTGTGACCAAAGCAGCAGCTCCTCCGCTTTTGACAGTGGCTCATCTTCTCACCATGACAGCCGTTTGGTACTAAGCTGCCGACCAGAGTCAAGCGCATGTCCTCTCAGTCTGAAGATGCAAGTATGACTAATGACTGCACCGCTGAGTCATACTTAGCACAGACATTTTGCACAGAAACTGAAGAAATGTGCAATGACGGATCAGTGCCTATCTCCAGGCCAGGTAGCTCCCAACAGGACCAAGACAGGATCGACATGGCCATCAATACACCACCAGTGACAGTGACATCTCCACTGGAAGCCATTGTATCTCAAGCTGAGAGCATCGTTTTGAACGTAGTACAAGACTCTATGATGCTCCTTAAAACATCTCTTATAACACACCAGGAGGATATGAATGACTATGACGCATCTGCTGGAACATCAGCTATATCCAGTGATGTGGTGGAGGACACCCTTGACTCGCATGTAGAAAGAATATCCCCTCTGCACAGACAGTTTGATGAAAACAATCGCTTTCGGGCTGTCGGACCATTTGCTGCCAATGAGGACGACGATGCTGAGGTCACACTTTTGAGTGACAGGCCAATGGACAAGGATAAACATGTCCCTGGTGTACTTGCAGAGGTGGAAGTAAATATGTTCACAGAGCAGATCAATGAGTCTGTTGCAGAGGAATTACCATCACTTGACACCAAGCTCCCACTGACCACTGAAGCAGAGGTAATGTATTTTTCCATTGTTTTTCAAAGAACAAGTAAAGTCAAATAGGTTTTATTGTTGTTTGGGACATTTACATAGAACATAGTGAAACGAAACAACGTTTTACCAGGAACAAGTGGTGTTGCGTACAACTGTTAAAAATAGTAGAGACAAGACAGTGCAGTACACTAAAGGTCTACATGCGCACACACGCACACACATACACGCACACACACACACACTAAGACACTTTTTTTTTTTTTAAAGGTGTACAAGACCACAGTGAACAGAAAACAACCACAATAGACAGGGCATGACTAAACTAAATGTAGTGTTACCCATTTGGTTTATTCAACATCTTTGTTAGTGGGACTAATACTACAGCATCATTGATTTTCCATGTATTCAGGCCAGGGCATATGCCACCAGTTCACTGTATTCCTCAAGAAAGACTGACACGGAGGTTTTTGAGTCTCCTATGGGTAAGTAATAGCAAAATATGGAGGACATGGGTGACAGTACATTTACCAACACATTTGACATAGTTTCCAATGATGAGATGACTGTATAGTATTACTGGGTCTCGTATGTTTGTGATGTAGAGAATGGCTTGACCACAGACAAGCTTTCTAAGGACTACAGATAAATAATGTATGCCCTGTGGTCACCAGGCAAAGAAAACATCTCCAAGAAGAGGAGCAGAGCTGGCCGGTTCATGCTTCGTATATTCAGAGGGATCAGACGCAGCTTCACAAGCTGCACTACATCCAGAGGAGTCATGGATTAGCTTGCTGTTTTTTTATGTTTTCATGTATTTTGGTTTCATCGTTTTTACTAAGACTTTCTTGAAGGACACCCAAAAGGTGCCCAAGATTGAGATGAGACCCATGACAAAACATAAGACAATGTATCCTCCCTCACCCTTTCATTCAGAGGCCACAACAAAAACGAACAGATTTGTTTAATTGGAAAACTGCTAAAAATCATTTGTGGGTTAGCTCCCTGGTTTACCTGCAGGTTTGAGCTCCCCTTCCTTATAACAGTTTTTTTTCTTTGTTTTTTTTTTTTTACAAACAAAGTGAAACCATAGAGTTTTGCGTGGGCCCTTGGCATCACTAGCTTGTTAGAGCACATTAGAACAGTTTTTGCCCTACAAAATATATTTTCATGAGATGATAAAGATTTATCTCCAGCTCTAGACGCCAATTTACTTTTTTTCTAAATATGGTTACCTGGTGACACCATGAGTTTTGTTACTTTCATCTTTTTTATTATTTTTTATTTGGCTGGTTTACATTTGGAATGATGACGGCTTTGTATTAGTCTGTTTAGTCCTTATTATTATTAATATTATTTCCCCCATTATGCATATCAATAAAATTCACCACATGCAAACCTATGTGTAGTGACTAAAATATTATAATGTTTTTTTTTTTTTTTCATATAAATCCAGTTGGATTTTGTGCGTGTGTGAGTGTGAGTGTGTGTGTGTGTGTGTGTGTGTGTGTGTGTGTGTGTGTGTGTGTGTGTGTGTGTGTGTCAGAACATAAGGGGGCCATCAGTTGGCTAACATGACAATTGGGGGCAGGCACAAACACCATCAATGCACATTAAGGGTAGCCAGACACAATCATTAATGTTACATAAGCAGTGCATCGGTAGTTTACATAGATTACACTGATTAAAGAAGTAGGCTACTCTACTACATTGCAAGGAAACTATTAAAATTACTGATTAGGCCCATCAACAAAGACAAGTCTATTGCAAATAAATACCTTTAAATAAAATGTCCCATGACATTGAGGCTTCCTTATAATTAGTTAATATATCAATATCTACCCTATTACTGTCATCAGTAAATGTAGAAATGCTAATAATCAGCCACAACTAACCTATCCTATCCTCTCTTACCTATTCTAGTCAACCCACTAGTGCTTGATTAGCGAACCGGCCAACAAACCCCGAGCCAGGAGCGCAAGCCTCACCGGTTCGGTGTAATTGGATCCAATGTTGCTGAGTGAGCACAAACATGCAAACAGTTCTTACATGGTAGAGTGCTTCCTGAAATTGCATGGGGCGGTTTAAATCCATCACCTACTCCAGCCCTGGTGTTTCTGTTGCCCATTGTCATTCGACGTATATTACAAAACAAACTAAAAAAAAAAGGTTTCGAGGTCGGAAGTGTAGGCTGCGCACCAAGACAACTGATGCTTTGGTCTACTACGATACAGCAAAGAAGTGGTCTGTATTATATGCAAACTTGATGTGTATTACAGTATTGTACAATATGCAGTATTGACATTGCCAAATCATACACGTTTCAAGAGCATGTGGAATCAGTTTTAACACCAGAATAAGTTTACTGTTCCAGGGAGTTCCAAAGCGGTTAGATCTCATTCTTTATCCTATCAAAAGAAAGAGATGCCTATTTTTCACGCGCATACAGTTCTTGTAATATTTTGAAATTACTGGCAAACGTTCTGGTTATTTATTTAAAGAAAGGCGGCTATTTGGACCATCGCTTTCACTATCATCTCACTATCATCGGTGAGTAGCTAGTTTGATTTGCTTTTCATAGCCATGAAACTCTTTTTCCCTCTACTAATTATGACATCGTCACTCCCTGGGGTAAAACACATTGCGCTGAAATGAGCAGTAAGAACGTCAGTAAGAACGTTAACAGTGACGATTAGCAACGAATTTGGTTGTTACTTTGGGGGATTTCCTTTCTACCCATTGATGCTAAGTTCCCCCAACTTTGCAGGTAGAATTGGTAAATCTTTAAATACTAGCACTACAAGCAAGTAACGGGCAAGCAAAGACTAAGTAAGTGGAAAACTAAATTCAAAAACCCTAAAACATCCCTAGTTACAGCATAAACCTTGTTAATAAAGGTGTTGGGTTAGCACGGCTAACGGTTGGCTAGTTTCAACTAATTTTCCCGTTAGGCATTCATTTACTCATGTCTGTAAGAGCAGTTCGTTTTACAACGGTTAAAAGTTGACAACACGTACATTTTTCTTGCTTTCTTTGAGTATAAGGGGCTATTACACATCCCGAAATGTCATCGGCCACGCTGGCGGATATTGCCATGTTTAAGTTCAAATGTAGCCTTTCAGTAGGCTACAGTCTAGCACTGTTATATGATTTTTATATTTGAACACAGGAAAAAAAATATGCAATATAGGTAGGCCACCCCTATCTTCAGTGTTTTTTTAAGAAACTTAACAGTCTACACAAACATCATTGACAAAATCTGAGCAAGCTGCTGTTTCTTAAATTTGCTCGAAGAGGCGTGCAAATCCAGTCATCAATTAATAACTCTTAATAGATAGATGCAACTTTTACCTCATGTTTAATGATGACAATTATATACAAAATGTAATTTTCATGGTTGCAAGAAAGAAAGTTTTCCGGTCCTAATTAACCATTAGAACATTTATAATTTCATAATGAATTATTATTTTGTTATTTCTTCATCTCTGCACCATTTCTATCAAATGTTCTTACACTTCTTACACTAGCCTATTTGGCCCTATCGCAGTAATGAGAGTTCAAAGACACTTTTAAAATATGTTTATTAGACTAAGTAGGCTAGGCCTACATAAGGGTTAGGATCCATTCTCAAAACAAAGGGACCAAAAGCTATTGCAAAACAGAAGTAAGAGAAAACCCAGGTTTGTTACTGGCTCAGCTACAGAATGGTATAATTTTTGACTTGGTCACCAATATTAAAATGAAGTTAAAGACCAAAGGCAGCAATGCATTAGTAAATTGTAGCCCCTAACTCTGACATCTTTTATAGCATGTAGAAGACTACCATGGAAGAGACTTCTCGGAAAAAACAAGCTGCCTCCAAAGGTTCCTCTCTATATTCTCAGGTAGGCCTGCAACTAAGCCTTCATGGAAATCATGTAATTGCTAAGCTATTTGTTTTAAATGACTAAATAACTAATGACTGTCAAACTGCTATCATTACAGCCATGCATGGTTTTTTGAGATTTTTTTAATTTCTAGGGACCTGCATGTAGCAGTAAGGGAGAAGGGGAGTCACAGGCTCCAACAATGGTAAAGTTGCCTAATGGCCAGATAGTACAGGTACAGCGAGTTATTCAAACAGTGCAGTCGACTGCCATCCCATCCCCCAAGGTCCAGAAATCCCAGGTAAAGATCCCAGTTTAAGATAACAGATGTTCAGTGACTTACGTGTATGTAAGAATTCAGATATATTTTATTCTAATAACACATTTACCTTTATTAAAGTGGTATACAGAATAGAAGATGGCCTTTTTTTGATGGCATTTTTCAGTCAGCAGCAAAGCCTGTTAGTCCTCTTCCTTGATATTTCTCGGTAAAAATGCTCGATGGGGTGTCCTATTTTCTTTTTTTCTTTTGATTGGTATAACATATATAACAGATGTTGGTCTCTTTGTTGAAGCATGAAGACTCTGAACATGGAAGGGATATCCAGGAGTCCAACAAAAGACGAGAATACCCCCGGAGGGCTCAACACAGGTGCAATAATAGCAAAACTAATACTTGACAGCAAAACTGCCAACACTTATCATATCCCTACCAAATGTAGGACTCAGAGTTAATTCATACTTTCATCTGCTCAACCCTCCCACCCACCCCCACCCCCAAGGAAATTGGGCAACTTGCCATCAGATATTTCCTCAGTGCCTAAAATTGAAGACAAGGCAGAAGCCAGTGATAACTCCAATGTACCTGGAATTCCTTTACAGACATCTATTTTCCAGACCAGCTCTGGCCAATACAGTAAGACAAATAAAAATATGTATTTTCAGTGTACTAGTTAAGTGGATAAAACTTTTTGACATTAGGGATAATGGCCACCGAGGTGACAAAGAAGTGGCAATGTGGAGTGTTCCCCGCAACGAGTCATTATTTCCACACAACTGGTCACCTCAAAGGCTGTTCTCCTTATCTTCAGTTTGCATAGGAGAAATGTGCAGAAACTACTGAAATAACCTGCTGATTTGTTACTTTGCAGCATCTGTTAGGAAAAAGTAGAGCGTTTCCGAAAGAAATTTTAGTTCATGCACATTTCATCTAAACTACAAAACTCCACTGTTTTGTCTGTGTAGTTGCATTCACCCAGGGAGGTGCCATTCAAATCACAAACGCTGCAGGAGAGGGACTGCAGAGTCTTACCATGCACCCCTCAGGAGCACCTCAGCCTGGGCCCCCTATTGGACCGTACGGCTCACAGTCAGGCGATGGGACCCAGCAGTACTACATGGCAGGCAACAAGATGACAGTACAAGGTGAACAACCATTATTTTAAATTTCAACCTAAGGGGCATTGAGTAATTGTTATGCTGTTTATTAGTATTATTTTTCTCATTAATACATTTGTCCTTATTCATGTATTACTACCTTTACTGTTCAAGTAAAGTGTCTCATAAGCTAAGACTTTCATAAGCTTTTTGTTCAGGATGTCCCTAACACCAAGTACTTAGAAATGGGAATGAAAAATTGATTGTCACTGGAGACAACAAAAATTACGATTTTTATTGTGTAGCTCTAATTCATATTTGTTTAGGGAGTTTTCTGTAATACCCAGGATTTGTTCATTTGTTCTCATTTGTATATCAGACTGCCTTCAGTCAAGTAAGATTTCTTGCTGGTTTGAACAGTGCGTGAAAGGAAAAGGCAACAATTCAATGTGGGACATTCTCTTTTCCCCTCGTTCACACGTGTTTTGAGCGCTATTAATGTATTCAGTCGCTGTCTCTCAGGCAAACACATGTCTTCATATCTCAGTTTCTCCCACGCAATTCATTACCTTTTCATATTTCTGTTTTGCCACCTCAGCTGCCACTGGAGACATGTCAGCGTACCAGATGCATCCCCCTGCTCCTGGTCTGCCTCAGGGGGTCATGATGTCTGGCTCCCCCGGCTCCATGCATGGGCACCAGCACCACACTGAAGAGTCCACACGCAAGAGGGAGCTGCGCCTGCTCAAGAACAGGTAAGACAGAGTTTACAGCTGTGTGTGTGTGTGTGTGTGTGTGTGTGTGTGTGTGTGTGTGTGTGTGTGTATATATATATATATATATATATATATATATATATATATATATATATATATATACATACACACCATCGGCTGCTCATTGTGTATGGTCTAGTAGTGAAGACAAAGCTAAAAAAAATGTTAAAGAAACACACAATTAGGCTCATTTTCCAACTCCCTTAGAGTTAAACAGTTGAGTCTTGCCGTTTTTCTATTCTATTTTCTATCTATTCAGCCATCTCCGGATCTGGCACTAGGATCTCCGAATCTGACAGTAACGCTTAAGCTATTACCTAAGCATGAATTAATTGAATCGCATTAGACCAGTACCATGCCAGAGCCTAGAATAATGTAAGTAGGCTCTACATATAGCTACTCTGTCACTGTCACAGTCACTGTCATTCTCTGTAGCACCTTCCACCACATGCAGGAGCAGGCTTCGGGCATGGGCATGTATTCCACCAATCTCTTCAGGTGACATCATCCTTAGCTAATAAAGTTTGGGCCAGAAGAAAAAGGGGCAACTTTCTGCAGCATGTTAACCTAGATTGTTTTGTACTAGAAACTCAACATGTCCCTGGTGAATAAAGGCTTGCTGCTAAGAGTCAGTGGGAGAAGGCTGACAGTGTGTCTTTAGTCTGTCAGTGCAGAGGCAAACCAGCTTCAGGGTGGTATATTTATCATGTCCCAGCCCATCCAGGGCATTGTAAAATGGCTCTAAAAAGCTCCAAAAAGTGGCTCAGTGTCTGGCATAATGTTTTTAGACGATTTCACTGCAGGTCTCTAGTTTCTCTCGTAGCTTTAAGTATAGTATGTCCTGCACTGGCTTCAGTGTGAGGCAGTGCTAAATCTGGTCTCAACCATACACAGCACTGTCTTTGACAACTGCACAGCCAAGCCTAATTGTTTTGCATATCTTACAAGTCCCTTAGCAATAGATGTGACCTTTTTTATATCTGGAGCATTTTTGGTCAGTGCGTTGGCATGAAGACCGAGGCAAAGCACAGTATTATTTAGGTCAAACCTCTTCTATGATCCCAATGTTGCTACCTTGATCTTTTAGCCACACTATTTGGTTCAGGGAGCTGGGCTTATGGTCAGATTTGTTGACCAGAGCTTTCTGTAGTCATCAGTCTCCACATATCTATGCTCACCCCAAATGACTCCTCTCTTTTGGGCATCTTTGAGCCTCTGGTTCAACACTTCTTTTTACCCTCATCAGCCTTCTTAATACACGCCTTGGAAATCTGCTGTGGTGAGACAGGGCAGAATCAACCAATACACGCTCATAAGTCACACCAACATTTATCAGTTCTTGAGCCAGCCCTTTAGCCTGGCTAAGGTGACTTATCAATGCTCTGCGAACATTGGTCTGGCCAAGCTGTGTTGTAAACTCATTTCTCAGAGGGCGGGCTTAACTAGTCTGGATAACACGACTTATCAATGCTCGCTAAACTATCGCGTCATTGCCTTTTTGAAATGCTAGATTTTCATTGGTCCCAGTTTCTCTGCTAATGTAGAAACAATGTAGACAGGCAGCCTGGCCAGACTTACTTGCATGCGAAATGCAAATGCAGCGGCACAGGAAGTATGGGCGTGCCCAGGCTACCAGCCCTTGGATGCCCTCTCCACTGACAATATAAAATGGCCTCATGTCTCTGCACCAAAACTAAACACGTTTCTCTATAATGGCTTGCTTTACTCTCAGTGGTATGTTTTTCACAGTAGTGAAGCTAAAAGCTAACTCTCATCTTTCCTCCCATTTTGACAAGCCGTCTTCATGTGCCTGTTGAGTGTTGAGGTCACCGTCCTTTTGCTGTTGTATGCTAGCAGCTTGCAGCACTTCACACACTACTGAAGCCGACACACGTGTTCTTACTCACGTCAACAACTAACTTGAAGTAGCTCAATCCTTGTGATTTTCCTTTGGGCCAAAGTTAGCTCACCTGGTGTTATTTTTTTCTCACTTGAGAAGGCTCCATTTTGTAGGCCTAGAACTGCACACAGCACAGCAGGCCAAATGTTGCCAGCGTGTAAAATTGTTTTGTGTGTGTGTGTGTATGTGTGTGTGTGCAACTTCCTTCATGTAAGTACCACAGTGTGCTATTATTTGCTACTTTGCTGTATTACATGTAACATTTATGATTATCATTGCCGTAGCTTTATGTAATACATAAAGAACTAGATTTGCAATTACACAGTGTATGCAAAGAAAACATTTTTTAAAAGTGCACTTAGAAATTGGCTAAAAAAAACTGTAGAGTAGAGGTTGGTTAGACAGTCAATCAAACAGTTAATTAAGACTTCATAGTTACTATACAAGTAGCTTGGAATATGTCCCAGTTTTTGCCAATCTTTTTCACACTTTTCCACATTTGGCCACTAGGTGGAGCAGAGCACGAACTGTGTCTTGGCACATACTTGGTCTGATTATCACGAAACCTGGTACAGATGATCTTCAGACCATGCCTGATAAAAATGTTATCACATGAATATTTGGTCTATTAACATGTTTTTCTATTACAGCCAATCAACATTGACGGCTAGATTAGAAGAGAGTTGTTTAGACAGTCAGTCAGACAAACAGTTAATCAATTAAACCTTCACAGTTACTAGACAAGTAGCTTGGAATATGTCACAGTATCATTTTCACACTTGTCTACTGTTCACTTTTTCCAAACTCTCCAAAATGGGTTACAACACACACATACAGACACAGACAGACAGACAGACAGACAGACACACACACACACACACACACACACACACACACACACACATTGTGGTTGCTGGGCCATTGCTGTCACAGTGGTGGCTGCTATGCTAGTCACTAGGGGAAAAATGTTAGTTGCAATGTTGGTTGCTAAGATGTCATTGTTGAAGTGGTTGCAACAGCACGAAATTTAATTTATGCAGTCCAGAAAATTAAAGATTTTCATAGTCAACATGGATGAGCAGAGGTCGCTGCTGACGGAAGCTCACACACGTTAATAATGCATTATTTTCTTAATCTCCTGGTGACATGTCAGGACCAGGATTATCTGCTTTTTACATTTTGCACCTTTCATAAGAAGCCAGTGGACTGTCACAGTGCTGCCCTTTCTGTTGCTTGTGATCTGTCCAGGGAGGCAGCCAAAGAGTGCAGGCGGAGAAAGCGGGAGTATGTGCGCTGCCTGGAAACACGCGTCTCTGCACTGGAGGTGCAGAACAAGAAGCTGCTGGAGGAGCTCCAGTACTTGAAGGGCATCTGCAATGTCAAGTCAAACTAACACATCCTTCATTCTTTTTCACTCTTACATTATTCTATAATGTCTGTTTTCATTTTTCCATGTAGCACTCTATGCTTCAGAACTATTCCAGTAGGTTACCCTTGACAAGACCATTTGGAAGACCTTTATGAGGTTCTCATCACAAATATTAAGATTTATTTATGGAGATGTCAAGAGGCTTTTGTGCTCTGTATGTGTCTTTATGCTTTTCTGTTCTTAAGGCACAAGAATGAACATGACGATTTGTCTTTGTTGTGCCTTGTGCTCTGTCAGTCTTTTTGAAAATAATTTTTAATCCTTTAGTCAGTCTTTGAGTTTATTTGCAGTTCTTAGACCTGTTTATTATTATTTCTGAATGTAACATCAAAAGTCACTGTTGACAACAGAAAATATAGCTACAAGTAAACACCTTTAAATATGTGTGTATGAGAGAGACAGAGAAAGAGGGAGAGAGACAGAGATAGAGTTTTAGACATTGCACATTATGTGCAGTATTTGCATTAAATGATTTAAAATGTTTAACAACAATACAGCTCTCTGACCCTGTGTGTGTGTGTTTTTTTTTTTTTTTTTATAAGAAACGGTAGTATACGTAAATGGAGATTCTGCTGAAGAAAACAACAGTTAAAAGAACTATATGTAGGATTGTGGCCAAAACTGGCAATACAGTTCAATTCTAAGTACTGTAGCAAGAAACTGGCAACTATCACTTACTGAATTGGGCATATTGAAATTAAATTTAAAGTTAGTTCTATGCTAGTTAGTGTTAGCTACCAGTTTATTATTCCGTCTATGTTGCATCACATTTTCTCGTTCTTTTTTCTGCCAACAGCACTCTGCCTTTGAACAACAGGGCTATGGGTTGATTTACACAGAAGTCCTCCTTTAAGGAAGTACAGAAAGGGAAAACTTAGTCTATACATTTAAAATTAAGTCCCATGGATTTTTTTAGGAGGCTGGAGTTAGAGTGCACTTGAGCACTCTTCTTGAGATAACAAAATGAGTTGTCTAGCAAGGCAAATCAAGCGGGAGAGATGCTCTAGCCTGGTTACTCTCAATTAGCCAGGCTAACACCACATAGCGCTGTGTGTGTGTGTTTTGCCCATTGCCTCTGGAGAGGGCACAACACTTTACAGTACTTTGAACTGCAGTACCAGTTTTGGCCACAACCCTACATATAGCACCTTTAAAATTCATTTTTTAAATAATTTCAAAAAGGAATGGATATTTAAATAAACTACCACAATGTCTATGACATTTTCAGGTGGCAGTGCCCAAAAAATACACATTTTACAGCAGATGGTTGTCTGTCTGCCTAGGAAGAACTTGCATTTTACCTTTTAGTATAAAACTGTACTTTCTGGCAGGGGTCTTCTTTATGTTTTATCCTCTTGCTCATTTCTGTGCTCATGGTGAAATGGCTAATCGTACAGTGTCACAATAACATGTTATTTGGCCATGATACATTATAACCACAACCACATTATAACATGTAGATTCTGAGATACTTGGTATTTTGCTAAACAATTAGCCTGCATAGTCTGTGCAGATGAAATCATTTACACATGGAGATATTTTTCTCAAAAACAATAGGCTAAATAAACTGTCTGTCAAAACAGACAAAATGCGGTGTTCACAATTAAGTAAAAATGTCACAGGATGTCACTTCTTTCAGACCAGCCAAATTCAACTGATTTAGACCGGACTATTAATTTGATAAATTAGGATGCACTACAGAAACGAACTACTTTGTTACCACCCACTTGAACCGGAAACATTTTTCTTGGGTACCATTGCCTCCGTAAGCTTGTAAGCCGAGCCTTCGACTGACAGCTGACGCCGTTACAATGTTATTTGGACTGTTTTAACACAGACTTGCTCAGATTTTTCGACGGGTAAAAAATGTTTTGGTGCCGTCTTTGATTTTGCTGTGATAGAAGTGGGACAACGACGGCGGTTGTTGTGTTAATCGACGCAAGCTGCGTCGGTCGGGGGGGGATATTTAGTTGATCGGGGTGGGGTGACCAAGAACCCCGGCCATTTATTGGATATGTGTCGGTAAATTGGTTTATATTTAATGTGTTGCAAAGTAGGACCCGAGAAGGGTGCATAAATTCTTATTTTAGTGCTTGTAACATCGTGCTACTCCTTAGCCTGTCCTCTCGCTAGCTGTGCCGAAAGGCCGGGAGAAAGGTGGATAACACTGCGTGGCGCTACCATTAGCCTTTGCAAGGAAACCTAATCATGGGGAATACGACCTCTTGCTGCGTATCGTCCAGCCCGAAGATCCGGAGAAATGCGCACTCTAGGCTGGAGCCGTACCACCCGGAGCCGGAGCTTCCTCGGGACGACACCGGTGGTAATCTTCAGCACATCAGCGACAGGGAGAACATTGACGGTAGGATACCACACGTCGGACAGAAAATTATTCCAATGACGTCCGTTTGTAACGAAAATTTTGCCTAAGCAATCGCCCATAGCATTTTCTAATGAAACGATTAGGCTGTGAAAAAGAGGTGGTAGTATTTGTAAGCTTGACATGGTTAGTGTTACACGAGCAAGGCCCTGAATCTGGATACTTGGAGGTTGGACTGTTCATAGAATGGGGCCTAACAGAGCGTTAAGTGCGAAAACGCATGGATTGCAAAGTCTTTGCTAGGCACAGGCCAAAGAATTGATAAATGCAATTTGTACCCGGAGCTCTTGCATAGGTCAACCCAAGCTATTGTTTACAGTTGTTTTGTAGGCTCTGTGCATGGTAGGCCTACTTAAAAAGTAAATCCCATTTAGCTATGGTAGGCTATTTGGTCAGCGTGCATCAATTATCTGGACTTATGTCATGGTGCGCTATTATAGTATTCACACACCTCTCTGTACACATGCTCATATACACGCCCATGTCATACTCAGATTTAATCACTGTTCTTTTTTCTTATAGTCAGTGATGGGCTGAGTTAGAGGCTATATAAAGTTGGCTGGTAGACTATTTAACCATTTTATACTTGCTTCTGTGTATGTAGGCCTCCACGCTGGTTCTCTCCTAAGTTGGGTTTGTTATAAATTTTAAATATTTAATTTGTGACATTTAAGGGAAGGTTTAAGGGTAATGAAATCAGAGTTAAACTTGACAGAAATATTTGCAAAGCATCAGAGAGGCAGGTCTGTTTTCAAACAACCACATGCCTTTCCAAAAGATTGTAGAATAGGCCTATAGACTAATACAAAATACAAAATGGTACAGCAATGTTGTGGTATAGTTAGCACATGCCATTTTATTTTTAAGGAAGTTCTCTGTGGTCAGTGCTCTGTTGTGTGTACATTAGAAACAGTCGTAGGTGTCCCCTGTTTCTGTTAGCTTGTTGTTGTTTGTATACCGGTATTTTTTAGGGCACTCTGCATTTGTGCACCAAAAGACTTCGTACAACTTTACAACTTTCTAAGACCATTTCATTTATTTTTAGCTGTGACATTGTAGCCTTTGTTGGAGATTTTACTTCATTCAACTTAATGTCTAAAAGGAGCACCAGAAGCAGGGGGCAGTCAGGCTGAATGGATCATATGATTTCAGAGGAACAAGACTGATTTAGTCAGAGTGTCTGCAGTAAGCCAGACTGGTCTACTTAAGTGTGTGGATTTTATATCAGTGCAGAGCCACCAGTATACCTATAATATACTTACATTTGTTTGTGTGTTTGCTTTGCATTGCATGAATATCTGCTTGAATGTGAAGAGGAGCATTAACTGGGCATGATCAGCACCCTCTGAGAGTTTGTACCAGTTTGAGTTGCATAGAAAAAGCATTCACCTGTGAATCACACTATTTAAATGCAGGAATTAGACAGAAGTGATAAGAACACGAGAACACTTTATTCACTCAGGCGTGGCAGTAGGAGGGAAAGTTCCTCACTCTTAAGTCTTATCAAGTCGTCTAAAGTTTGTAGATTGTTCTAATTGTTTTAAATGGCAGAACAAAAAGGCACATAGGCTGTATCCGTGTTTGGTTTTAGAGGTCATTGTGTGTTTGTTCTTTTCTTCAGAAAAGTATTTCATACGTCACTTCTCTGCTTGTTGCTATCAGCTTAGGTGCTCCTACATTTGTGGGTGAACACCCATTGTAGACATTATTTCACAGATAAAGATAAAAAAAGCATAATCTGTAATCTGGATAGCCTACGACATAGGTTAGCAGGCAGGTGAAAATGGTCTGTTTGACCTAAATTCGTCCAGTCCAGTCTTGCATTGTCCTGTTTTTAAAAAAAAACATGTCTCAAAAACATTGTCTGCTTACCTCTGTCAATTTAAATATTGTAATATGTAATAGTATAATGCTTATGATAAATTATAAGGCTATGTGATCAACTGTAAATATGATATATGGTCATATAATCATATCAGCAGTACTTTACCAACAAGTGGTTATTGAATGTCAGCTGCAGTTGTAGCTGAACTAAAGTTAGATGGCTAATGTCAGCTACTTAATGTTCCCTTATTCAGTTCGAGTTGAAGATATGTGAGCGAGAGATGCCAAATGCTCTCTCTCTCTCTTTTTTTTTGAGCATAGCAGGCAGTAAAGAACCATGTAGCTCAAAACTGTGTAGGCAGAGCTACAAACTGCCAGTCGAGTTTGTCCAATGTGTTGGGAGACTTGGCTAACATAATTAGGCAGCCTAATGCAGCCTTGCAGACAACCATGCTGTGTTTGGTTATTGGTTAACATCATTCTCACCTAGTCCCCTTCCCTGACCATTAGCTAATTTCGTAATTATAGCCAATCTTTTTCCTAAGCATGGATTTCCCTGCCCTCTTTGATGCGAGGCAAGCAAAAAATGATAACAGCAATATGTCTTACACGGTGTAGTTTACATCATGGGCCTCACCAGTGTCAAAACCTTCAGTTAACTCCTACTGTCAATTATTTTAGATTTCTTTGGATTAACCAACTTGGCTAGACTTATTTTTACTACACCGTGACTGCATACTTTATTTTTTGAATATTCATAAATTTCAGTCTTAAAAATGACTATAAATGTTATTGTGTTGAATGTTAAGATTTTTTTTGCCAAATTCACTTCTAGGTTCATTTTTCTACATAAAAAAGTTTTTGTTGTTTAGTTTTTTTGTACATTCAAGTTGCACTTAAAAGCAAGGGCCATGTTGTGCTGATTAACTGTGTCCATGTATCCCTGCAATGTGTCTAAAAAAAAAAAGAAAAAAGGGTGTCATCAGACTGCATTATCCTGCCCTATCTCTGTGTGCCGCTCCCGGTAAAACTAATGAAGCTGAACAATGTTGGGTCTGTTAGCCAAACAAAGAAGCTATAGTGAAATTAAGGACATTAGGGATGCATGTGTTATGTGCGCATGTGTCCTTTTGCCTGTCTATGTCAATTCCCTTGCTCCTATGCTCTATATCCCATGATATGCATTCTCTGGCACCCTCCTCCATGCTGATGACCAGTAGGCTTAATAGAAAGCTGTGTCTTTTCACACTACACCTATCAGATGCTTTTATGCAAAGCGACTTACGAAGGACAAAGACAGCCAAGCTCAGGTAACGTAAGAGAGTACGGGGTGAGTGCAGAGAGCTGAGTTGAGAGTACATGTAGGTGTCGATGAGGTGGTTAGTGAGTTGACAATGTGCACAAAATGGCACTTGAATAGTCAGGAAAGTCCCTGGTTTGCTGTGACATGCAGACTTTATCTTATGAAGTGGTTCAGATGTGAGCTGCCCCCATCTTACAGCAGCATCACAAGGGTCAACTGATTGCAGGCCTTGCCCAACAAAAGTCTCAGTTCAGTATAGTCGCTCATGGCGATGACGAGCCTGAGCACCTGCAGTGCCAACAAGGAATGTCATGTCATCGTCCAGTTCACTTACCACATGATAGTTTTGTCAGATATACACATGATAACCAGAATTGGGCATCTAAAGAATTTGTGAAAACAGGAAGCCAAGGTGAGACTGTGTGTGTGTCATAAGACAGAGGGACGGAGACTTGGACAGACAGACAGACAGACAGACAGACAGACGGTTAGAGATTGAGCACAGCAGAGAAAGTTCTGAACCCTGGTGTGTGTGTGCGTGTGCGTGTGTGTGTGTTAATTTGTGTTAAATAGGACGAGTGTTGTACACCAATCCTGTAGTAACATTTGTTTGAACATAAGACGTGATTCTTTGGAATACAAACCTTCACACTGCATCTTTTTTCACTCTGCTACAGTTTCTCGGAACTGCAGCAAATGAATAAATTAGGTGTGATTGTGAAAAAATTCGCCAGACATGTTAATGTAAACAGATATTTTCTGTGACCTTTGAAAACAATTGGACCTGCCTTCAACCAATCAGAACTGCCTTATTGCAGAACACATGCTCGAGCTTAGCTTTTAAGTTCAGCGTCATCACTTTTGGCCCTCACTCCGTTTACTGATTGGTAGTAACAAAAATTTAGTCGAGGTCAACTGAAGCCTTAGGAGAGTTTCCTGATTTAGTGAAAATGTCACACCCTTATTCCACCATAGCAACTTTTAGTAGTGACATAGTGACTTTTCATATGGACATATGTAACGGGGGTATCTTACTGCCTCTGTTTTGTTGTTATTACCTTATTATACCTTTATTACCAGAACAACGTATCCCTTACCAGAGCAACCATAGCAGACAAAGAGGCAGCACAATGATGGATCAGTATTCCTGCCTTAACAGACCTGTGTTGTGCAGGCATCGCTCGTGGCTGATATGAAGTTAGTTGTGCTGATAGCAGACTGGGCTAATGACTGGTTCTGTGTAGGCTATTGATAAAAATATAAATCGTGATTATTTTGATCAACACTGAAATTACGATTGTTTAACAAGACTATTCATTGTGTTTGGAAACTTTTGTTATTTAACCATTTAATAAACTTTTTAACTGAGAATTTCTTTTGACTTTGACATTGACTCCCAGCATTAAATGTTCCCTTAGTTCGTACAAATATTATCGAAACAACCCAGAATAAAAGCTTTATAGGTCAGGCCTATATGCAAAATGCAACGTAACAAAATAATTGTTTGAGCCCAAATTTGTCATTTTTGAGGTTGTAATGAAGAGTTGTAATTGCTATTAAGCTTCGATTGTGCAGCCCTAGTTCCATGGTGTGCTACCCTGCTGCTCTTGTGTTGTCCTCATGACTCCCAAACCTCCCTCCGGCCATATTTAACCTCATTCCAGAAGGATTCACAGACCCCTCCACTCACTCCGTCACCCTGCAGACTGGTTAACCCAGCACACCCATAAATAATTCTTTACTAAACTGGGCTCACCATCCTTTAATATTGCTGAGTGGGATAGAGAAGGTGTGTGTGTGTACGTGTGTGTGTACGTGTGTGTGTAAATAAGGAGTGCATGTTATTCTATATTAGGCTCGAAGGCTACTTGAATTAAAAGAATAAAATGTGAGTTACATTAATGTAGCCGCATTATTTCTTGATTTTTTGAGACAAATGTGATCGTGAAATTACAAAATATTTTTAAAAATGAACTCTTATTAGACTTGCTCTCTGTCAAAAACAACATTAGGAAATAAACATACTAAGATGTTGTCAGTCTGAACACGAACAGCTCCAAACAACTCAAACAACAAATCATGTTTAGCTGTCAATCTTTATAAAGCCACTAATTATTAAGATACAGCCTAGATAAAGCCTTTTGTAGGAAATGGCTGACCTTCTGTTGTAAATAACTAGCACAGAAACGGCGAAGCACTCCCAATAAAAGGTGCTAGGTGCAGTGCCATTCCCCAGGTGGCCACAGGCGCTGTGTCCTCATAGAGACCAATGGAAAAAGGCCGTGGCGCTTAGGAAAACAACGCTATTTGGACACGGGCCCTCAGGGGTACTGCCAGGTGACTGCGGCATCAGTAAGCAGACACGTTGGATGTGTTGCATGTTGAATGTTGAAGGCTAAATGTTAACTGTCTCTTTTTTGCCTTGGTCATCATTCTTGTTCCAGCTCGTCTATAAAATAATAGCGCCTCTTCAAATTTCTTTTTTTCTCTTTTGTGTTTACACACCATGATCAGTCTGTAGTTTTTCACTAATTTGAGTCTTATTTGGGGTGATTTGTTGTGAATGTTGTTGCATTAACTATCAAACACTGGGGGAAATACCATGCTGTTTCTAAACCATGGACAGTACTTACAGGACAGTACTTACTCCCTTTGTAAAAGTTTTGACATTAAAAACAAGGCATTTAGAGGTAACACATTCTAAGTGTACAGGTAGTTTATCAGACACTACATTCAGCTAGTTTTTTGGCCACCACAATTTGGAACGTACAAGCAATGCACCAGTCCGATATTGGGATTGGATATTGGTCCCGATGTTGATGGAAGTAGTAGAAGTTTTTATGTCATTCAGAACAGCCAACAGATGCACAAGGAGAAGCAGTAGATTAGAGGGACCAAGTGGATGAGTGCGGAGCAGCAAAAGACCTTTGGGGGGGGGGGGCACTTAGAGATTAAGAGTCTGATGGTTATGCTTCAAGTGCCGCCTGTGTGGCTAAAGAATTAAAAGGGATATGCTCTCCATCATCTGACAACCTGCTGTCTTTCTCTTTTTTTTTTCTTTTTTCTTTTTGGTGGGCTTTTGGAAGGGGTTCATATTTTTTAGATATCTGTTCATTCAGCAGCAGCTCTCATCTCATCTCGTCGCCTCTCAAATGGCCATTGCTGATTTCTCCCGTGGTCATTCATGCCTCTGAGTGGTGGTCTCTGTCTCAGCGTCAATTTAAATTTAAATGATATGTAGCATTAGCATTTATGCTAATACACATGGTGTATCTCTAATGTGTTGGACCACACTGTTTCGCATTGACTTGTACTTAGGGCTACAAGATATGGCAATGTAGAGCCTAGACAACAATGGTGTTTATTGTAATGTATTCTTTTGTAATTAAATTTCAATATAACAAGGTGTGATGTTGGATTTTGTTGCGTGCACTGTGCTGTGTGATCACAGTGACCAATGGGCATCACTCACACTGAAACAATGAGCATTGCTGCTGATCAGTAAGATCACGATGTGTAAAGTGTGTAAGCACTACACCTAAAAGCTTGTTTTTAAGTCTTATTCTGTCCATTTCGTAATGCAGAATAAAATTGACCAAAAAATCTCAAGTTTAAGGCCAGTCGATGATGTCATTACCAACAACTAGGCCCTTTGAGGTTGGACAGTACAATCAAGATCTCTACCATTGGCCAGATCTATTTTATTAATTTTGATCTACTGTTTATACCGCCCCCCCCTCTACTTATGCTGACTGTTTAACCATCAGTAATTCAGCACAACTTTGTGTGTCAGAGGGGGGCGACCATGAGGGACTCATCCGCCTGCCTTCTTCGCCTCTGTTGCCTAGTAACTGTGTTTTGAGTGAGAGTCGAGGAGGACACAGCTGGAATGGTGGAGGAAAGGGGCAGACAGGGGGCTGGTAATACCTCTTCTACCCAGCTGCTGATGTTAACAAGTTATGGCAGATCCAGCTTCTAACAAATACTTCTATTTTTTTTATCTGCCTAATACTCATCACATCAAAAAAGAGCCTTATGATATCTACCTTTCTGGGCCGGTAACCCTTTTGGTTAAACATTGCTTTAATTGCCTTATACTCGTCGTGTCTGTTGGTGCGCGCGACAGTGTGATGTCAGAATGACGTCAGTGCACATGTGCACAGTTTTGTAATTGCACGTCACGAGGTCGTGCACCACTTTATTTATTTATTTATTTTCACAACTGTCGTGACAAGGGCACGGCGACCGATTGAAAACAATAGGAAATGACGAGTGTATTTAAGCTAACTTCAGCCTAGTAACTGCCAGCCTGTTTTTGCTGAGGAGCAAAGCACCTCCTTGCCCCAATCACTAGCACGGTGAGCCTTTTTAATAAAAATAACGAAGTTCAGAATACAACAGGCTAGCGTAGTTTTACTCCCCAGCAAACAGCAACTCATTATCATGTTTTAACATACCCAAAGTTAATTTTACACCAAATTTCTCCTCTAAACTAAAGTAAACCGTGGTAACATATTTTTTGTCTTTGACACTCACTCGCTGACAACTGAATGTATTGAATTGTAAATAACTGTCAATAACCTTTTGCCGGAATGGAATTCAAAATGATAGAAGATTGCAAAAGTATTTGTAAGAAGTAGTGATTTCTTAATAGGACTTCAGTACGGCATATGTGACAGGGTTTTTTTTTATGTTTTCCATATTTAGAGGTTGCATGAAAAATAAAAAATTCTAAAATAATACTCTGAACATGAATGCCTTATTTATGCCCTGTAATAATAGACCAGCTATGTTTTTTTACATGGGACAGTCAAATCCCAATAAAACGGATAAGGAGAATATTATATTTTTGTGCAATGACTTGGCTCCTCCACATGGCCGTCTACGTGATTTGGCCCCACAGCCCCACTCAATTAGCATTCTCTGTCCTCTAACCCCTTATCTGCGTCTGTGCCAACATGCCTGGCATTTATACAAAATGGACCACCCCCACACACACACACCCACCCCCACCCACACACAAGACATCTCTCGCCACCAACACCACACACACAACGTACACAAAGAATCCTTTCATTTACTTGTGTTGTGTGTGTGTGTGGTGGGGGCAGGGCTAAAAGAAGATATCTCGAATATTTAGTCTGCTGGTGTTTAGAATTATGGTATAATGAACGTGGTGTGCACCCTTTGTCATACAGATAACGATATTTCCATGATATCTTTATTTTTGTGAGTTATTTTGAGGTTACTAACGATTGTTACTGCTTTATTGGACATCAGTTTTTCATACCACTGTAAATGCTTTTAGTCAGTAGCTCCATTTACATGGCGACTTTTAATCTGATTAGAAACGAAATAACTACTTAATCAGAATAGAAATGCACATATAAACACCTTGATCGGAATGAAACTGAAATCGACCGTGTAGTCCATTCCAGCCATCATGAAAATTAATGACAGTGTGAAATTATATTAACTAAAATTGTGATCAGAATTAACAAATAAAATAAACAAATGTGTTTTAATTATTTATAAGACGAAAATGTCTTCAGTAATGCTACACTACAATACATTGACTGAAACTAGACTTAAAAAACACCAGACTACAAGTCAATTATAACTTGACTAACAAAAATGGTATGTGAATGACTTAAGACTAAGACAACATTTTACAAATGGTGATAAAATTAACACTAACCCGAACTTGTTACACTGCACCTAATTGATGTAACCGGGACAGTAAAATGAAGTGTAATCAATAGTTGTTTGTATATTTTGAGTATTTAAGAGACTGTAATTATAGTACAGCGAGTATCTTGGGTGCTAATAGTCCAAAAACACTCAGTCCACACAAAACTCTTTGGCACCACATCAAATTCTGTAAATTTCCTCCTAGGGAGCTGCGAGACTCAAAATAGTTTCTTCTAACTTCTGCAGCAACCAGTCATTTTGTCTGATATTTTGTTCCTCACCTAGTTTTGCTTGTAGCATAGTGAACTTTTATATTCGACTTTGCTGAAATGGTTAACATTGTCTACTCCTATGTCAGATGACAGGTTGTGATCATTGTTAATAGATCAGGCTATAAGTAAAATGACCTGAAATCCCCTCACTTTTATTTTCAGATTGTGCCAGTTCAACCACTTTTGTACACCTATTGATCTCTATTAATGTCTATGACTATGTTTTTCATCTAGTTAAATGTATTTATAAAACCGCCTCTATGACCATGAGATGAACATCCCAACATATCTCATCGAGCTTTCATCGCATCGGAGGTCTTCGGTCACAAGATAGGGTCCAGTTCCCCACAGCAGCTGTTCCCATGATCGTTTCATCGAGTGTGCTGAGTCATGCTAATGTAACACACCCTCAGGACACCACACAATGTAGGCCCAGATTTACAAGCTGAAGGGATTTCCTTTTGGCTTTTTGTCAGGGTCATTGGGCACCATATGTTGACAGAGAATATCTTAAATATTACTAAATATCTGAATATCTTGCATTTCTTCATGTAAATCATCTGAATTATTTCAATTCCTTGCTCTGTGGATGTCCAATTGCGATAAAGATCTCTCAATTGAAACAATACAATCAAGACTTGCAGCTGCAGAGTAGCACACAGAATGCTTTGGCACTTTTCCGGAGGTGCCTTATGTATGAAAAGAACCCTCCGAGGAAGCTGTTACCAAATTTTTGCCGAGATTTCCTCTCCAGAACTCGTGTCAAAATGCAAGAAAATTGAAGGCAGGGGCTCATGTGTGAACACAGCCACCGAAATTCTGGAGCAATCACTGCTGCCAGTACAGTAAGAATAGCTTTAAAAATCTTTGCTCTCAATTACTTTGTATTTTTTTAATGGAAACAAAATTCACCATGATATAGCGAAGTCGGGACAGATTTGCAAGGCTGGTGACAAAAAGATAATGCCAATCAGTTTATCATGTCAATCAAAAAGTGCTAAGATTTTGGTGGTGATCTAGATCACCATCTTGATTCAGAATGATTTTTTTATTGGGCAGCGGTCTGCGATATAAAAGTGCCTTCCAGTTTATTTCGTTTGAGCTAGTGTTTTGACAGTTGAGTTATTGTCTTGAAATAACAAAATTGGAGATGTAGTATCATGAAATTCTGATATTGTTCCAAGATAATATCTGACTTGCTTAATTAATGTGGTATGTCTTTTTTTTAATTACATGGGGTTCAGGGGTTCTAATTATCTTGTAATTATAATTAGGCTATGTGATGTGTGCTTAATTGCTTTGTGCTTTAAGCAGCTTGGCTAGTTGCGTCTTACTGACTGGATAAGGGCTCGAGCAGTCAATGGAGCGAAAGTGTGTGTGTGTGTGTGTGTTCGTCTGTCTTTTGTACCTTAGGAGGTGGGGAGCTTGTTTCATTGCCTGCTGATTTCTTTTCCTGCAGTTTCCTGTTAAAAAGGAAGTGTTGAGCGACTTCCTCCATTCTCCAAATATGGGATAAAGATACGCAATTCTTAGCAATGATGTCACAGACCATGCTGTCTAACATAGAGTATTTTGCTCCCACTAATAAACTGAGAAACGTGTCTCTTTTTTCAAAGGCTGGTGTGTTTAGCTGGGTGCCTGTCTTGGCTCCTTTTGAGTTTTGAGTGGTTCTCCCTAACAAAAGGGGCTGATACTTCAAACGAGTGCACACAAAAGATACTGCACGATGATGTGGGGGCTACATCCTTAATAGCCCCCCACCCCCATCCTCTGTTTCAGCCATGTTGGGATTTCTGCTCATTTGTCCCTTTCCTGTCCAGTCGTCTTCTCTGGTCCTTTAAGGGCCTTGTGGGAGAGGCTGTGTTTTACACTAGGGTCAGTGCAGTGTTGTGCCACTTAGTGGTGAAAATTTGTTAGTACACTACCTGCTGACTGTATGCTGTTTGATACTGGACTACTTAATCTGTACAGAACAAAATGACCACTTCCTTACTGTGGCAAGCAGGTCGACACATTACATCAAGGTTTACCTAATTTTTTCCTGGAGACACTTTTTTTTATATAGAAAATTGGTGACACAGTAGACCTTGATCACAAATCATTTGAAAAGTGTATATAGGCTATAGGCATGGAAAACTGTTTCTGATCATGATTACTGATGACACATCCCTACTATTTTGGATGTTTAGCCTGTCATTTCTGAGATGGCTGACATAATAGACCACCCGATGTGCAAGCCAGTATATAGGCATTAGTACGGTAGTACATTTTGATAGCAGGTAATCATAAGATGGTCTTTATTTGCGTTAAAATGAGTTAAAATTGGGCTGAAGGCCTTTGGAGCTCTGCTTCGCTTCCTCACCTGCACTCCCTCTGCTACAGTATTTATAGTAGTACAATGCAGTGAGATATTGACCACTGTAAGTAAAGAAGGGCTCCTCCTCCTTATAAAAGCCAATCTAACCACTGCTGATATGTCACCAGTGATTAGGGAAACATGTTAAATATTCACATGTTTAAAAGGTAAACAGCATTTGTGGGCTGTACATTGCTTTGAGTCTGTTTTGCCTCTTGCCTGTAGAGGGCGAACAACACTTTACAGTATTTTGACCCAGTTTTGGCCACTGTCCTACATCTCACACCTTTAATGATCAACAGTTGGTAACAGGCTCTGTTGTAAATGAGTCACTAATAAACTGTTTTTCTTTCCTCCTCGTTTCTTACTCAGATCCTAATATGGAGTACAATCCCTCGGACCATCCGCGTGCCAGCACCATCTTCCTCAGCAAGTCTCAGACAGACGGTGAGTGAACATCTCATTCACTTCCAGTGTGGTCTGCCAGGCATTCATTCCTACAGTGGCCTGATAATTGTTTGAGCCCAGAATGAGAGAACCTCTTGCAAGCCATGCAAAACATTGTTTTTCTTACATCAGTGATGTTTTACAGGCTTTTTAAATTCATTTTTTAAGACAAAGATGTAGGTTCTTGAGCATATTGTAAGCAACAAATAAATTAAACTTCTTTGGTAGTGTTTTTAAGGAACTTAAGGGTCTTGGAACTTCTCACTACCCTACCACATCAGGAGCAGAGGCGGACAAAGCGGGTTGAAAAAGTAAAAATCCTGCCATGTATTCCTTCTCCTTGTACTGTACTACTGTACTAAACACAGGTGATTTCACTAATTAGCTTTTCTACCTAGGGACCAGCTGGTTCAGTGAATTGGCTGGAAAAAATATGTGGCAGGACTTTTGCTTTCTGAACCCGGTATGTCCGCCTCTGATTAGGAGTGATATAGTCCATAGATGCGTGGACACGGTAAGCCATAGTGGAAGCTACTGTCTGTGCTTATGTCACTACACTCCAGGCCCTCCAGTGTGTATGTAAGTACAAGGTGGTCAGTTACCAAAAAACATATGTGGGGTATATGTGGAGTGCAATATAAATATAAAACTTAGACCAGCGCTCTCTTTTTCAGTTCCTGCCCCCGGTAAGAAAGGTAAGCTTGTGTGCCTACAGCCATGTGGGTGCACATTGACGGTCTGCTTAAAGTCGAGTGCTTCCGTGCAGTGTGTTTCTGTGGTAGTGTGTCGGCTCATTGCTTTATATTAATGTGGTCCTCACTTAGAGACCAGGAGGTCTGGCAAAGCTTTTCTTCCCTGCTTGACGTCCATACATTCAGTAACCCATAGAACATTAAGCCGGTGAAAAGTCCCATCAGGTTCCATAATGATGAGTGTCACTGTTGCTACAGTGATCCTCGTGTCTGTTACAGAAATCTAGAATGTCCACTCAGGCTTACATTAATGAACTACACACAGACTTCTGGTTTTCACTTTTTTTATCCTGAAGATTTTCGGTGTGTTTAATGATGCTCCCACTAATTTCTTTCAATAGCTGTGATCAGGGACATCACTAGTTTTGTAAGACGAGGATACAAGGATACAATATATATTTAAAATTAACAATCGCAAGGCAAAAAGGCATTGTACACAGAAACTCTGTGCTTTTAGTATACACGCTAAGTCTACATGCTAACAACCAAGAATGATTTTTGAGACTTGCTTACGGTCCTCTTGTCGCCTTCATGTTGGGAAAGTCTGTACAAGTTGATCACAATTTTTTTTTTTTGCAGGAACTGCATGTCACATTTTGGCAGGAAAGTGTTTTATTGATAATTTCGTTGTACATGGAACTTTAATTTCCGTCAACCCTCACTAGAGATATTGTCAGAAACTGAATTACACTGCCTCCCCTTCTTTGTGCTACTTTCCCACAACATGGAGGCAACTAATAGATTAAGGGTTAGTCTAGTTTATGTTTAGGGACTTTATTCATGCCACAACTGAAGTGTACTGCTATTTTAAGCTTTATTAATGGTTAAAAAAACTGTACTTTGGAAATGTTTGGTCGCTGGCCCCTAGCACATTCACAATAGCCACTTCATATTTCTTAGACAGGCATAACGTTTGCCTCCAGGTTGTGTTCAGCTTGTTGTCATGGTGGCAAAGACCCTGAGTTCGAATTTCTCCAGAATTACACTTTAACCAAGATTTTGGTCACAGATTAAGACCACTCTGGGTTTTCTCGCAGATGCAGTTCGGATACAGAAGCTCCAGGACCAAACGAGGCGTTATTTTTGCACAATTGGTTACTTATCTGTTGGCGTGTGTCAGTGCTCATCCTATTGTTGCTGCTGCTACTGTTGTCATTGTTGCCAGTGATGTGTTCTTCTGTGACAGTTTGTGTGATGTTTTTGACATACCATTGGTCTGTATGTGATTTCTTAATCTATTTGTAGGTAACTATTAGTAGTTAATCTTTTATATTTTTTCCAAAGAAGAAAAAAACATTAGTGTTTTTAAAACATGTTCTGCTGCAGTGCAACAAGTACTTATTTGATTGTGTTTCTCATTCAGCAAATTCATCTTTAGGGGAAAAAAACAATGTTGTAGTGAAGTGTAATGTATTTACTGCCCATAAGGACAGCACAATCGAACATCAAAGATAGAAGCTGTGTGATGAAATTATGTGTTTCCCGTATTCTGCTCAGATTAGAGAATAATTAGAGATGGATGATTTTGAGAAGTGTGATCTCTAAATATGGATTCTTTCTTTGCAGTAAGGGAAAAGCGGAAAAGCCTGTACATTAACCATGTAAGTACCACTATCATTTTGCTGCTAAATGGCTGCTTAAACGTCTCACCATATCTTTTTTTTTTTTTTTTTTTACCTTGGTGTAAATCGTCTGCCATTTTGAAACTGCCATTTTGAGACTTGCTGCATAGTAAAGGGAAATACAAATAAGCATGACCAATCACGACAGCATGACCTAATTTAGTCTGCATGATGGTATTCAGTGCTTCATTTGCATTCCTCTTTTTTCTGACGAAAATACCTTACTTAATAAATGGCTAGCCAGTAGCTAGTTGTGTTTGTTCTTGAAAAGGGAAATGGGAAAGCAGTCCTGGTTTATTTATACACTTCTGAG
Organism: Setipinna tenuifilis; assembly: GCA_030347295.1. Classification (NCBI taxonomy): domain Eukaryota; kingdom Metazoa; phylum Chordata; class Actinopteri; order Clupeiformes; family Engraulidae; genus Setipinna; species Setipinna tenuifilis. The sequence goes on from CM059285.1 coordinate 16,715,216, forward strand.
GTAACTTAATGTATCAGTTGATGTTTGCATGCCCTGCAATTCTAGCCAAGCTTTATAATATGGGTATAGCCTTCAGATATACCAGTAGAGATTTGATTGGATGAGCTTCTGAAAATGTTTAAATGTTAATCTTCCCTCCTTGCTTTGCAAGTTAACTCACATCTCGGAGTCCAAGGTAACGTATGACCCCTGACCTTCACATCTCCTCATACCTGTACCTGTACCTGTTTGTGTTTGCCTGTCTTTGTGTCAGTGTGTTTGCAAAGAGAGTAAAATGATGATTGCTCTTTTTTAATATTCTGCATGTAGCCTAGGCCCTTAACATTTTTAGGGAAAAGGTGCACCATGTTAGACTAGCGTTAGCAGCTTTGACGAACACATTAACTATTAAATAGCATCGCTCCCGTAGCATCGCTAGCTCTAGTTGTGAAGACTCTTCCTTATTAACCTCCCTCCCTCCTTCCTTATTAACCTCAGAGTGGAAGTGAGGGGTTTTATCATCAGGCTCTAGGTGGCCTTTTGGCAATATTAAGAATATTAAGGATATTACATATTTAACAAGCTCATTTTTCTGTGAACTGTGAATGAATGTAACACATTTATAACTAAAGAAGTTGAAATTAAACTAGTTCAGATTTTCCTGAGATTTGTCATCACTGTTCAGGCCAAGTAACAGTCTACGATTGCTGCATGAGTTGGGAAACGTGTATACAAGATGGTTTTGATGAGCAGCTGATTATATAGAGGGTTTATTTGACATGATGAGCACAGAATAGTCACTCTTTTTTTTACAATTAAATGAACTGAATGTGAACTAGCTTTTAATTGAAATTGTGAACTGTGAAAGTGGTTGTATTCATTATTTTGTGCATGAGCTTAACTTAAAACTAGTTCATGTCAAGTGTGCACTGGCGCAGTGCTGATATTGACCCAGTTTAACGTGTCTGTGTGTGGTATTTAAGCATACGGCGGCACCCCTGAGGCGCAAATACAGTTCGTGTTCAACCATTTTCTTGGACGACAGTACAGTCAGCCAGCCCAACCTCAAGTACACCATCAAATGGTAAGAGAAGACTTGCAAACTAGCAGAACAGATATAAATCACCTAAGGCTGTAGTATACTTCTAAGAACGCAGCTGTACGAGCGCAGTGAGTCATGCATCCTAGACATGCTTGTTCTCCTGTTGCCTGGAGCTCACATTAGGGGTCTGTGTGGCTCGCGGCTCTTGGCCTCTGAAAGCTCCCAGTAGAGCATAGCCCATAGCTACAGATGCACAGGCACATGCACAGTAACCAGGTTGTTCCAAAGGTGTCTTCATGCCTTACGGAAAAGGTTTTAACGTTAACAACTTTGCCACTGTGTCATCCCACAAACAGTGGCAAACATCGGGTGAAATTGGGAACCTTATGGGAGTTTAGTCCCGTGCATGTGCTGTCCATGTGCACTCAGTGTGCATGGCAATAACGCATTGCAGGCACATGGCCGCCTCTTAGTGCCACGCGCTCCCTGCACACCATGTTGCAGAAGAAGTATACTACAGCCTGTGAATGTTTAAATGCACAACTACTCAGATCTTCAAAGAGGAATGATGGGGGGTGAAAATGACACATCAACTTCTCTGCCTATCTCCCCTACAGTGTAGCCCTTGCAATATACTACCACATAAAGAACAGGTAAGTGTGCCATTGTATTAACTACGAAATAACTTTTTTTTAAAAATCTTAACAAACCTTATTTTAACAGTCACAATTATTGCTGAGCAGTATTACTTTGTTTTATGTACCTCCAAATGTACACCCATTCTTCTCAGTTGAGTTGCTGATGATCTGTTCAGCATAGCAAGGTGTTAATCATGTCCGATTAAACCGCATGACCTGATCTTTCCAACAATACTTACACTTATCTGTTCAGTAAACTGTTGTCCAGGAAACTGATTTTGAATTTAAAGCAAATTAAATCTGTTCTAATCTGCATGCTACTCTCTTCCATATCCGTTGCTCTTGTTTAAATTACTGAAAAACTGGTGATTGTATTGTTATCATATGTCCTATAAAACGTGACACCTAAATGTTCCTATGACGCTAACTAACCATCTTTAAATCATCCAGCTTTGAAAGGGCAGTACATTACTACAGATTTTGCTAATTTCCCCAGTATTTTTTAAGCACTAGAATATTGGAATGCAACTTAAAATGTTAGAACTTTTATTGTTTCTACGCATTTTTTACTGTCTCACTCTCACTCATTTTTTGCAGGGATGTGGATGGTAGAATGTTATTAGATATTTTTGATGAGAAGCTCCACCCTCTCTCGGTAGGTTTTACCTCTGTTCTATTCTCTGTGTGCTGTCTTGCATGCCATTCCATGTATTTGTGTCTGACAGAATTAAACATGCAACTAACTAAGAAACTATTTATGGTTGTTGAGCTGTTTTATTAAAGGTGTGTGTATGGATCTGGGATCAGTGGTTGTCCATACAGGTGGAGGGTTATGGTTGAGAAATGCACCACTCTAAAGTTATTCATGTTAGTCCTTTGCATCATGCTTCATTGCAGCTTTCCAGCTGGCATGAATTAAAGGCAATTGGTAAAATGTATGTTGTAATACAAATTCTTGTAATTTCATCACCTAATTTTAAGCCAAAGTCTAATTGTAGTGCTTTATTGGGACATCTTAGTTAAGGCAGGAAAAATGTGTTGTTAAGGTGGGTGCCTTAACTAAAAACCACTGGGGAGACCACAACCATGCAGCAGTATAAATGTTAATTCTCTCCCACAATGAGCTGTGTGTGTTTTTGTAAGGCTGCACAAATTGCAGTGTTGTCCCCTCTCTTCCCTCCAGAAGTCGGAGGTGCCATTGGACTATGACAAGCACGACCCGGAGCAGAAACAGATATACCGCTTCGTGCGGACACTCTTCAGTGCCGCCCAGCTCACTGCTGAGTGTGCCATTGTCACACTGGTGAGTGACACTGGCTCTCAGCACCACTCGTGCATACCTCTGCACAATTTACACACCCTCTGTCTAACTATAAATTCAGCCAGCTGACAAAAAAACACACCAGAAACATGTGTACGGTTGGGGAAAAAAAAAAAACACTAGCATGGGGGAATGTTATCATGTTCACTTTTAGTGCCTTTGACCAGGAATGTAGAATATGGCCTATGCAGTGTTTTTGTATGTACACAATCTTAGTACATGAGGCAATGATTGAAACTAAATTGTGATAATTGGGAGCTAGAAATGTCACAAATAAAAATATATTTTTTACGGAGCAAATTACTTGTGTTGCAGACTTTATCCGGTCAGTTTTTAAGCCTGTTCTGTGGTCATGCACCCAGACTTAAGATGTCAATGTGCCGTGTTTTGCTTTTCCCTATAGTCTAACTTACACCATCAGAAATAGAGGTCTTTGGATGTTTGAGGGTTTTCTACAACAGCATTCCCACCAGTCTGCCCAACTTAATAACTTCTCCACAAATTCAACTAACCAAAATGCAGTGTGTTGTGTGGCCTTCCTAAGCCTGTGAGATATGGTTCGAACAGGCCGAGGGGGTTCGCTGTTCTGAAATTGTAGACTCGACTCTGAAATGCTGCTTCTGCCCTCCAGGTCTACCTTGAAAGGCTGCTGACATACGCAGAGATTGACATCTGCCCCGCTAACTGGAAGAGGATTGTTCTGGGCGCTATACTGCTGGCCTCCAAGGTATGGGATGACCAGGCGGTGTGGAACGTGGACTATTGCCAGATTCTGAAGGACATCACGGTCGAAGACATGTGAGTGCTTTTGAGAATGCGAGATGTCCAGACAAGTATGAGTTACTCTTTCTGGTATGACGTGCGCTTGTTTGGAAATACACTGATATATGATTTAGAGAAGAAAGACGGGTGGAGGACAGGGAGATTGAATAAATATAATACTTTTTTTCCAGCAGTAGGCTATTTTAACCTACACACTACAAATAGCTCTGCTATAGGTGCTGCTTTATCCACGGAAATATATCTTAGCCTGGTGGCAGCATGGCAGCCTAAAACATTGTCTCTGTCTCTCTCGGTATTTCCACTGTCAAACAATTTATTGTAAAATAAAATGATTCTGCTCTGAGTAATCACTACAGACTGCTTTGAATTACATTAAATTGTCATCAGACACTGACATCGAACTGACAACAGGGACAGCCTCTCCTGGCCCAGTTTTGGGTTAATAACGGAGTTAAAACAGTATAATTTTAATCTTTTAAATAAAATAATTTCTGCTGTAGGTGAGCGTTACCATGTGTAAATGCAGTGTCCCGGCGTACGTTTGTGTCTGAAAGACTGTCTTGTTTGTTCATATGTGTTTGTACTCTTTTTGTGTTGTTTTCATGGACCACCAGGAATGAACTGGAAAGGCAGTTTCTAGAGCTGCTGCAGTTCAACATCAACGTGCCGTCGAGTGTCTATGCCAAGTACTACTTTGATCTGCGCTCGCTGTCGGAGGCCAACAACCTGAGTTTCCCTCTGGAGCCCCTGAGCAGAGAAAAGGCACAGAAACTTGAGGTGAGTGGCCACTTCATAATAACAACTGTATTTGTATAGCGCAATTCATACAAGATGTAGCTCAAATTGCTTCAACAGTTTGGCAGGAAAAAACACAAGCCAGTATTTGTTACAGCACTTCATGCTGTAAACGTCAACACAAATATCTGTGCATTAAACTATTGGATTCTTAATAAAAAAAAAAAATCAATCCACCCACAGTCGTCGGAAATGTAAAAAATATAGAAAGGCGCATGTTTATTTGCACTCTGAGTTGGTTTGTTTTTTTTTCAACGTGGGCAGTCCATGGCAATTTTGGCCTTTTATATGATAAAGCATTTTACTCCCTGCTACATAATGCACACTAGTGTTCATTTCATTGTTTTGTTTTGTTTTGTTTTTTTCTTATTTCGTTTTTTAGTCCTTCACACACAATTTTACCTGCTGCTTGGAACTGGTGTACAGTTAGGCTGTGTTCATTTTCAATAGGGAAGGTCTGCAGCATCCTTTCTCACTGATGTGCGATTTTAATGAATCTCTCAACCATCTACTCGTAGGCCATCTCCAGATTGTGTGACGACAAATACAAGGACTTGACAAAATCCGCCAAGAAGCGATCAGTGAGTGCCGACAACCTGACGGTGGTCAGATGGTCCCCCGCCATCATCTCCTAAAGCCAGAGACCTTGGGACGGATAAGAGCCAGAGCACGCAAGAGGACCAGGGGCTACACGAGGCATCAGACTCCTCACAGGCGTGGGCAGGTCTCTCCTTTTTCAAGGGACGCCTCCCCTGCTTAGATCAACCACTCTTGTCCAGAGCCCGTGCGGCGGCTCTGGAAGGATGGGAACTCCCCCTCCTCTTCCTCCTCCTCCTCCTCCTCCTCCTCCAAAGTTTATTCCCCACCATAAGTATTACAGTTTGTGTCTCACTGTACATAAGAGATGGTCTATCACTTCCCCCCACTCCTCCTCCCATCCCATCTGCCCTCTTTGTCTTTACCCTCTTTCTTTATCCCCTCCTCTTGCTCCACCCAAGCCGTAAAAGTTTGGTTTTCAAAAGAAGGCATCCCAAGGTGGGAAAAAAAAAGGACAGCAACCACTAGTCAATTGCCACAAGGGACAGGGGGCAAAGACGCACTGCTGCAGGAGAACCGTAAAGAACCCGTGACTCTTGGCATTGGCCCCCTTAAAGACCAACTTCTGGCAATGGCCCCACGACCCAACAAGTAATCAGAGCAGACAGCATCCAGCAAGGGCATCATTCCAACAGTGCAGTCACTCATGGCGGCTTTTTGCTATTGCTAATAATTGGCATTTAATAGTTACCTAATAATTAGTACATTCCTTTGTTCCAAGTGGCTTCTAAGCGTTTGAGTGACATGGGCTCAAGCATGGGACGTGTGTCTAAGGAGAACCCCTCATGTTTGAAGTTGTAAACTTTGGACAGTAACGATCCTTCCGTTTCCCCCCCATCATTTAGAAGATTCCTCTGCTTTTATTTAATTTTTTTTTTTAATTAACCTAAGTCCTACTTTTGGTCATATGTCGTAAAAGTTGTAAAGCTGAAGGTGTGCTACAGTAACCCAACTGAAATCAGCTGTACAGTGCAGGAGCATCGGGGGGCTTACTCATCCAGCCACCCAGACATCCATCTTCTGAAAAGGGGGACCTAGTCTTTGGTTTTTGAATGTTGATCCACCATACGAAGCACACATAGATGGCATCCTTTCTCTCCCATCATGTAGATTTCAGGTGTGTATGCTTTTAGGTTTTTTTTGGGGGGGGGGGGGGCTCTTACGGTGCTGGACGAGGTCCCCCGTGAGGTGCACTGCTGTAGCTCTCTTCCTGGGCCTGACGACTCTCAGATCTACAGTCGTTAGGCTAGCACTGGCTGCCTGGGGTTCATGGCACCACCATCTCATTTGTTATGAACCATCTTCAGGAAGGGATATCTTTGAAGACGTGAGGAGTTGGCAAGAGTATGGAAAGAATAAAAAAAAGAAGTAAAAAAAAAACTAAAATCATATTAGCACTGGCAAACACGTGGCTGTTGACATCTTAAAGTGGAAAGAGGACCTACAAATCTGCATTATTATCATTTTGTTTTTGTTTTTTTTGACTGATATTTTCAGATATATTAACAAGCAGTGACTTCTACCATGGCCATGAGGAAAGTACTTGAATATGGTTATTAGATTCCACAAAAAAATGGGTTGAAGGTCACTGAGACGTAGCCTCTAAAGCTAAGGGCCAGCGGTGAAGGACCGCTAGCCCTGGGCAGCTAGCCAAGCTCTGTGGGCAAGAGCAGGGTGAGACCAATTAGAGAAACGGGCTAAACAGGCAGGTTGTCGTGCAGCTTGTCTGTTCTGTCATGTCATCCCCTGAAACTCAAAACATTTCGTGAAACTTTGAAAAGAAACCATTTTTAATGCAAGTTGACGAGTTGGCACAGCAGGTCTTAAGGTTTTATGTCACCATTTTTTCTTTTCCAAATGAGCAGGATCCGTACAGTGCAGTACAATGTACAGTAACCCTTGAGACAGGCCAGGCGAAACACTGCGTGTAGACCTAAAATATTATTTATTTTCAAAACATGGAGGTTTAAACATTTTTTTTGTTTTTGTCAAGATTCATGTAGCCCTTACTTTGATTCAGTTTCTAACACAAAAACAATCACAAGAGCATTACAGATTAATATTGTTACATTAAGGTTAGATTGTACAATGTATATATAAGACCCTGTGTGTTCAGACCATGTGTTCAGAAAAAATGAAAATGATGTATATGTAACAAATCAGTGTTGACATGTAAGTCCAGGAGAAATATTTCAGTTTGAAATAACGGCATGGCACAGGGAACCACTTGTTTGGCATCGAGCATACTGAAGGCAAAGAGGCGTGTTCCTCTGATCTCAAACGCCTTTACTAAGTACCGACACAGTGCATCATGGTTGCAATTGGAAAATATGTGAAAATTTAAGTCATTTTCATTTTTTTCTGCTTTCCTTTGGTTAAAGCCTTTTGCAATGATTAATGTTTCAGTTGGTGTGTTTTCTGACTGTGTAATAATCAAGTATGAGATATACCCCCCAAATAATATCAGATGTATATCACTCACTCTTAATTTTCTTGTTTACATAGTTGCAAACTGTATTCAGACAGTTGTTTCATGTCATATTTCACTCTCATCAGTCAATCTGTTAGAAAGTCGAAAAGTGATTTAAAAAGGGATGGATCTTTACCAAAGTAAAAAAAAAAACAAAAAAAAAACACAAATGATGAAGGAGACTCCTTTAAGGAGGACTATAGTGCTTTAAAGGCCCTTTGCACATTGAGTTTGACTGGCAGGAGCTACAGGAACAAGCGAAAGAAAGAAAGAAAGAAAGGAAGCGAGAGAGGGAAGAAGGAGTAAGTTGTCAGGGAGAGAATTAAAAACACAAGTGTCTGACATGAGTGGGAGGTTGGTGAATGACCCTGGGAGGAGGTATCAGAAAAAGTATTCAAAGATTGTATTACCCTATTTATTTGTATGTGTGAGTGTGTGTTAATTCAGTCTGCTGTGATCGCTGTCTCATTGCAGCCGTCTGAATGGTCTGATAGCCTTGTGCACTCAACTCTACCTCTGTTTAGACATGTGTTGTTGTTTTCCCTTTCTCTCATATCTGTCTCGGTCTGTTAATCATATATATATATATATATATATATATATATATAAATTGTGGTTTCTCTTCAATTTCTCTTTTTATTTGATTTTTAGGATTTACAAATTAATCTTTCCAATGTGTCTTTGTACTATTGGTGGTTTCCTGTGTTGCATAAAGAGAACTGCTGTAAACTGTATGTGAATTCTCCTCTTTTATCCCCTCCCCCCTTTTGATTACTGGTCATATGAATGGTTACAATTAATGAATTATTATTATTATTATTATTGTTGTTGTTGTTGTTTTTTTATGTTCTGTAGGTCAACCCATTTCCTGTGCGCAGTTTGCCAAAAGCTTAAGCGCTGTCTGTCTGTCTGGATATTCTCTTAGTTCCATCATCAGTCTTTTATTATTTTTAGTGTGGTCTCTCCAGCTCCTCTGGCACCTGTGTGGCCAATAGGTTTAAACAACGCTGCATGCTGACTCTTCAAACCATGGTTTTTAACTGATGCCCCCAGTTCAGAAGCAATGTTTAAGAACCTGCACAAGAAAAATAAACTTTTAAAACTTGCAATAAAACCCCATCTGCCTCGGCCCTTCTTAACATCGGACTGCACAGACATAACGTACTGACATTACTGTAGGCTGCTCTCGGCTGGGATCAGAATGCAAAGATACGCTGTGGAATCGGTTTGAAAAGCAGTGTGGATTGAGATTATTTGGCCTCCTTTACACACCACTCTTATAAAATATACAGGGTGGACCAAAAACAACTGGACCACTTTTTAAGCTATTATACAGCCTTAATCTCTGTGGCTACCACAATTAAAAACCATGCAAATTTCAGCTCATTCAGCTGTCTTTCCAGTAATGTCATATTTATGCATAGTTTATGACTATGCAAGCAATGCATTATAATATAATATCTATATGTAATATACCAGAACTACTCATGAAAAAAGCTGCTAATTGCTTTTAATTTCATAACCTGATAATTACTTTCTAGTTTAAAAACTCATCACTAAGGATGGAGAAAAAAAAGGCAAAAAGTGGTTCATTTTCTGTAGCAAACTTTTTTCCCTCTAAATGGCCGTGGTTGTCATACCCTTGCATGGTCATAACCCATGATATTACTTAAAAAAAGAATGGAACTAGTTTTAATTTACATGTTTTTTATTATTATTTTATTGTGGCAGCTTTAATGATTGAGAGAGTCATTTACAAAAGTGGTCCAGTTTTTTTTTTTTCATTTGGTCCCTGTATATATGTTTTGTTTTTCTTTTGTTAAACCCACCTATGCTCTATTTTTAATATTCACCAGTGTTGCTTCATTTGCTGTTTACCTGCTGCTGCTTTTCCTCACCTCTAGAGACCTGTGCTGAGCGACAACATAGGTTTGCTCTTGATATTGGTGGCGACATAAAAGCTTGCCCTCCTCCTAGTTTACCTTATTTACTTGTCCATCTAGCACTGACATACTGGATCAGCTTGTACTGAGCTGTGTTCATCGGTTGCTGTTTTAACTTCACATTTGTATTGGCCAGTTTACTTCTCCTGTTAGTGTTAAAGCATCTTGCAGACCCTACAGCTTTACTGATGCTGGACTCTTCAAGAGTACTGTGGACTATGCCCAGCACAGGACAGAGACACAGAGACACCCTCACCTTGTTCTTTTCCAGCATTGCTGCCACTATATTGGAACGGTTGTCATACGCTACTGCTTTTATTTTGAAAGGCAGGATGTCAACACAGGGTGAGCCTTAACACTCTCAGGAAGAAACAACACATATCTGCATGTTTAGATAAGGACAACACAACGTGTTATTAAATGTGTTAAACCATTTTACGCAGTGACTGTTGAAATATTTAACACCTTAAATAGTGTCAGTAAGGTTTTATTTATTTATCTATTTTTCATTCATGCATGCAATAAAACATAATTCATAATTTGAGACTAAATATTTCTTACAAATTTATATCAAGCTGGGCTACTTACAGGTAAATTTGGAGACTCAGTCAGGATGGTGGTTATAAAAATCAGGATCAAGGTTTTATTCATAATCATGCATCAGAGGAGAAAGAAACATGGTTTGAGCAAAGTTTAACCAGCGTTACTACCAGAAGGTAGCCTGGCTGTCACACCAAGCTTGTAGACGGAGCTTGGTCTGACAAACCTCCCATAGACAGGAAGTTCTTAGAGGCAGGATCAACAGGCATCTTTCAAATGCTTGTGTACTACTGGACAGAGCTACAACCCAACAATCCGACCACCGATTCCGATAACGCATGCAAAGCATTCGTTTTTTATTGGTGCCCATTTTTTTGGCCAAAGGAACAGCCGAGAATAGGCAGGTTGGCCAGACTGACTTCAAGGCAAAATTCAATGCAGCATCACAGGTAGTGTGGGCGGGCCCAGGCTAACCAGAAGGTAGAGACCTAGGGCCTAGGGCCTCGCCTTACCAGAGATCAACCAGCTATCCAGGCCCTGACCATGCTTCACTCCAACCAACAATGGATATTCTACGTATAGATGTCCTATACAGAAAGTGAGTGTGCCCAGTGGTACCCGTAATAACTGTGCAAGTTGTTTGGGAAAGGGGGCTTTGTTACAATTTGGCTACAGAAGGAGCTTCTTCCTAATAAGTTGAGAGGGGGCCAAACAATGTCTGTATGTTAATTAAAAGATGAATTAGTCTAACCCTAACCCTAACGTAACCCTAACCCTAACCCTAGAAGTCTAAGAACACAAAATAACTTAGGAATACGTAAGGGATCAACGAGGTGACCAGTTACGTGGAAATAATGACGAGGTGGAGGCAAACTCCACGGCACGAAGCAATTACCAACAACACAAACCAATTATTTTGCATAAATCCCAATTATTGCATATTATGCCATTACTCATGTGTATGTAAGTCCTCTTGAGTGTGTGCAGGTTCTAACCGATGCCAAATAAGAGTGAATATGAGTGAATGTCAGAATCTTCATAGCAAACTGGACTGTGGTAAACCTTATAACTTGTTTTTAAAGTTACTGGTCCCATGGCGGGCATCCCTAAGACCCAGGATTAACAGTCTAAATATGGAACAGCTGGCTCTGTAATCAAGTTACAGATACGATGGCTTAGGTGGATGTTCTAACAGGAAGGTTGTAGTTCAGCTCATGTCTTTACTACTTTATGGTCTACACTTTTCTTGCCAGCGTTCACCTCAGCACTGCTTTCAGTATGCAGAGTCGGATATCTCCTCTTCCACTCACTCAGCACTGGTTGGTGCCATTCTTGATGTCCATGGGACAGTTTCTCAGCCCTGCCTCCTCTGCTACCTTTGCAGACGGGGACCTACACAAAGAAAACTCTACTGTACTGGAGAAAATGTCATCTTGTATTTGTTATGCTTATGGGTGCATTTTATTTAGAATTAAATCCTGCACCTTTTCATACACTTTCCGTGGCAGGTGGTACGTTCTCTAAAGAGGAAGTAACTGCACCACTCTCTTGCTCAGTGTTTGTCAAAGTTGAGGGGGGGGGGGGTTGGGCGTGCCCCACTCTGGGGTGCGGACACTTTCCCAGGGGGGGATGCGTTGTCACAGACTGAGAGGGAAATGATTCGTCAGCGACCTCTCAATGGTAATGGTAATTAATCAGTCAATCATATGCTTTGTTATGGTATGCTCTGTGTGTCAAGACTCAGAAAAACATTTACATTTTTTTCCATTCTTTATTTCCATTCATAACTTATCATACACAGGCAGTCTGATGATGTCATAACACTCTGTTCCACTCTAGATGTTTGAGTGACAGCTCCAGAGAAAATCAATTTTTTACTTAATTAAGTTGAAAACATGTAAAAAAGAATACTTTGTCTTACATCATATTTTGTCTTAACCATGCAAAGACATTTCAGATAGAGAGAAAGCAATAGTTCTTGTATTTAATGTTAAAGAGACTCTCTATGTCAAACATAAAGTTAACTGCCCCTGCTGTCTGTGGGCAGAATACCACACTTGCACTTGCACTTGTCTGGGTGCCTGTCCTGGTAAAATTATAGCATTGAAAGCAGCAGAGTATCTTCCTAACATTCCTTTTTTAAACAGCACTTTATCTTTGGCTTGTTTTATGTATTACCAATACCAAATTCCACCTGAAAGACAAAACAGGTCTGAACTGAACATCATGTTGGACAACTTACAACGGGTCATGAATGTAATTTAAAAGGACGGATGTAGAGGACTGGGTTTTTTAAAATTATTATTGCAATTATTTTTTATAGTAATAATAATAACAATAACAATAACAGAGGCATACAAACCAGCTTGGGTTACCTGTGCTCTTAACACAGGTGATTTCCCTGATGTCCTCCTCTACCTGCCTCCTCTACCTGTCTGAAGAGGTGTGGTAGTTAGGATCAGCTGGTCTGGCAAGACTTTTACTTTCTGAACCTGGGATGGCCGCCTCTGAATAATAATAATAATAATAATAATAATAATAATAATAATAATAATGTGTTTCATTTACAAAGTGCTTTTGCCATAGAGGAAGTAGCTCAAAGTGCTTAACAAGAAATAAAAAAATGAACATAAGACGAAAATGTGTTGCAGTTAATAAACCACATAATTGAGACAGGGTTTTAACCTGAGACTAGACTCCCATATTATTCTTCTCTAAGGACAAACAACTCCAAAATATCTCAGCAATGTCAGGATGGCGGCGTGCCTGTGGTGGGTAAGAATAGCCCCACAATGGATCTGAGTGTCCCCTTCTTCTGTTGTCTGTGAACAGTTGTCACCAGGACAGGGAGAAAGAAAGGTAAGACGGTAGGGTTGAGTTGAGGAGTTGAGGGTTAGGAGAACTGGCTACTGCACATTCAACACAGACCTGGACTGGACTAGGCCTGCGTGCTCTAAACAACATACCGACTCGGATTTTTTGATCCCCTCTGATTAAGCGGGTTCACTGCGGGCAGAATTATTTCGCTGTGTTGAGCTTCTGTTGGGCACAGAGTGAGTGGGCCAGAAGGCCTGCAAGACTTTGGATCCAACTTGCAGTAAATATGGGGAGCCAATCAGCATCTGAAATCATTTTTATTACTGTCAACCAAAACATTACTGTTGCAGGTGAGTAAAATTCACTCAATTGAAATGTCTTTTAATTGGTGTACATGTTTTTGGTTTGATTGTTTGTTTACAAAATAGTAGTATGATTTTCAAAATCTATAAATGTAAACCCAAGAGAAAGACTTTTATTTACTGAAGTGAATAATAATTATTAATATTTGGCTTAGTTTGCCTGTGTTTGCTGCTGCTGAGTATTTTGTCAAATGTATTAAGGTTTTTTTTTGTTAAGGTCAGTCGTCAAACAGAGACCTATCAAATGTTTGAATGAGTTGGTCTGTAGATTGCATTTAAATAGAAAAGCAAGGTGACTCACAATGACTAACCATGCTATCTTTGAGTTTATCAGATGGTGAGCGTGTAACTATTATGCCACTACCATCTCCAAACTTGAAATGTTTTTTGAAATAAAAAATGTCTTGAAACTTTGTCAAAACAATAAGCATATAACAAACTGTAACCTATGTATTTTTTTTCTTTTGCAGGAAAATTGTGGCTCATTATTATGGTTTTCTTACGAATTTTCATCTTCATTTTTGCTGGATACCCACTTTATGAGGATGAGCAAGAGCGATTTGTGTGCAATACAATTCAGCCAGGCTGCTCAAACGTGTGCTATGATCTATTTGCTCCTTTCTCCCTCTTGCGCTTCTGGTTGATTCAGCTTATCGTCCTGTGCCTTCCGTATGTGGCATTTGTGACCTACGTCATTCACAAAGTGCTGTCAGATATTGCCGCCTTCTCTGACACCCCGCTCAAGATGAAAGCTCGGTCTCTTATTGAAATCCAGCAGGAATCTCTACAGAGCGGAACCTTGAGCAAGGCGAGTCGTGTCCGTGCGGAACTCGGAATGCCGAGGAGGACCTTCACTGGGGTTTACATGGTCCAGCTTCTCCTCCGCGTTCTTTTTGAAGCTGGCTTCGGGGCAGCGCACTACTATCTATTCGGCTTTTACATACCAAAGCGTTTCTTGTGCCAGCAGTCCCCTTGCACAACCATAGTAGACTGCTATGTGTCAAGACCAACAGAGAAGACGGTCATGCTGAACTTCATGCTCGGCGCAGCTGCCCTGTCCCTTTTCCTCAACATCCTGGATATGATCTGTGCCATCAAGCACTCGGTGAGGCAGAAGTCGAAAAGGAAAATGCTGGTGCGGAACATGTATGAGGAGGAGCAGTTTTACCTCCCGCCGAGCGGCAGCCAGGGAGACATCGACGCCAACATTCCCACAGTGGAGGAGATGGTGGCGACGGGAAGTTTCCGGAAGAGAGGGATGAGTAAGTCCTGTAGGGACACTAGCGCCTCGGCACCCCATCTGGAGGATGCCACTTTTGGTCGAGAAACGCCTCTCGCCTCAAGGATGCTCGGACCTGCAAATGGGAGTGGTGAAAATAATGGCTATCCAGGAGCCCCTCTAGAGGAATGCCACGAGAGAGAGGGCAGTGAGGTGGCCCTGTGTCCCACGGAGCAGGGTGGGACACCGAGACCCATCCGTGTTAGCAAACGGAGCCGTCTTAAACCACCCCCACCGCCCCGCCGGGACAAGCCTCCCGGGACGAACTCCGGAGATATGGTTACGGCAGCTACGGCAGTGTGTACCAGACGAGTGGGACACTACACACTGGTAGAGATGACTGGCTCTGAGTTGCCCTCAAACAGCAGCGACAACCAAGAGAAGAGGTCAGAGTGGGTCTGACTGAACATGGATGCAAAACTGACCAGCATGGAAACCAAACAAGTGACCTCTATCTACATTTTTACTCTATATTAAGACTGTTTGTTTTAAAGTAATTACTGGTTTATATTGAAAGGGTAAAGGTCGCACAACCCCAGCATCACTAAATCCTCATATACAAAATTCTTGACATGGCTCTTCCATGGCTGTGGTTGTTTGTGTTTTACACCGAGGCCCACCTGTTTCTCTTGTCAGCATCATCACCCTCTTTGTCTTGGCAAACAGAGGCATGCCTTGACCTGTCTTAACCCCCCTCAGACGCTCATGCTAAAATTGTGTCAGGGTTACTCAGCTGGAGGGTTGAAAGAAACACTCAGGGTCAAGGGTACCAGGGTTGGTTCAGCTAGTGCAATACTGTGTTTGTTATGTCTTATATTTCCTAGAAATGATTACTGTTGACATTCATGGTCATTTTTTTTTTTTACCATTAACAAAACTGACTGGGTGTCATGACAGACTTAACCACTTGGACACTCCACTTTCACATCCCCAGAAGGTCCCCATGACCAAGGACAATCAGACCTGATGCAAAGGATTAGCAAAACAATTACAAGGCCGACCTATGCATGGTATTTATGGAAGTGACTTGTCACACTATTCCAAGGTCCTGAGGGGCTTTAGAGTTTGAGCTTTGGAGATATACACAAACCCCTAAAATAGAGCCTTGTAACTGTAACGCGACACCTCTGTGATGTTTAACCTTCTCTCGTCCCCACGGAAGCCCCCCCTTTCCTTTGCCAAACTATCAAATGCCAATCTTACCACCTAACTCTTTTACATTACATTACATTTGGCAGACACTTTTATCCAAAGCGACTTACAAAAAGGAGGACATAAGCTAGACACTGGCAGCCCAATTATACAGACATAGTGCACCCAACAATTCAGCAAGACTTTAATCTGACTGTTTTATTGTTATTTTGAAAATGCATCTATACCTCGTTCGAGTAACGTGAAAGCATTGAAAATGCACTTTTAGGCATAGGGGAAAAGCTTCCCCTTAGTACTATAAAGTGCTGAATAATGAGATGTATTTGGAGTGCAGTCTGGATGGATATTAGCTAAACTAAACAAATAAAAAAATGGAAAAAAAAAAATCTACACATGCTAACATTATTACTGCAATGGACAACAATAATGCCTGGTGTATGTTATGAATGAGTTAGTAAAGCCCAATTATAGTGTTGGTGTTGTGTGAAGAGGCAGGCTGGGAGACTGTAATAACTGAACAGTTATTTTTTTATGTTTTTCATAAAACTGTGTATAGTTTATTTATTTCTTAATCCACATGTTTTTCACACATTTGTCCAGCTGCCAACTGGAAAATACAGGAGTACAGCAAAGCAGACAGCCTCAGAGCTCACCGAACAAAACACGAAAATTAGATTTTGAGGAACGTCTGAGAAAGATGAAGCACTTACAAGTTTGGTCAGATGATGCTTGGCTATTTTGGCTCAAATTTTGTCTTCGGTTTATTGTTTCAAAAAAAAATGTAAGCACAATTCCTGATGGGCTTGTATGTCTTACTTCTTGAAGTCACCTTGTTTTACAGATTTTTTTATAATCCATGTGGCATGCACAAAGTCCACAATCTTACTGTTGTCATTTGTGAGGCATGTAAGAACTCAGGAGGCAGTGTGCTGCCTCAGTGTCCTGCCTCAGCACTCACTCATGTTATGTTACTTAATCAGTTCAATGCATTCACATTCACCACTTCACAGGTAACCAGTTACACACACATCTTGACTTTTATGCATAATTACTAAAGATATAGTGTAGTTCAAGGTCAGTGTTATCAGTTGTCAGTGTTACAATCCATGTTAAAAAGGAATCAAACAAAATTAATATGAAAACAATTTTTTTAGAAAGCTGTGAAATGCATTATTTTATTTAAAGACATCACATACATGTGTATACATTTCCTAACATAACAATTCAGAACATAACAATGGGGTAATAAAAGTAATTGTTATTCATAAAATGAAATATGTATTAACTTTAGATCTTAAATGACAATTGATATAAAATTGTTAGAAGAATAGTGATAATTCAAATGTAATTCATAGAACACTAAGTGGTAAAAACAGATAGATAGAATTGCAGATAGAAAAGAGTCTGGTGTTACACATCAAAGGGGTTATAGGACCATCACCCATTAAAGAAAATCTATATCCACAAGTCACATGAGAGCATCTAGTGGTACAAGTGGGGCACTACCTCAACTAATATCCTCAGTAAAGCCCACTCCCCAGTCCATGTCAGTCACACATATATGTTCATGAAAGATGAAAGAAATTATAAAGGGTAGCAATGAATTTTTATCTCTCACATTTTCTCTTTGTGTTCTCCAAATTTAGCACACACACGTCAGCCAAAAGTAGCGGTTGCATTTGCGCATACAATCTGGTCAGCATCTTGATTGGTAAGGCGAATTTGTGCTCTAAAGTGACCCTGGAAAAAAGTGGACATGTAATGTGTTAGTTTTCATGTGTACTGTAAATATTTAGACTATGATAAACTGCAAGCACAGTTCACATGGTGTGACAGCATATTTTGAATTACAGGGGGTACCGGGGGGTATGGTACCCCCTAATGAAGACCCAGTACCCCTCAACAAGACAAGAACAGCAGGGCTGGGGGGTACCGACATTTTAACGTAATGTAAAATGTAAAAGGTAGTACCCCCTGTAAAAAGCTGGTACCCCCCCATGTTTTTCATAAAACTGTGTATAGTTTATCTATTTCTTAATCCACATGTTTTTAATCACACATTTGTCCAGCTGCCAACTGGAAAATACAGGAGTACAGCAAAGCAGACAGCCTCAGAGCTCACCGAACAAAATTTGTTATGTTACTTAATCAGTTCAATGCATTCACATTCACCACTTCACAGTTAACCAGTTACACACGCATCTTGACATTTATGCATAGTTACTAAAGATACAGTGTAGTTCAAGGTCAGTGTTATCAGTTGTCAGTGCTACAATCCATGTAAAGGAATCAAACAAAATTAATATGAAAACGATTTTTTTTAGAAAGCTGTGAAATGCATTATTTTATTTAAAGACATCACATACATGTGTATACATTTCCTAACATAACAGTTCAGAACATAACAATGGGGTAATAAAAGTAATTGTTATTCATAAAATGAAATATGTATTAACTTTAGATCTTAAATGACAATTGATATAAAATTGTTAGAAGAATAGTGATAATTCAAATGTAATTCATAGAACACTAAGTGGTGAAAACAGATAGATAGAATTGCAGATAGAAAAGAGTCTGGTTCACCAGGTCACCAATGTTACACATCAAAGGGGTTATAGGACCATCACCCATTAAAGAAAATCTATATCCACAAGTCACATGAGAGCATCTAGTGGTACAAGTGGGGCACTACCTCAACTAATATCCTCAGTAAAGCCCACTCCCCAGTCCATGTCAGTCACACATATATGTTCATGAAAGATGAAAGAAATTATAAAGGGTAGCAATGAATTTTTATCTCTCACATTTTCTCTTTGTGTTTTCCAAATTTAGCACACACACACGTCAGCCAAAAGTAGCGGTTGCATTTGCGCATACAATCTGGTCAGCATCTTGATTGGTAAGGCGAATTTGTGCTCTAAAGTGACCCTGGAAAAAAGTGGACATGTAATGTGTTAGTTTTCATGTGTACTGTAAATATTTAGACTGTGATAAACTGCAAGCACAGTTCACATGGTGTGAGAGCATATTTTGAATTACAGGGGGTACCGGGGGGGTATGGTACCCAGTACCCCTCAACGAGACAAGAACAGCAGGGCTGGGGGGTACCGACATTTTAACATAATGTAAAATGTAAAAGGTAGTACCCCCTGTAAAAAGCTGGTACCCCCCAATTTTGGAGGAGTAATAAACACTCCTTGTGAGAGGCATACACAAAATTGTGTACACTGAAAGCCATGGTCATTTCTGAGTACAATGTCTTGACCACTGCATTACCAAATACCAACCATACACCTAAATAACACACCTACATTTAACCTGGTCTCCTGGTTATATTATTATATTATATACAATGGTGCTTTCTTCACGCAGTAAAGTGTGCTGGCACTAAGCCTAAGACTTGTTTTACTATTAATGTAAAAAATTATGTATGAATGAATGCCTATTAATGTCTGACTATTCAAATTTAAAGAAGTATCTTGCCATCACAAATATCTGTAAATATTTTTAATTGCATCTTGATGCTCTACTGATGGACTACTGCTAATGTTCTAGATAGTCACTTGATACTGAGAGACCGGAATACTAACAACAAAAAATAATAATCCACCAGCTTTGACACTTAGATCCCCTGCAATAAAAGTCACTAGAAAATTATTATTATTATTATTATTATTATTATTATTATTATTATTATCATTACATTGCTTTTAGCAGACATTCTTATCCAGAGTGACCTACAGTGAATTAGGTACAGGGACAGTTCCCCTGGAGCAACGTGGGGTTAGGTGCCTTGCTTAAAGGCATTTCAGCCATGAATTAGGGTGCAAAAGAGCATTAGTTATTCACTCCGCCACCCATATATTCCCCACTGGTACTGAATTAAAACCTGTGACCCCCCAAAACCCAAGATCAACTTGTTAGCCATTAGGCCACAGCTTCCCTATCGTCATACACACACTTGCAAACCCACCGTCGGAGGTAGCAGCTTAAGAGTTAATGGCCAATCCTGATTCACCAGCTCTGTTAAAAAAAAAAAGTCAGATGTTAAAGCTTTATAATAATAACAATAACAACAACAACAACAGTAGTAAACTCAGGGCACTGCTGCAAAAGAGAGTCATGCTCAGTCAGTTCTCCCTGAATAAACAATGGTTGAATAATAATAATAATATTAACAATAATAATAATAATAATAATAATAATAATAATATAAATAATAATATATAACAAAATAAAAGAAGTCTGTACTCTGTACTGTTGACACATAACATGGATTTTTCACACCTGCTTTATCGCACTCTTTTCCTCTTACCTCCTCTCTTTCGACCACAAAAGGTGAAGCGTTGGGCGTCGGGCAGGCACAGGGTCTCATCATAGTGCAGAGGATCCCCATTACCAACAAACAGGTCCACAGACAGGTACAGCTCCTCAATAGAGTGCCCTAGACGAACACGACAGGAAACAAAAAGGATAATTGTGTGTATTTAAAGACTACATCCAAAAAATAAGTTTTATTATTATTATTAAAAACTGTTATGGGCCATAAAGGCTTAGGTATAGCATCACAGATAGAGGCAGGTTCAGCATCATAGATAGAGGCAGGTTCAGCATCACAGATAGAGGCAGGTTCAGTTTCATACAGATGGCCAAGTTGGGACACTTTGCATCTGCCTGCTGATTGGCTTGAATGTAAGGGTGAATAGATCCATCTAAACCTAAACAATGTTCCCCTTTTACCCTTAGCGAAATCCCAGAGAACAGAAACAGGCAAGCTTGAGTGGTTACTATGAGGAACTAAACTGTTAGGTGATCACCCGAGCCATATTGTGCCATGCTCTGTAAATGTTCCCTTCCTGAACATTACATTACCTTACATTACATTACATTACACTAAGCAGACATTTTTATCCAAAGTGACTCACGAAAAGGAGGACATAATAAGCTAACAGAGGTGTAGAGGAACACAGAGTAAGCAGACTAATGCTGTTATGGGCCATAAAGGAATTCCAGTTTTAAATGACTTGAAACATTCAATCATTTGCTGGGAAGCAAGACTACGCTAATGATGCATTGCAAACTTCATTGTTGTAAACTGATGCTTCAGAAAGATTCAAAGTAGCTCCCTTCTCTGTAGGAAGTATAATGAGGGCCCTAACATTAAAAACTAGGCACTGAGAACTTTGTTAGTATACAGATTTGTAGTGATTTCATTTCAAAATGCCACGTCATGAAATATACCTCGAAGAACTGTCTGTATAAACAGTCTTTTTAATTAACTTTGTAGTGCTTACTAGAACCAACTACACCGATTTTTATGCTCGTATCCTAAATGCTGCATGCCTTTTTGGTGGTTATTTGAATAGCTAAAACCCAAGCATCTTATTGCTACTTTCACACCTACTTAGCAGAAGTGAAATTTTGCTGTTGACCTTGGGTCTCTGAGGATCAGGGCAATGGTCTAAGGTGACTCCAACATCTTGACGTGGATCTAAAAAGAGACAATAAATTATATTTTGTAACAAATATTTCTTAATGCTCCCAAAGGATGGTAGCTTACCCATGCAAGTGTTCACAAAATGATGTTCCATAGTGCCACCATTTCGATTTCAGAAATCAGTTTTTTTTTGTTTTTTAAACTTTTGTTCAGATTAATATTTTGGCACCGGATAAATGTCTCAGCTCTGTAGCCTATAGCTTACATTTCATACTGACATTAACCTAATTTTTTTTATATGCTATCTATACAACTACAAAATGTGATAGCTAACAGTTTGCTAACATAGATTAACACATGTACGGTATGTAAGCTGTTGTCAGCTTTCCTTTATCAGCCTTTGGTGTGCCAGTATGGTTACCACACACATACACACACACAGGTGTCATGTTCATTGAGTTTAGAGAGCTCCTCACTGGTGTACTCACAAGGAGGATGACAGGAAACGTCAGCAAGTTGCTAATCTCTAGTAGCTTTCACACCATACAGTACAAGCTGAAAATACAGACTTTTGCTCACCACAGCTGACGTACGATAGTCGTAAGTGAGGTGAAGCGCAGACTACGTGTTCGGGCCACTGGACTCCCTCAGCCACAGTCCTTAAGAGAAACACAGCTAGAGATATAAATGAGAGCGCCATAGTCTGTGTGAGTAACAGCTCAACTAAAACTACCCAATCCTACTCCTAACAACACAAAATAACTCTACACTGGCATTATAGGAGGTTCCTCAAAATCTAATGCACAACTTCCTGAAAAGACTATGCAAAAAAAAATGTGATATAGCAGAAGGTTTTAACTTCTCTTTCAAACTAGTTGCCATTACCAAAATGACTACTTCATCTTTTCACCTCAATTAGAAAACACAATTTTACATTTACTTTGGATGCCAAAGCAAATATCTACCTGCTTTGTTTATTTAGGGCATAGGCTACATCATCACTGTTTTTTTATGTTTTGAAGGCTGTTTCTATTATGCGTCACCCTAGTCTGAAAGATCCAATGTAAGCTCAGACAATTTAGGAAAGAAATCATGTTTATTGTCAATTCTACCATGTTTTTGTTTATGTTATTTGGCAGACACTTTTTTTCCAACGCAATGTACAATACTAAAAAAGTCCTCAGTTTTGGCATAGACAAATAAAATGCTAACAACAAACAAATAAAACCTCATCAGTTTTTCTATTCCTGTGAAGGCACACAGACACACTGACACCAAGGAATGATTTATTAAGCAGACAAAAAACATAGTAACCTACTGCATTTGACATTTTGGCAGCTGACCAAAGATTTCAGTTCCCTATTCTATAGTACCCGTACACAACATTCCTCTGGCATAGCCTTATACAGCTCTCGTGTAAACCATACAGTCTATGGTGTAAACATGTCAGAATGTCCCAAAAGTCATGGCAAGTTTATCATGTCACATGAGCAGATCACACTCCAGCAAAATTCTCAAATTAACAAAATCCCTTGCTAAGTCAATATTTTTGTCTGACAAAAATATACAGTAAACACATAACTTTAAAAGTTCACAATCCTTTTGCACAGACAAGTGTATCTTACATCCAGGTGCTGGTGGGTCGCAGGTTCACAATTTTACAAGTGAATTACGTAAAAAGAGAATAACCACTGCATACTGGTAGAACTGCTTTTCTGTATTGAAACAGTTCTACCAGCGTGCGGTGGTGACTGTCTTTTATTGATTTGTAATACAGTAAGCATAAGTTTAGATAATGTGAGAGTTTAGATTCATGTACTTGTATGTGTTATAACATTATAGAGGTGTAACATAAAAACATTAGGATGAATAAAAATAAATCAATAAAGATGTGTGTGTGTGTGTGTGTGTGTGTGTGTGTGTGTGTGTGTGTGTGTGTGTGTGTGTGTGTGTGTGTTCCCATTTGACCGTAAACTATATATTAGATAGATACATCAAATTGACCCCTAAGACAATAGATGTCACTATTCTTGATAACCAAAACCGAATCTATTTTCAAATGTAAACGTACCTGGCACACAAACTTTGCTAATATTTTGAATTATACACATTTTCTGGAGATTTCAATGGCTGGGGTCAAATCGACCCCAAGGATAAAAGATGTTTGAAAATTTGAGGGTAACAGGAGGGTTAACAAATTGTACATAAACCTGAACCTGAACATAAATGTGCATTATAACAGTTAAGCATGAGAAATATGCAGTAATCACAATTTGGGAAAACCCCTAGCTTAAGATATTTTCCTTCCCCAACTCTCTATCCCCCACTTCCCTACACTCTCTAGTGTCCTTGGAAGTCTTTGAGTGTTTTGTTTCCACTTCTTTTATTCTGTGTTAAAGGGAGAATCCAATATGGCTTCCAAAAACGATCCAAGAATAACAAGTATTACATAGCTTGGACATTAGGCTATGGCTTATTAGGTTTTTTTGCACACACTGCAATGACTCTTCAAATAGATCCTCATTTGAGTTGGGAATAATTTGTTAAGTAGGCTACATACATAAACAGTTTTAAAAACTTTTGCAGAAACGTATGTGGCTGTCAAAGATTATTTTATTGGTAAAATGTTCATGTGAGCAAAAGCCTTAAACTTGGACACATTCAATGTTAAGGCCAATGTTAGAATTGGCATAGGCCAATGTAGTCTCAGTATGCTATTCTAATAATGATGAGTCCTAGTTAAGATTTTCAAGATAGCACAGTCATCAAGTGGGATGCATGGAAATAAGATTCTCCAGGTAAGTCCTCTGAGTCATGGAAATCAAAATATGATTACACAGTACCCAACATTCCAATACTGGACCCTTGTTTTAGAATTTGAGAGAATGGTCATGATTTTTGTCTTGTTCATCGAGTTTAAAATTTCCATCTCTATGTTTCATCTATATCTCTGCTTCGTGACACCAGCATATACCGGATAAAGCCTACTATTAAAGTATCGATTTGTGAATGTTAATAACAATATTTACGTTTTTTTAATCCATATCGATACCTATCAATAACTCCATTTTTTAAACTCAGCCCTAGTTCTAGGTGTCCTAAGTTTAAAGGACTTGTCTGCTTATAAGTAATAATATAATGATGCGCAATATATGACCTAAAGAGTTCTGTAAAATGACTTGCAGATTTCTTTTCTAGTGTCTCTCTGGTAACACAAACATGCCATGATCAGGGTAAGTCATGTAGATTAGTGATACACATGATAAATACATTCTCAACTTTTATCCAGTCATCAGCACCCTAGAAAATGGCTAATGGTTTGTTCATCTCTGTCACTCTATTTTTAACTCAATATATTCTAACTCAATATATAGATGTCACGGCCTAATGTAATTTAGTGGAGACAGCATGGTGGCACAACGTTGTAGTATTTTTTAGCTATAAATATGAACTTGTTAGTTAAAGATATTTCTGCCTATTTTTTTATTTTGTAATAAATGTCAGTTTCTGTTACTCCAGGGTTGTTAGATTTAGATAATAATGTGTCTTCTAAATATCTTAATAGAAACAAAACTTTTCCACAACAGCAACAAAAAGAAGTTTTAAACTTAAAAAAAAAATCTTGCCCTGAAGGGGTAGAAGTGTTTGATAGCAGGTCGTGTTGTTGTAGCAGCTTGCAACATGTCACTATACAACTATTCTATATAACGCCATCCTATAAATAAACCAGGTTTAAATTAAAATAGGTTTTAATTTCTATGAAGATCGTTCATATTCAAGTTCTTTGATCTTTGAACACCATTTTATGAAAACACCACAGCCCAAGCAGAAGGAATTTGTTCATTATGATTGAATGTATTATGGACAGGGAAAGAGAAAGTAATGACAAAAGCGATCAAATGTCATGTCAACCCCTTAACAGTGAGGAAGTGACCTGCCTGTAAATAGCTTTAGGAATATTTAAAGGAAAGGGTATCATTGTGAAAATAAATCACTCAATTTTTTTTTTGTATAACCATTATTCCCTATCTATAATAAAAATGATAATACTAAAAGTACCATATACAATTTGATAGATATTATTAATATAAATTGAATACTATATTGAATATAATGTTTAATTAGATTTTACATATTTCATATTTTGCTGATGCATACATTTGTAATATTTGCTCATTGTGAAAGGCCACCTCAGCGATTTTCTGCATTTCCTCGAAAGTTGAATCAGAGTGACCATGTGTTTGGGTCAGGTCACTATGGGTGCCGACAGAGCGATTTACAGGGTCTATAAAAATGAAGAGCTCTTGTGTTCATCTGTCATCCTTCTCTCGCAGAACACACAGTCTTACTGTCTTTCAGGTGAGTGATGCATACAATACACTGCACAGTGTTTTTATTTTTGTTTGTGGCTACAGTGATTTATGCTCTATTGTGATTTGAACACAGTGTATGATATGTTTTGAGATGATCATGAACATGTGTACATGATACAACAAGGTTTATGTAATCCGAGAAACCTCTGTGCTATTCTTTGGCCTTGGTCAGATACAGGTCATCGGCTCTTTGATCTATTAGAAATGCCTTGAAGAGAGATGCTGCAGTCAGATGTGCTTTTATGCATTGTTTACTAGACTTTGTTTTGTCTATACTAGTGACTTGGATGAAGACAAAAGTCAACACAGAGAAATGATTTTCAGCTGGTTCACATACTTTCTATCGCCAGTATATTTTATCACTCCTGCCATGCTCAGCTGTCTAACTTTGTGTTAATTATATCCTAGAACTTAATTATATCCTAGAACAGCTCCGCTCCTGTGCACACAATGCCAAACCCACAGCAGCAGCCTCTTCCTGAATCCAGCGAACCCAACATGCTCTACCGGGGTAGAGTTAACGCCCCGATGGGGACCTCGGATGCTGAAGTGGATGAGTTTCCTGAATTTGAACCCTATGAAGGGGCTATACCTCGTGGACCAATGGATAATCAAGGTTTGTCATACTATATGGAGCGCGCGTGTGTGTGTGTGTGTGTGTGTGTGTGTGTGTGTGTGTGTGTGTGTGTGTGTGTGTGTGTGTGTGTGTGTGTGTGTGTGTGTGTGTGTGTGTGTGTGTGTGTGAGAGAGAGAGAGAGAGAGAGAGAGAGAAGATAATACCTTTCTTAAGAAACAAGATATGGTACTATTTTACAGACATTAAACCCTTCTGTAGTCAACAGGTAACCACAGCTGTGTCTAATGAAGGTGAATTTTAATACATTTTGTTAGACTTTTCACTAGCTTTAGCAGCTACTAAGTTATTGCATGGCCGTCTGACTGTTTTCAGCCTTCCTCCCTCTTTCCAATTGTGACCGTATCCACATGATAAAGAACACAAGAACAAATAGAAACTGAAAATGTTATGAAAAGAAAGAAAATGAAATAGAAATAAAAATAGCAAAACTTATTATTAGTAATAGTAGTATCAATTCAGTCAATTACTTTCATGTTTCATTTCTGTTTCATGTGCATGCACGTTTATCTCCAGATTACCTGGTTGTGCAATCTATTGACCTGCACGAGTACCAGAACAAACTGGACCATCAAACGAGCAGCTTTGAATATGAAGGCCTCATCGTACGACGCGGTGAAGTGTTCGCCATGACTATCAACTTCAACCGTCCCTACAATCCATCTACAGATGATGTCGTCTTGGAGTTCAGCATTGGTAATTTTTGCTACCATAATTTTCCTGACTATTAACGGCGGTTTATACACGGTTTTTGCGAAAGGTTGACAGGTGTGTGGGCTGCAATTTTTTTTTTTGAAGAAGAAGAACAAAGCCATAGCAAGCCCATTTGTGTAGTTCAGCAATAATGATTTACATTTCAATGGGAGCAGGTCAGTGGAGACTGATGTACAAATGGGTTTGTGATATTAAAAAATCTGATCATCCATTTCTTTGATGTTGTAGCTTTAGTTTTTAAAGTTTTCAAAAACATAAAGAAATGATAAATATCTTTTATTGTCATTGTACAGTCATACTGTGTACAGTAGAACAACAAAATTAAAAAGACTTACCCATCACATCAGTGCAACCCAAAGGAATACTAAAACACAGTCCAGGATAAAAAAAATATACAAGGACACAGATGTATGATCAAATATACATATAAAATATAGGCCTACAGTGGGTTCAAATAGTGCAATTAAGATAGCAGTAAAGTGTGTTTAAAATGTATTGTATGTATTGAGTTTTTCTGCTTTCCCCTCATGTTCCCAGGCCGAAATTCCCGCTCTGACAAGAATACTCATGTGGCTTTACAACTAAATGACAGCAGTGGGTGGAAATGGAGGTGTCATGTCCAGCCGGAAGGTAATGCTGTGGGGGTCGGCGTAACGCCTGCAGCAGACTGCATTGTGGGTAGGTACTGCACCTATGTGACAGTCGGGGTGAGTGCATCACGACAGCGGACCCCGAGAGACCCCAAAACGGACATCTACATCTTGTTCAATGCCTGGTGCCATGGTAAGATTTACTGGAAGCATGTCAGTGCTTACCAATTGTTCATTTACTTTTAACAAATAATACACAGTTAAATTATTCATAAACATGGTAATCACGGTATTTTAATTTATGTCACACCACATCAAAAAAGAGAGAAGAAGAAAAAAAACACTTATTTTTGCTGGAAAGAATTTGTAGTGCTGTATTCATATATGTAACTTTTATTATAGAGGACAGCGTGTTCTTAGATGATGAAGGCCAGCGACAAGAGTACGTTCTCAATGACAGTGGGATACTCTTCAATGGCACCTCTGACAATGTGGCCAGCAGACCATGGAACTATGGGCAGGTAGGAACACAGAGCTATGGCCATGCTGCGGTCATTCATTTTGTTACTCTGTTGTCTTACATTTTAAGCGAGAATGTATCTGAATCAAACTGAGTTAAATATAATGTTGATGACTGGTATTAAACCACAGTAGAATCAAGAACTATAATACAATGTAATATGTGTGTGTGTGTGTGTGTGTGTGTGTGTGTGTGTGTGTGTGTGTGTGTGTGTTATAAAGCCTCTAAAAACCTAATTTGATTTAGTTAGAGAACGTCAAAATGATATTCACATGATACTGTGAAAGAAATAAGTAGTTAAAGGTTATGTATTAATCGTGTAATTTATTCGTCTAAACAGCACAAACGCGGGGTTTTGGATGCCTGTTTCTACGTCATGAACAGATCAGGCATCCCATTGGTTAATAGGAGTGATGTCGTCAAAATCTGCCGAAGGGCATCTGCAATAGTAAGTATGACCCTGACAGAACTGAGACTCACAAATGTACATTTATATGTACGCAATATATATGTTTTATATATATGGTGTCTTCTGGATGATTTTTTCAAAGCACTCCCAAAGTTCCATTTTACAAAAGAATGAAAATGTTTTTTTTATGCACAAAAAAAGTCTTTCCATTTGAGCAAGTCCTGGATTTTAATCTAAAACACAATTTTAGAAGATGCTCTTATCCAGAGTGACGTCCACTACAGGAGCTGGAGCTACTTTGGAGGATTTGTGTTCTCTACTATGAGTTGCTTTGGATAAAAGTGTCTGCTAAGTCTAATGTAATACACATGTCTTACTCAGGGGCCACAATGGTGGTAGACCTTGGTATCGCAACCACCTGGTTTACCGACACTTATTTTTCTGACCACTGACCACCATACCAGGTCACCACCATCCCCAAATTTTTGTTACATAATATGTACATTTATTTGGACAACAAAATGAATGTGTGTCTCATTTTGGTTAAAAGTACATAGGAGTTTCTGCAGGGATCAGTGACCAGGGCATTGATCAAGTGTGGTTTCTTTTTGAGGGCAAAGCTTTACTAATGTAGTTTGTGTGTTTTGGCGACTGTTGTAAATGTTTAAACTAGGTTTGGTTCTTTTGCACTTATGAGAAAGTGATTTTGCGATAATGGCATTTGGGAAATTCATGTAACAATTGACAAGATGTTGGAAAATTAATCTTGGCAGTCAAGAAAAAGTATAATGAACTAATTGAGTGACTGTTTCTATCTTGAACAACTATTAGATTTGCCGTCCTTTGTCAGTTTACATTTTGTCATAGAGCTGTATTGCACTTGGTTTTATCTTTTGCTTTATAAGTGAAATAAGTTTAAGCCATTCCTTTGCATGTGTTAGCCTTTTCGTCAGACAATCTATTTTAGTTTCATCATCATTCAGTTGTGCTTATGTGTGAGAAGATGTTCTGACTGCCTTATGAACTTCCAGATGAACTCCCAGGATGACAGTGGGGTGCTGGTGGGTAACTGGAGTGGTGACTACGACATGGGGACTTCGCCCACCTCCTGGACAGGAAGCGCACAAATCCTGCTTCAGTACGCCAACACCGGCACACCTGTGTGTTTCGCACAGTGCTGGGTGTTTGCCGCCGTGCTGAATTCAAGTACGTTTGAGAATAAACCCCACCTCGCTTCTAATTTATCATACCTGAATAAGGTTACATTTCCAGTGGACCATGTTCCATACATAGCAAAAATATTAGGCCTTTTTCCACCATTGTTTTAAGAAAGTTAGTGAAAAGTGTTGAAAAAAATTGTTGAAACCAAAGAGTATGTGTGTTGTGATTTGGAAGGTGTCTGCCAGCAGGGTATGTACAGTAAAAGTGTGTGGCACCTTGTGGCATGCACACACACAAACAAGCAAACATACACACAAACAGAAAAATGGATGCATACCCTTGCCCAAATACAGGGGTTTGCAATCCCAATAAAATGGCCAATCACAGATTAGTTTAGGCAAAGAAACTACCAAGCGCAGCTGTGGAGTAGAACCTAGTATTGCCTGCTTACATCTGTTACATTAACTACTGAAGCATTTGTAGTGTTTATAAAATCTAAAGCTTCTTATGTCTCAGCCACTTTGTTTTGGTCTGTTACTTCTCTGTAGTGTTTCGTTGTTTGGGGATCCCTAGCAGAGTGGTCACCAACTTCAACTCCGCTCATGACAACAATGGAAATGTAATGACTGACATCTTTGTGGATGAAAATATGAATATGGACCGGGACATGACCCGAGACTCAGTGTGGTGAGAACAGCATACAAGCCAATGCTTCTGCTGACACCCTGCCAAAGCTGTTTCTTTATAGTATTTAATTAACAACGATTTCAGGTTTCAGCAAAAAGTGGATTCAATGGGTTAAGAGTTAAGGGTGATATCATTATAATGATTGCTACCGTGGCATGTCACTAGCACAGAAATGTCATTTGACTACGGAAGCCAGTGGTCTTTTACATGGACATCAAGGGGGATGATGAGGGAAGACATCATCCGGATGACGGATGACAGAACAAAAAGAGATTTTTATATTCATTTCAGATAGATAAATGTAGTGGACCCCTGTTTCTTGGCATAAGAAATTGTGGGTGCTCTGGCGAGGCCATATCATTTCACTAATTTCACTGCATGTCCTACTCTACCCGGTATGTCTATGCAAGTGACAATAAACACTATGCTTGTATCCTTGTATCAGCTGAGCAGCGCTACATTTTGGTACTTTGGTTCTGGTGTTGGTCTGTCACTTGTAAAGAACATCCCTACTGTATGTACAGTCTGCAAACTCATGGCACATTTGGATTGGTATCTGTGTCCAAAGGAATTATCACTGCTGGGTAGAGGCCTACATGAGAAGGACGGATCTGCCTGCTGGGTACAACGGCTGGCAGGTGCTGGACGCCACACCTCAAGAGACGAGTGATGGTGAGTTGTTTTTGCCCTACCATCTACAGTACCAGTGTTTCAGTGTATGGCTGTCAAAAATAACCACTCTTTAGTACTGGCTTTGGCAAGTCAAACGCTAAACAATTGTTATCTTTAACCTTTCCTTTAGGACTATATCGATGTGGCCCAACCTCTGTTGCAGCCATTAAAATTGGAGAGTTGTGCTACCCTTATGATGCTCCTTTTGTCTTTGCTGAGGTCACAGGCTGAGTTTGCATTAGCATTGTTCATTCTTCTCTTTGTGCATCTTTAAGTTTACCTGCAACAAGTGTACCGGTACATTTTTTTTTCCATTAGGTGAACAGTGACATAGTATTTCGCAGGCGCCCGGGGTGGCAAGGAAGTGCAATGGTTGTGCGAAGAGACACGACTTATATAGGAAGTCTGATCCTGACAAAAGCTGTTGGGTCATATTCGGCTCAAAGCATTACAAGTACCTACAAATATCCAGAGGGTGAGTTGAAGCATGTTAAACTCTTCTGATTTACCAGGAGGTGACTGTTTTTTTGAGATTTTGAGAAAACTTAGAAGGTTATCTGTTTATGGTTGAATTCCTGTTCTGAATTAAAGAAAAAAAACGGCACATATGTATTTCAGGGGTTTCTTTGTGAAAGAGTCAAACTTTAGTTTAAAAGAAAAAAATTATGTTGATTGCTGGGTTTTCAGTAACATGTCAGAAGGTAGCTATTGTTTTTATTTTAAACATTAGTCAGTAACACAAGTACAGCAAATGTATATCACCACATATAAATGTAGGTGATACTTAGTAAAACAGCGCATCTCTGTGATTTAGCAAAATAAATCATATTTGATAACTTTTCAATAACATACCCACACAGGAAGTGCCGCTGATGCTGAGACCATGGAACGGGCAACAAGCTTCGGTTGCGCCAGAGACCGTTCTGCTCTCCCGCCAGACGAAGTGACGATTGACATCATAGCACCTGCTGTGCAGCTAGGACAAAACTTCAATCTGAAGCTTGTACTTAAGAACATTGTAGCAGAACATCGTACTGTAGAACTCAAATTAACTTCCAGTGTTATTCACTACACCGGTGTAAACAGTGGTGACTTCAAGGTGGAGCAGCACTCGGTCTCCCTGGGACCAGTAATGAGTGAGCAGACATTCATTCTTTATTGAATCTGGTAGTGCCTTTTGGTTAGCTGTAATAGTTACCCATCGCTTAAAGAGGACATACAATAGATTTTTAGAACTTGGCTTTGTTGAAATAATAGAGGCTATATATGTCTCCAGAGCTGTCATAAATGTAAACCATTGTTGTGTCCTCCTTCTGGCTAAATTCTGAAAAGCCACAAAAGACAGCGTGCATTAGAACAAAGCTTGTTTGTGGTGTTTTAAGAAATAAACTATAGTTCAGTTGTGGTTGCCAAAAGACAGCTCCATTAAGCTAAAACAGTCGACAGTCAATCTCCAGCCTAAATATAAGGTTGTATCTGGACTTGAACAATTTGTCTTGAGTTTATTTTTGCTAAATGAAATTTTAATGCATTGCATTTCAACATAGAAAATGAGGTACACCACTCCATTTAATCATTCTGTATTCCCTTGAATGTCTATAGGCTATGTTTTTTGTTCTAACAATGCCTCTGGCAAATAATACCAAATAACACCTTCAAGCTATGATGTAAGAGCTTGTTGTCTCATACATGTAGTTATTTTCTGCAAGGCAGTTTACATATACCTGTGAAACTATTTTTCTCTTTTGTGCTATGAACCTTCTACAGCTGATGAAGTGGATGTAGAGATACTAGCAAGTGACTATTTGGGGTTAATGGTTGACCAAGGCAGCCTGAGCTTCAACTGTGTGGGCAAAATCTCTGAAAATGGCCTTATGGTGGTAGCAACTAAAGTGGTCCGGTTGGAGACCCCCCTTTTGAGTTTAAAGGTTTGCACAGCTACTTCTGTACTGAAAGCATTCAATCACAACTTTGTTTGCACAAACAAATGCACACAGTTTTGTTATGAAATGTATTTAACATAAAGGTGTGTGATGTCTCATCAGAGCATGAACAGAAGTCTGTCGTTGCTGTTAAAGTTTTAATTTACATCTAGATGCAGATAAATACTGTGTATTTGTAATACTGTACTGTATGTCTTTTTGTAAATTTCTGTAGCTGGATGGAGAGGTGAGGGTGGGCCATGACATGTCCATCACCATGGTCTTCAACAACGTGTTCAATCTCGCCTTGGGTAATGTGCGTCTGCATATGGAGGGCCCCGGCAAGATGGGGTTCAGACAGAAACGTTACGAGTAAGCACAACCCACCCATTGTTTACATACTACACATCCCTCTAGAAAACCACTGCATTTCACCACAAATAACCAAACTGTCAGCCTCATAACCCCATTGGCAGATTTTAGACAAGGCACAGGGCACCAAAATTACCTCCTATCTTGCTGTCTAAATGCTTGAATTACAGTGGTCACTCACTTAAATACCGGTACATAAAGTGTCCTATGATGATGTACACTACAAAGACGAACAGTTAAAGTAATGTGCCCACTTCTTAGCAAAGTTAACATTGTATGATTATACTATATATTTCCCAGGCACATTCAGAAATCAATCAATCAATCAATCAATCAATCAATCTATCTATCTATCTATCTATCTATCTATCTATCTATCTATCTATCTATCTATCTATCTATCTATCTATCTATCTATCTATCTATCTAAAGTTGTGGTCAAAAGTTTAAATACACTTGTAAAGAACATAATGTCATGGCCCTCTTGAGTTTCCAGTTATTTCTACAACTCTTATTTTTCTCTGATAGAGTGATTGGAACAGATACTTTCTTGTCACAAAAAACATTTCTGAAGTTTGGTTCTTTTATGACTTTTTTTATCGGTTAACAGAAAAAGTGACCAAATCTGATGGGTCAAAAATATACATACAGCAACATGAATTAACAATTTTGGTGACTTAGAAAGTTATGTCTATGAAATGAGCTTCATATCATGGCCTCTTAACTTCTTGTGAGTGTTTATGAGTGACTACAGCTGGTGACTTCTCTGAGGCTCATTGGATACAAAAACCCACAAACACTACAATGGGAAAGTCAAAGGAGCTCAGCACGGATCTGAAAAAGAGAGTCATTGACTTGAACGAGTCAGGAAAGTCACTTGGAGCCATTTCAAAGCAGCTGCAGGTCCCAAGAGCAATAGTGCAAACAATTGTTTGCAAGTATAAAATGCATGCCACTGTTTTGTCACTGCCACGATCAGGAAGAAAATGCAAGCTATCACCTGCTGCTGAGAGAAATTGGTCAGGAGGGTGAAGAGTCAACCAGAAAGCACCAAAAAGCAGATCTGCAAAGAATTACAAGCTGCTGGGACACAGGTGTCCGTGTCCACAGGCAAGCGTGTTTTGCATCCCCTTGGTCTGAGAGCCTACCATGCAAGAAGGAAGCCCAAAAGCGGCTTAAGGCTTGACTGAAGTTTGCTGCTGATCACATGGACAAAGATAAGACCTTCTGGAGGAAAGTTCTGTGGTCAGACGAA
Source organism: Setipinna tenuifilis (assembly GCA_030347295.1). Classification (NCBI taxonomy): domain Eukaryota; kingdom Metazoa; phylum Chordata; class Actinopteri; order Clupeiformes; family Engraulidae; genus Setipinna; species Setipinna tenuifilis. The sequence continues at coordinate 16,749,680 of CM059285.1, forward strand.
ACTAAAATGGAGCTGTTTGGCCACAATGCCCAGCAATATGTTTGGAGGAGAAAAGGTGAGGCCTTTAACCCCAAGAACACCATGCCTACCGTCAAGCACAGTGGTGGTAGTACCATGCTGTGGGGCTGTTTTGCTGCCAATGGAACTGGTGCTTTGCACAGAGTAAATGGGATAATGAAGAAGGAGGATTACCTTCAAATTCTTCAAGATAACCTAAAATCATCAGCCCGAAGGTTGGGTCTTGGGCGCAGTTGGGTGTTCCAACAGGACAATGACCCCAAACACATATTAAAAGTGGTAATGAAATGGCTAAATCGGGCTACAATTAAGGTTTTAGAATGGCCTTCCCAAAGTCCTGACTTAAAACCTAATGAGAACATGTGGACAATGCTAAAGAAACAAGTCCATGTCAGAAACCAAACAAATTTAACTTAACTGCACCAATTCTGTGAAGAGGAATGGTCAACAATTCAACCAGAAGCCTGTGGATGGCTACCAAAAGCATCTACTTGAAGTAGAAATGTCCAAGGGACATGTAACCAAATATTAGCATTGCTGTATGTATATTTTTGACCCAGCAGATTTGGTCACTTTTCCTGTTAACCCATAATACAGTCATAAAAGAACCAAACTTCAGGAATGTTTTTTGTGACAAGGAAGTATCTGTTCCAATCACTCTATCATAAAAAACAGAGTTGTAGAAATAACTGGAAACTCAAGAGGGCCATGACATTATGTTCTTTACAAGTGTATGTAAACTTTTGACCACAACTGTATCTATCTATCTGTCTGTCTGTCTGTCTGTCTGTCTGTCATCCTAGCTATCTATCTTCGATTTCTTTTTGCCTGGTTTTTATTTTTTTAAAATACTTAACTTTAAAAATCTTATAAATTAAACTATGTAAATATTGGTATCCTGCAGCGTTATCGACCCTGGTGCCTCTATAACTTGGACTGAGTCATTCACGCCAGAGGTCGCGGGACCTGGAACAGTGGTGGCCTGTCTGGACAGCCCAAACGTCAGACAAGTTTGTGGGGCACTCGACTTCCAGATCCAGCCTTGAAACAAGATGCTTCATATGTGAACAAAACAAAAGATGCTGTATATGCATTAAACCCCTAATGCAAATAAAATGTTACGCTCTATTTCTGTTGTCTGTTTTCATATTTGCTTGCTCCTCTGTTAATTAAAACTATTATTGATTGAAATGCAAAATAATAACAGACATTCTGAACTGGGGATAAACAGGTAGATCAGTAGTGAAATCATGTGCACAAGCAGAAGCCAACCTTTCTGAAGCCAAGATCTCCAGCTATGGAGTTAATACTACAAAAGATAGATCATATATTATTAATATTTATTAATATTATTATCATGTGCTTTATCCAGTAATCTTATATGACCTTCAGAATACTTTGTACCAAGGAGGCATCGTCGGTTTTCACGTGTGGGGATCTGGTGGCCTTGAAGGCCTTAGCATATAATTTAAACAGTTCACTGGCGTGTCTGTGGATCCTGGAGGAGGAGCCGTTGAGAAATGTTGCACAGGATAAATCGGAAAATGTGATAAATAACTTTGTATCGATTTCCAGCTTACCTTGCACTCTGCAGGGGCATATGGAGCCATCATGGCAGCGAATGCAATTGGTGAAGGAAGATTTATCTGCCAATATAACGTCATACCATTAACATGGTGTAGTCCCTGGGTCAATTTATTTTTTTCCACACAAAATGCATTCTGTGCCTTTACCCTTGCACATACTAATACAGACATATTATGGTCCCTCAGGTATTCATGCAGACAGACACATCCTATGATCTATCATTCTTGGATTATTCATAAATATCAAAAATAAGGCATTTGGTAAGGTAAAAATAGGTTAATGAAAAATATGTAGGACCTAATGTAGATAAATATGTACATAAACTCACAAATTAGGCTACTGTTTTTTTCATAAAAAAAATATATATATATATTTGGCAAGATACATAATAGGTGTAATATCACACCCTGGAAATTCTGTAACTGCAACACCCTAACACACATTTGCACATTATGCAGACACAACCTATTGTACAGAAATGTAACATGAATACACACTGGATCAGTTTGATATGCAGTTTAAGCAAAAACACACCACCAGATGGCAATAAACCATCATAATTCCCAAGGTCTCTCTTTTGATGTGTATAGTAGCTGTGTCAAACAAGTGTTTTGGTACACTTTTCTAAATTTACAGTATGATAGGCAGTGTCTGACTGATGCATGTAAATTATTGACGACTTATAGGATGAAGGCAGATTATATGAGAGTGCCATTATAGGCCATAATAAATATATTTTTGTAAAATCACCTACCTTAAAATATTACAGTCGATTGTCCAAGTCCAATGAGTATGTTTAAATCAGTCCATATGTTCTCTGTGTAGGAAATATGTGTGTTGTGTAGGACATATGTGTGTCTGTAGTATCCCTGCTCTTACTTACTTACTTAGACACATGCATCTCCCTGTATGTATGAAGGTAGTCTGCTTACTCTGTGTTCCTCTACACCTCTGTTAGCTTATGTCGTCCTTTTTTGTAAGTTGCTTTGGATAAAAGCGTCTGCTAAGTGTAATGTAGTGTAATGTAATGTGTGGTGTGCCTGGTGGGCCTGGGTCTGTCTGTGTTTCCCTTGCAGGAAGTGGGATGGCTTTACGCATGAGGCCGTGCTGGCGGCCCACAGAGGAATCATTTAGTGCTATGCCTGGCCAGTATACCAGTTACATACTTTACATTACATTACATTACATTTAGCAGGCGCTTTTATCCAAAGCGACTTACAAAAAGGAGGACATAAGCTGACAGAGGTGTAGAGGAACACAGAGTAAGCGGACTACCTTTATACATACAGGCAGATGCATGTGCCCAAGCAAGTTTCCCAGAGCAGGGGCACTACAGACACACATACTCCCCACATGGAGACAGAGTGATTGTTAGTTTTGTTAGGAAGGGAAGGGTTTTTACATACTTACAAGAAATGTCTATGAAGTCATGATGTCTAGAAAGACTAATATTGTCATGCTGCATCCAGAAAGACCACAAGTAAGGAAGAAAGTCAATTGTATCTCTAAAGCTCCTTTAAACACCTTTAAACACCTTCAAATGGACATCACACATCAACAGCAACAATGAAAGTGCAGCAGGGGCACAAACAGTTGCTGACTAAAACATGAGATGGGAAGATTAGGTGGCTGCAGGCCCTGCAGAGGGCCTGTCACCGCTCAGTTTAAGTTATGATCCTGGCACATGCAGAAGCCCTCTGCCTGAGGACCTAAGGGGCCTGGGGACTGAGCAGAGTTGAATGACATTAGCTTGCATTTATACCTCAAAAAAAACAGAGGCGTCAATCTCAGGTTCAGAAAGTAAAAACCCTGAAAAAAAAATGTGACCCAACCAGCTCCGAATCCGCTGATTGTAATGAGCACTCAGGACAGGTAGATAAGCTACTCAGTGAAGTCACCTGTGTTAGAAGGAAACCGTGGTGGTTTTTTTTTTTACAGAAACCAGGATTGACACCTCTGCCTAAAAATTTAATGTTTCAATAGTATGTCTGGCTTAGGGTGTTACACAGCCCCACAACTGAAGAACCTAAAGGTAAACTAAACCCATGCTGCTGATTCATTTCCTTTCTATTTGGGCTGATATAATGGAATAGTAACTACATGATCCTGTCTTGTATAGTAAAAATAGACAATACGTCTTCCATATGGTTACCTTTAATGTTTATGTTCTACTCAGGAATTACTGAAAGATACTGTGCATAGTAAACATTAATTATATATCACAGACAAAACAGTCACAAACTAGTTGGCTACTGATAAGAGGAAGAAAATGTAAAAAATGTATTAAAAAACATACAATGCTCGACGGCAGACTCTGAGCATTTGACACTGGATGCCATAGAGCACTTGGAGTCAGTGGAGGGAACTGAGGGTCGTGGTGATGTAGGAGAGTGTCTGCTTGGTAGCCATTGGTAGCCATCGCCTTGGTAGCCATCCCCTTGGTAGCCGTCCCCAAACTGCATTTTACTTTACTCCCCTCTTCCCAGGCACAGTTTTAGACCAACAGTCACCAATTTCACTGCATGTCCTACTCTACAAAGTATGCCTATGCATGTGACAACAAACAATCTTTGTATCCTTGTATACTTAAAGTCCAGCAATAGCATATTGAATGGACTGTGGGCAGGTAAGGACGGACTGATAAAGGGAGAAGAAAAGTGTGCGACAGTCAGTAGACAATGTGGGAAGAAATGAAAGCATGCCGAGGCATCTTGACTTCTGTGTAACACACCTTAGATCTCAGTTTGCTAATATTGCTCACTGCTTACCATGTGTGTCAAATGACCAAGACACAAATGTAACCTCTAGCAGACAAGAAAAGCCAAATGCACAACCACTACAGCAAGAAGTGGAATTTAATAATAATTTGGGATTACATCCCAGTATGAGTAGTAGTTTTACTAATTTTACTAATCACTAAATGATTAAAAAAACTATATATTTTGTGACTTCAGACTTACAAATCGTTATGTAAAAAGAACATTCAGTACTTGATACCATGTGACACTTTCCATCAACACAAAGATATCTGTCTGTACATTGCACTGACCTTTACTTCCTTAACACAACATGACATAAATAATTCATGTTTTAAACAATAGTTTTATTTACAAAAGTCAGTGATAATTATAATAGTAACCGTATATTATCCCAATGTACTCCCAGTGACATGGTCCAGGTATAAAAAGAGAGGGATCTGTCACCCTCCAGCAGAGGGCGTAGTTTGGTGTGGATATAAATGTTCTTGCCTGACATCTGCATCCATATGCTACATGTGCAGAGGTCTTTCCCAGTCCTGTTTTATTTCTGTACTCCATGTCCCTCAACTTGAACACTAACAGCTATGGCCAGTTTCCAAGGCAGAGCATACTCAAAAGGCATGTTGTGCACCCATGCACTGGCACTGTTTTAATTCCTGCTTGCAGTATTAGTAATAATCAAAAATCTTTTCCAACAGGAGGTTCACCCTGGAGGAAGAACAACTGGCACAAACATTTTTTTGATAACAATAATAATAATAATAATAATAATGTGGCACAGTGAAGTTTGGGTGAGATTGTCCAGAATGCATTGGTTTATGCCAGCCACAAGTCAGCCATTTGATTTCAAACAAGTACTTTTCAATTTAAAAAGGTAAAAGTAAGTTTAGTGAATCTAAACATTCGAGCTGGTTACCACTGAACAGTGTCATATCTCACTACCATAAAGTTAACTAAAGTTTAACTCTCTTACTACAGTACCGATCAACCATACCGATCTTGGGGACATTATCAAGCATCTTGCTCCCACAAGTTTTCAGGTAACATGGTCGCAATTTTGGTGACATCCTCACACCTGTCTAGTAAGTTTGGCAGAATTTCTGACCATCATGTATTAGTTTCAGCACAGAAAGTATCACTGACTGTAGTTGGTGGCAGTAAGCTTGACAAGTCAAAAACCCTTTTTTTCTAGTGGAGTTTGGCAAGTCTTTATTGATGATCTTGCAAAGCATCTTGGGCAGACAGCACTGCGGTTTGGATAGCTTGTCAAGTTGGCACATCAAGTTGGGATCTGCTCAACTTAATGCAAATGAATCAGATGACAGCGTCAGCGTTATCCAATGACAGTAGAGCACATGGGGATATCTCATTACATCCGCAGTTCTCCTAAAGGTGTACTTCTCTTGAGAAAAGTAATTTTTCAAAAGGCTATTGAAACTATAGATATAAGATATATACTTGTAATGTAGGACATGCTTATGGTTTCTGGGTTCCAAGGATTACATGATTATGGTCCATTAGTCCATTTTACCATGAACCCATGTACACAAGCACAACCACCCCAGGGCCTGGCCTGGGGAAGGGTTGGCAGAAATCGCCTGTGTCTGATGGGTTTTGTATGTATTAAAAACTGTGCAGAGTTTGGCGACGGCACAATCACCTGTTATTATGGTAAGCTAAGTAGCTAGCTAGATTGATACATAGATATCGTAGCTATTGTATTCCTCGTAGCTTCTGAAAACACACCCATGGCTGAACATTTTGGAAATGCGTCCACATCTAAATACAGGTAGGCAGCACAAAATCTCAACACCCTTGCCAGAACCAGTCCATCAGTCCTGGGATAAGTGCACCATACCACATGCTTTAAATTTGAAAATGTCACCACCACACCTGTGACGCTAGGAAACCACCAATAGTACACCGTGCCGCATGCCTTTGATTCATTTTCAGTGGAGTCCAGTGGGCCGTTAGTGGCAGTCTCGCAAAGCATCTTGGGAAGGCGGCACGGCAGTTTGGATAGCTCCAGCACATCAAGCTGGGTTGTGCTCAACTTTATGCAAATGAACCCGGTAAACACATTGTAGTTATCCAATGGAAGGAGGGCACATGGGGATGTGTGAGGATTTGACATCATCAGTTCACCGGAAGTTGCACTTCTCTCCTGAAAAGTCATTTTGTAAGAGTACTTGAAACCGTGGATATAACAGAAAACAATGTAAGACATTCTTTTGGTGTCTGGGTTAAAACAATTATATGATTCATAAGAATCACAGGCTGTAAGCAATAGCCTGCCTCCATTAGGGGTTAAATGAACAATCAGCAGGAGACAGTAACAACAATGAGGCTGATACTGAAGGCACTTGCTTGCCTTAAAACTGTGAACTGCATGTTGATGCCTGTGAATGCTGCATGGGCAAAACAGAACTCCCATAATTTGTGAATATTATATTACATTACACTTAGCTGACGGTTTTACCCAAGCGACTTACAGTTATTTAGGTACAGGGTTTCAGTTACAGTTCCTGAAGCTATGTGAGGTTAGATGCCTTGCTCAAGGGCACTTCAGCCAAGGATGATGCTGCAGGAGAGCACTAGTTGTTAACTTACCCACCAGCACTGGTGTGGGAAGTTTTGATGTTTTATAAGGTGCATCCTACAGGAGCCATATTTGTTTGTGGTGTTAAACTGATAAGTTGTCCCACCAGCTTCCCTGACTTCAGGCAATTCTCGAAGACAGAACAGTTACCATCATCTTCATCCTTTCATTTTGCCACTTTCTGCTGCATGTATTCCTGATCAAGGGCAGAGTAACATCTATAGCGACAGACATTGATGCCGCGACACAAAGTGTGTCAAACAGGTCTGCTTAGTCATTGTTCCGTGGCTGCGGCAGATACTGCTTGCACAAGTCATTTAGTACATATTGCTTCAAGGCTCTTTTTACAAAAGCAACAGCAAGCAACTTATGCCCCGTCTTACCATGTCCTTGAATTTTGCATTGTACTTTTGGGTTGATCCATCTTCAAAAAAAAAAAAAACAACAACATCCTGCACCAATCTCCCTTCTAAATCTTTAGAGACAAATCATGTTTGTTGGACAATGATGATGAGTGGCTAAGTGGCTCAGTCAGTTCTGATTGTCATGAGCTGAGCATTATTACATTACATTACACTTAGCAGACGCTCTTATCCAGAGCACCTTACAGGTATTTACAGGGTTTCAGTTACAGTCCTTGGAGCAGTGTGGGGTTAGATGCTTTGCTCAAGGGCATTTCAACCATGGGTAGAGTGGGATTTCAACCTGCAACCCTCCAATCCCAAGATCCTAACCACTAGGCCACAGCTGCATGCTTGATCCCTTTATAATTAAACATTATTAAGGTCATTTTACTGTCGCTATAGGCAACTGTCATTGGCCACTTATTGTGTGCCGAGTTCTAACTCTTTAATTCCAGAGTATGTTGATAGCAGATAGACACGAACATTGATCTAGCACAAAAACAGGCAATGCCTTCTCTTCCAGGAAATCATTTTCAGCTGTTATTTCTCAACCAAAGGCTCAGTGCCAGAAGCAAAGCAAACAGTTACTAGTACAAACCATAAGCAAGACAGTGACAGGAGAAAAAGTGGGCCACATACCATGCTTAACTTCAAGCAGAGCTTTGTGACACACCTGCTACAACCTCACTATATGCCTACCTATACACAAAAATGGTACACTGGAACATAGGGTTAGGGTACTTTTGGGGGCCAAGCAGAAAAGCTGCTTGTTTTACTAGCTTTTCTTCTTCTTCTTCTTCTTCTTCTTCTTCTTCCATGAAAGTCTATGACAGCCCATAGAACCAATTGGTAAAAAGTTTTGAAATTTGGTACACTGGTCTAGGACAGCAAGTGTCATATCAATAGAGCACAGACTCTAGCGCCACCAATAGGTCAAAGTTGGACATGTGTTCATGTGTGTAACTTTTGATCCATACTTGTTTATTTATTCTTTACTTTTGTTTTCAAATGCAGAGATTTTATCTGCTCTGTGCATGCAGTACCAGCCAGTCTAACACACTATCCATTCACCAAGTCTAGCATCATTACCTGGAATGAGTTACACCAGCTAGCTTGTATTTGATTGTAATCCACTTCCACTGAAAGAGTCTAACAGCGAGGGAAGTCAGAATAGGTTATTGATTGCAATGAGAAGAGAAGCCTGTATATCCTTTTATCCAACATTGCAGAAGACGTATTAGCCAATTTCCCAAAGGTGTTTCTTTAAACGGGGCTGCCAAGCTAAGCTCTTTGGCTGTTAACAGTGCCAAAGCCAGGATGCTGGGTTACACCTTGGACAGTATTATGACAATGTGTCGCAGCATGTGACCAGATTAAAGAAGAGTAAAAAAGTACTTAGTGTATTGGCTGACTAGATAGAGGATTTTAAAATGGACAAGGGGACTGGTGTCCTTCAGTTTGGCTTGATGAGCTTTTGCTTGAAGCTAATGTTCTTTCAATGTGCTCCTTGAGATAAAAGTTGAATGTATTTTATGATTTTATGAGGTTGTTTCAGATAGCCTTTGAGTCCGCTATGAATTGTGTGGGTGACCCTTTCAATTTTGTCCAAAAGATTACCTCCTTTTTAAGATTGTTAGACTTAGGATGACCCAAAGAGCGCACATGTATACCAAATCTCATGCTTTTAAGAAGTTGTTTTGGGTGACATTTGAATCAAGTCTTTCTCATTGTATAGACAGCCATTCCTAATTTCTCTAAAAACTCACTTTCTGAGTTCCACTTATCCTGACATGTTTGGGGCATCCCTGCTACTATTATTACTACTATTGTTCTTATGTCAAAAATTAGCCAAGTATGATCATTTATAATGTGTTTTGCTTAGAGGTGTCAATACCAGGTTCAGAAAGTAAAAACCCTTCTACAAATTTGATCCAACCAGCTCTGAATCAGCTGATCGTAATGAGTACTCAAGACCGGTAGATCAGCTACTCAGTAAAGTCACCTGTGTTAGAAGGAAAATGTGTCAAGGTCTTTACTTTCTGAACCCGGGATTGACACCTCTGGTTTTGCTTTAGTATTGTATGTTGCTTTTGACAAATCAAAAACACAATCTGCCAAACGTCAAACATAAACATAGCATTGTAAGCATACACATATATACTAGGGTGTTATCATGGTGGAAAGTATTCTGTATTTGTTTCTATGTACAACACATGGAACACAAAGCAGCTAGGATGTTATGTTAAAGGTATTTTCAAAATCCACAAAACAATGCAAATATAATTTATGTGTGAAGGAAAATTTGACAGCCTCCTGTTCATCCATGTATCATTGCTCTGTGTACAGTCTGTTCCTCTGTGACAACAGAAACATTGCCCGTTCTGTTTTGCCATGTAGCAAATTGCTGACCATTGCTGAAACAAGATAGGCTGCAACAAGATATGTAGCAGCATAAATATAGCCTATCAGCATCCTAGAACTTGATGCTGAGAGGATACTGAATTAATTGCCCGTACAGTGTCAGTCAATGGGGGAGGATGGACACCTGACAGTGGTGACAAACACAGTCTACTCTGCAGGATTTAAGACACACTCAAAAAATGCCTTTGAAAAAAAAAACTACAAGTCTAAGAACCTGACCCAAATCAAAATGAGAGTTTTCAAATTGCTCTCTCTGTCGTCAGCATCAATGGTGACGTCCAGACTGTCATAGGGCATCAATAGTGACGTGACTCACAGAGTGTCATATGACATCCTGATTGTTGATTGGATGCCATCATTTTACTATCCATATATAGACTTATTTTTGAATGGCTTAGAGTTTGCCTTAAACAGATTTTAAAGGTTTTGGAATTTAAAAAGCCTGTAAGATGCATGTGTCATGGTTGTCAGCTATCAATCCTGTACTATTACCTGACTACTTGGAGAGATGACTGAAACCTTAACAGGTGTAGAAGTAAGAGTCATGAACAATTACAAAAACAATTATTGGGCAACATGTAAAAAGCCTTCTATTGCTGGGGAATCCAACTACAGGCATCTCTGAGAGGCCACTGACGCATTTACAGCGCAAGCTCCCCTTTAGCGAGAATTCAAGCAACCTTCTTAGTATTCTGCTCACTAAAGGCTACCAAAGTGACTTGGGGAAAAAACAGCCATCAGACCTTAAAAGTGATTGGTTTGCTATAGATTCTGCTGACGTCGAAGTGGGACTATACAAGATTATATTTTTTTCATATAGTGATAGAACATCATTCATTATAATGACCATTTCACTGTTCGTCACAGATCGTATCCTGTACCCTCTCACCTACACGTGCGCTCTGCTCAGCATCTTAAGCAAATCGGTATTTTCCTTGAGACATTTTATCTTTGAAAGAAAAGCGGGCAGTCACATCCCTCATGCTTCAGCACGCTCTAGCAGCATAACTGTGTGTGTAAGAAAGGAATGGGAGGACGTTGCATAGGCTATCTTTCTGTTATTCTACACGCCACTTCTCTTGAAAGATTTGTGGCCTTATCTGCAGTTTGCTTATAGGCCGTCATGTCCTGATTTCACCCTGAACTACCCAAATACAGTGGGATATAGAATTCTGTAATCACGCTATTCTTGGGTTTAGGCAGGCCCACGTAATAGACATGTGCCTAAAATATTTTTGGACTGAGGTGTGACTACAGCCCCAGTAGCAGCATACAAAACCAGTTGAGTTTTAGGAATAAAATCTGGTGAGGAGACATGCGCAGTCTAATTGGCCCCAAATTCCACGCATCCAATTCTACCATATCCCAATGTTCTCCCATAACATCGTAATGGCCAGACGGGTGGAATTTCATAAACTCGACTCTTCAAGCTGACATCAGGCTAAGCCACAGCGGGCTTTTGCTGCTTCGGTCACCGCAGAGTCGACGCTCGCGCCTCCGGAGACTGCAGTGAGCTCCTCGGTGTTCACGCGTGCCCATGACCTAGATGCGGATAGCCCCGCAGTCTCTTTAATCACCATGGGTTGGTGGGGGTTTGCGAGTAGTCTAGCAAGAGAGAAAATGGAGAAAAGGGGAGTCCAACAATCACTTTTACGTCAACTGCGCGCTGGGGGCGTGAAGCAAAGAGTGTAAAAAAAGCGAGGCATCACCGCCCTCGCATTACGGGGTGCACCATTCCCTCCTCTGTACCTCAACGCGCGCGTAAAAAAGGCGATCCGAGTAAAAGGGAAAGACTTCGTGAATCACTGCTCCAAGCTGACAACGATGGTTAATGTTTGCTCTTGGCGACTATTTTTACTCCCGACAATTTAAGATTGGCACACACCAATGGTTTTATATCACGTAGAATGGGATTAACTTTGACGGGCAGATATATCTTTTTGTTTCTTGCTGTCCATATAGGTGAGTGGCAACCATTTCGATGTTTTGCTTTGCAGTGGCAGTGTAATTAAATACGCCATTCTGTTGAAACGTGGAAAAGCTTTTGACGTGACGGTTGTGTGAATTGGCATTTTACAAAAGTAAACTTTGTTTAAGATTGTTGTTTGTAGATTGGGTGAATTAGACAAACAGTAAAATAACATAGGATAATGAGCCAGGCTATCTAATCAGTAGGGATTTTTCCCCCGAACAGCCTATTTAGCGCCACTACACAATCCACATCAAGCTCTAGCAAATTCCTTTATACCATCGTGATATTTTCTTAACCGCCCCTTCAAATGCTCGCATAATTACGCCATGCCCAAATATGATCGACAATTTTGTATTCAGGACTGATTTCGAGTACTGATAGTCTTTGCGGAATTGGGACTTACCTCCTAATAATGCACGACCTATTGCTGCTGACTGGGGATTGCCTCCCCCCTCAAGAATCCCAGGGACGTGGCTTGGGATGCATCAATTATTCAAGCCGCAAACGTCCATAGAGGAACCTTGCCCTTATAAGAAATTTTTTTTAATGAACAGTTTAATGAAAAAGAACAGGGGATAGGCCTATAACTGGATATTAAATAAATTCAATTTGAATTAGTCTTTTGACAAATGCTATTTGGTCAGAATTACATATTTAAATGTAAAAAGTGCTGTTTAACGCCTGCAGCCATCACACCCTGAAAAATATGACGGGGCTAGCCAATAAGACCAAGATTTCATTTTTTATTCCTTTAAAAAATTGTTAAAATGCGTGTATGGTCGAATCATTTAAGTGCCATTATCATAAAACTGTCGCAAGTGTCTCTGCTGAATACTGTTGAAACAAGATGTCGATTTCCTCTCTGCTCGAGTACCATTTGTGTTGAGAAAATCTACTAATCCAAAGCTATGAATAAAGCTGGGTTGTTTGTCGGCTATGCAGTAAATCTATAACGAATTCGAACGAAATACACAGCTAGCCTACATGTGTTATCCTTTAAAACGACTCTCTCCTCACAAGAACATAAATTCAGAACGAATCCACTAGTCAGGTCAAAGTGGTGTGACGGCAGTGAGGAGAGGATGAATATTTTAAAGGATATCGGGACCCGGGAAACATAATGTAGAATTTTATGTTACGTGACTGTAAAACGCATTCTTTTAAGGAATTTTTAAAAACTCCCCCTGTTGAAGATTATACACATAATTCATCTATCGTGGCATGCGGGCCATTAGCCTTGTAAAACGTGTGCGCGTGTGTGTGCGCGCATAAGGGCTCTTTGACGTAAAGATAGAAATCGTCAGTAGGTGTAATTTTTTTCCCTCGTGGAAATTCTGTGCGCCGTGACTGTTTACAAAGTAGAGTCGTTATGATCACGACGTCGCCCCATATTGCATAAGAAGTATGCCGCATAGTCCTATTTGCGGGTATAGGTCTATCCAATTGTCTGCATAGGCTACGTGTGTGACATCATACAAAAATGAGTGATCTCAGTTTAATAGAGAATTTGTATATTACTGTTCAGTATACGTTTTAACACTGCCATTTTCCCCTAGCTATCCAAACGTATTAGCCAATGTTCTCTCTCTCTACACGATGTCACACAGATAGACAGACCTAGTTGACAGCTTCACTCCCCCTCATCTGCGATGTCGAATGAAGGACTTCAGATAGGTGTTCAAGCTTTATGCGTCGTAGGTCAAAGTGAAACATCATGACCACTATGACCAACTGACCGGATCCTTAACCTAACGAACCATGCAGAAATAGCTTGGCTGGAACCACCCCTCTACTCAAAAAGCAATTTGATTAGCCAGATAAGACAGAACATCTCACGCGTCTGATTTTTTTCTCCAATAACTGTGTAAAACCATTCTCGATTTGGATAATGTAGCCTACATGTTATCATCACCTGCCATCACGCGCAGTGCGTGCGCGCGCACAAGTACACACAGGCAGAGCCCACAGTCAGACAAGGATTACCTCATAGTCGATGTGGCATTGACTGTAGGTGTGGAATGAACGTTTCCGTGTAGTTTTATATTATATGAATTTATGAACTACAATAAAATGTTAGACGCAGTCTATATTATAATGGCATTGTTGTGGGTTACTGTATGCTAGCCTATTCGTTGTTCTTATGAATTATAGCCATTTGTTGTCTACGTAATAAAATAATTTGCCCCATTTTGTCTTACAAGATTTGATTTATCGCAATATTTGATACATTTGTCGGATGCCTGACCTGAAAGAAACATTAAGTTATTTAGAAGCTGAAAGCATCCATATTTCTCATTTACACCTCCACGCTTCTCACCATCCTGTTTCCACAGCATATCTACTGCAGGCAGTGAGTGCAACAGGGAAATGTGAAACAGTATTCAAAGGCTTCTCCAACTGCCTTCTTGAACTTGGAGAAAATATGGCCAACTATCCACAGGAGTTGGACGAGAAGGAGAATATCCAGACCATCTGCGGGTGAGCTGATTTTTTTTTTAAATAAACCCAACCAAATTAGATATGAAGTAGGCGGGGATTCAAAGCGTTAATCAGCCAGATGGCGCCAGGAGGCTCCAGTCTTCATCCCGGCAGTGCTAAAGCAGCAATGCACATACGTACTCCTATCCTACTAATTAACAGGGAATGGAGCAGGTTGTGTGACAGATCTGATATCGACTTCAACTGGACTACAACGCCAGACAGAAACTGCGAGGGGGCTTGTTCGCCATGGCGGAGTAATTTCAGTATTTCTTTTCATACAATATTTTGCAGTGAAGAAGGCTGGTGTAGCCTAATAGTGAGTGAGACAAAGCGTGTGTGTGTGTGTGCGTTTGGTGGAAATATGATGATGGTGATGTGTGTGCGTGCGTGCGTGTGTGTGTGTGTGTGGAAGGGGGTGGGGTGGGGAGGGGATTGCGGAAAAGCCAGGGACACTAGGGACACCCATTGAGGGTTTCCCATGTCCCTGCCCTCAGCCTGCGCAAAGAAAAAAAGGCAGGTGAGCCTTAATTCCTACAGCCCGTCAACGTAAGGCCATCAAACCAGTTTATTTCAGCCTAATATTTATTAGGCAGTAGACTTTGCAATATGAGTTGGTGACGATTTCGGAAAGGTTGTTAAATATGCAGATGCAGTAAAATATATTTTCGTTTATATATAAACGAAGCCAATTCCTAATTTATAGTTTCATGATTTATGGCATCCTATGCCTAACAGCAGGTTTACTCATATCTTGGAGAGATTTTTAAAAAATATAGGCTTTACTAAAATCGCAGCAGCAGATGCCTTATTCATACCTGTTCAATGTAGCACCTATAGCTTAACTAGTATCTATATACTATTTTTACCACCACCGTTATTATTATTATTATTATTAGTAGTAGTAGTGGTAGCCTATGAATTTTTATTATTTTCTCCTGTAAAATTCCAGATATTTTTAGATAACCTAACCACAAGTCTATAATTTCGATAAAAAACAGTGGTGAAATGTAAAAATGAGCAGCCTGTGTACACTGACTATTTAAACGTTTTGGTTTACAGATACTGGGACGGTTTCCATTCATGTGCTACAACTGCGCTTGCAGACTGCCAAGAAGGAGCGACAGATCTCTGGGAGAAGCTTAAAAAGGAGTCAAGAAATCTGGAGTTCCGAGGGAGCTTGTTTGAACTCTGCGGTGGCGGGAACGGCGCGCCCACATCACCCGTACCGCACGGCTTTGCCATGCTTCTAACAGCCTTTTCTACCCTGGTGACATGGCTTGCATTTTAACATCCCACCCCAACCCACAACCCAGAAAAAAGAAGACAACAGAATAAACACGAGAGAGAATTAATGCAGCTGAGAAAAAAAAGATTAAAACAATTAAAACCATCTTGGAAAAACGCCTTTGAAAAGATACAAGCAAATGGATGTAAGCCTGGCATAGATACACACGCAGTGACGCCCGGATATGCGTGGCACCAGTGTACTGTCCTGACTTGGTGTACTCCAGCATTTTTGCATTATTCGCAGAGGGGGAAAAGAGCAGTATCCACATGGGCACACAGCCTTATTAATTATTCAGCAAGTATTGAGCTGGAATGATTGAATTCAGATGGCCTTCGCTTGTGGAATCAACATGAAGTCTCCAATAAACCATATAGGCATATTTGTAAGCCATGACCAGCTCCTTCATCAGGGATATTATAGCCTGTTAAAAATAGATGAAATGATACGCATACCCGTAGATCACTGAATTTTGCGTTGAGCTAGCTTCAATATCCACCCCAATTGGGTTTCTTCAAATATTAATTTCCCAAATTTGCTGGGGTTCTGTCAAGTCAAAGTGACCGGACTTAAGGATACGACAACTGTATCTGGTGTAATTCTCATGCTGAAAAGAGTGTAAGAAAATATAATTTTTAAACTATGACGATGACGTTACAGAGTACACCATTCACTGGCAGGGTTAAGATAGACTGAATGGTTGGGAATTATATTTTTTAGTTTAGATGACCAGTAGGCCTACCTAGTTAGACATAAAGCCAGATGTGGAGAGCTGCAATTTAGTTTCTTCTGCCATTTGTGCTACCACAGTTCCCCTTTCCAAGAAAAACGAGGAAGGGCAGCCTTCATTTAGAACAACGGTATCCTATACATTTGTAATTAGTCTAATACTAGCCTACTTCCAAAAGTACCGTAGCACGACGGTATTGAGCACATCATCCGAGAAAGAAGGAAAAAAATGATGGCCATATAAGGCCTATTTTATGTTGCCAAGGCGTAGATCACGTTTCACTGCCTTCGAGAGAGATATGTGTTTTGTTTGTATGTCCGTCGTTTTGTTTGATGGGATGTTGCATAAAACATGAATATTTTAAAAATCTAACACGACAGACGATGTAAAGTGAATTTAAGAAATACTATGAAATAAATTTAAAATAGTCAAGAGGCAATAGACATTCGCCGGTATAGCCTATCAGATTCCTAAAAATAACATGATGAAATAAAACACGTAACTGTTTAAAATGAGTGTGATGTATTCATTTGATCTGTCTGGTGTGCTTGTAATAACGTGAAGTTTGCATGTATAAATATTAAACAGGAAGCTGTTACGTCTGCTAGCTGGTCGGTCTGGTCTAATAACCAAGGGTGTGAAGATTTGGAGAGACACAATTGCGCGCGTGCGCGCACGCACACTCACGCTCTTCCTCCCTCCCCCTCTCCCTCTCCCTCTCTCACACACACACACACACACAGATATGAGTACATTCCCGCGCGCATGCGCATTTCTAAGATTCTTTTAAAATAATTAATAGCGTAATGCCCCTGCTTCCAGTCGTTTCACATTGACCGAAGGCACAAGGAAGTTTAGGGGACCTAAATCGACCTGTCTCGCAATTCTGGTGAACACTCTCGGTGGAAATACATTCATAAGAATACAGAGTTTTCCCAGTATAGTGCAATGCAGTGTCAGCCAAGTGTGCCAGTATGCTATAGTCAAGGAAAAGTTTTATGACTGTGTTCTCGGTTTCTGTTGTAATGTTTAATGCACACATATTTACAGTAGACATCCCCTCAATACAAACTATTATTTACAGTTTGAGTTACCTATACAATACGTAGTTATATAATGAATTGCCTGATATTCATATTAATAAAACTTATAGTTCCCCACCTCTTAGCCCTATGGTTGGCTTATGTGTCTGAAGCCATTTTGAAACTCACTAGAACCTCGAATATGGTAAATTGTGTCACTGCATTGCATTTCATTTTACTGCACCACAAATTGTTTACCTGTGTTGTGAAGGTGACTTAAGTCTGGTGTGCTGGTTGGGTTATGTCTAAATGAGGAAGACAGAGGAATGTGGAAAGACAGAATAGAGGAGAAAAGTTAAAAAAGAAACCATTATATCTGAACCATGAGCTCTGACAATTTTCTGTAAAAACAAACTTAAAAACAAAAATGCAAAGAGTAACACTTTGGTTTTGAGATATTGGGCTACAAGCACAGCTGGACAGATATATCGACCCTGATTCCACAACAACACAACTTAATGGTTGTAAAATCAGTGTAACCTATGGCTTCTTGATTAGTTACACACCAGTTCAACTCACAAAATCCATGCTTAATTATACCCATATTAAGTTAAAGCAACACTAAGTAGTTTTTTCAACCTTAAAATAATGTTTACAAAATTGTTTCAATGATTCATTAACTTGTAACAGGCTACAAGGCACTTCTGAATTTGCTTTGCCACCCTCCGTGGGCTATAACCGCCCTAAACAAGTTTGGAGGAGCTGGCCGTCTCTCTGTAGTTCTCATGAGAGACATAAGAAACTACAATTTGACTTGCTTTACTGGAAGCGTTACAATAGCCGACAGGTGGAGCGAGGCCCGGAGTAGAGCGGACATGACAGGTACATATAAATGGAAGATACCTACAGCCAGCTTCTGGAATGTCATCATGACTGAGCCTGTGAAGAAAAGCAAGGGTATGGCGGAGGAGGCAACGAAAAGAAAATGGAGCCGTGACAGACAAAAAAGGTTGAACTAGACTGAACCAGCTCGGACCAGCTTACACTCATTGGCGAGAGCTAAAAGAGGTTACAAGGTGTAAGAGTGATGGTCACTGCGCTTTGTTGCTACTGGACTTGTCAGGCATAAATCGTAATTTAGAACTTAAGTTGCTCAAAGAAAGAAGTAGCAACATAGAAGTTAACAGAGCAGTAAGGAGAAGGATTTTGGCCACTATTCCAGTAATAATGTAGCAATGCAGTCACTAAACGCTGTCGCCTGTCTCTGAGACCAAAGAAGAAAAAACTGCTTAGTGTTGCTTGAAACATTCTTCTCCAATGCCAAAGTTGTGATTCTTTATAAAGCCTAAAGGACAATCTTTTGTCTTTTGATTTTTCTCACAAGCTCTCATTAGGACCCAATATAAGAGCCCTTAAGTTGAAATAAAAGTATATACAAGTAGAATGAGAAAGAAAAGCAACAGCAAGCAGTCAGATTATATATACATATAGATTTTTTTTAAGTTTTGATTGTTTTTCAGCATTCTCGGTCATATAGTGCTTATTTTGGATAAAGCATAGATCCTTGGTAAATAATGGATATCAGTTTATTGGATTATGGTGTTGCTAGGGGTAGCTGCAAGTTGTCAAGTGCAAACACCTCTGATGTTTATGGCCTTTGTGTTGGGTCGTTTTGACAGTGTGGAGAACTCTGGCGCAGGCAGGATTAATCTCCATGCATAGTGATGATTGATTGAATTGATTAGATAGGGGTGTGCTGGAAAACTTCAAAATGTATTCAAGAAAATTAGGCTACATGATGCCAGCAGGGCATAATGCTTAGTGGCAACGGGCTGCAGGCGAAGATGCAAGCTGACATTATAAATTTAGCACTAGCAAGCATTATGCTGGACACTACCGGACCGGAGAAACTATAGTATATATAAAACCATGCCCTTGAAACTGCCTGCAGTCTCCTCTTACAAAATGATCTAATCAACATCGAAAGTAACGGTGAAAGTAAAACTACGTTAAGTGGTGTAACAGGCCCACGCAAGATTTACCGTTCCAGTAATTAGTGCTACGCAGATGACTTTGCTCGATTGCGTCAAAGTCTTTCCCGGAAATAGCAGCAAGCCCCTAAAAAAATGCAGTCCTCATTTTTGGCAATCTGCTAAAACCCCATAGGTCCTGATATGATATAGATCCTATAGATATTACATTACTCTGTTGTGACACTCAGCAACACCGCACCACAGGGAGGGAGGGGGGAGGACATCAATACAGAAGAGGAGAGAGTGAGAAAGAGAAGAGGAGTGAGACATCTAGGGAGGAGGAGAGGCAGAGAGAGAGAGAGAGAGAGAGAGAGAGAGAGAGAGAGAGAAGGGGAGAAATGGAGGAGAGAAAAGAGAGAGAGATGCAGGAAAGTGCGAATGAGAGGGAAAGACAGAGTAGGGAGGGGTGGGGGGATAAAAAAGGGAGGTATAGAGAAAGAGGGGTAGAGAGGGAGAGTTAGAGGAAGAGAGGGAGAGAAGGGCAGGGAGACAGAATAGAGAGAGGGGGAGGGGGAAAAAGAGAGGGAAAGATATTCAAAAGGTGAGAAAAAAGCACAAGGGAGAGACAAAAAAGTGAGAGAAAAAAAAGGGGGGGGGGAGGGACAGAGGGGACAGTGTGAAAAAAATGTGTGTGAGTAAATGAGTGTGTGTGTGTGTGTGTGAGAGAGTACATAAGCGAGTGCGTACGCATGTGTGAGTGAATAAGTGAGTGTGTGCATGTGTCAGTGAATGACTGTGTGTGTGTGTGTTTGAGTGAATAAGTAAGAATAGACAGTTATTCAATCTTCATTGTTTAAAAGTCTGTCTGCCTGTTTAAAAAAAAAAAAAAACAAACTGTTGTGGAGACTGCAGGTCTGGGCCTTGGGGCTACAGTAAACGCTTTCTGGAAGGCAGCATCTGAAAGTTTGTGGTGAGAATGGGAGAATGGGGTATCTGATGACTGTTTTGGCATTGCTGATACAGTGCCTCCTGTACATGTCCTTGACAAAGGGCAGCTTACATCCATAGCTCTGCTCTGCGCTGCACACACAACCCCCTGCAGGTCTTTGGGCGTGATGTCACTGCAGCTTTAGTAGCTGCGAAGCTGTGAAGCCACTAGTCCTCCACTGTGCCCCTGTAAAAAGGTCCTTAGGATCTTTGCTCGAATGGCAAATCTTCTAAGAAGTCATCTGAGGTGGAAGAGACACAGAAGAGACTGCACCATTTTCCTCCACCATTTGTGCACAAATCCCAGGTGAGGTCTTTTGTTATGTAAATACCCCAGAACATGAAGTTGCTCTCTATCTCTAAAGTAGAGCTGTTGATGGTGATGAGGTATAACTCAGCTTCATCTTTTACAAAAAGACCCTTAGATTTTGCAACATTGAGATAGAGCTTGTTCTGTTAATAAAGGGGGGGGGGGTTATGTAAAAAATCGGTATGCGGTGGATAGAAGTGTGAAATTCGGTACATATGTCCCAGAAAGGGTGCCCAAATAAATAACAAATAAACAGGAAAAGACTTTTTTAAGAAATCGAATACAATTGGTAACGGTTTCAGAACACGCCAAAAACAGCCTCATAAAATTCTAAAATTTGGTATACCTGCTCATGGAGTGACTATAGAAAGTACGTTTTTGAAGAAATTCAAAATGGCCGCCCATACAATTGGAGGCTGATTCAGAACACACCAAAATCAACCACACAAAAGCACAACATTTGTCATATAGGGTCTTGAGGTGACGCAAGAGTCCCAAAAATCAAAAACAGGAAGTGATTTTTTAATTTAAAAATTCAAGATGGAGCTACAATTGGCAACTACCAAAAACGCTTCACAACATGAAGAGAATATGAAATGGCTACAAACACCATCTGTTTCAAAGACCTTGTGCACCTCAAGCTGACCTTATTAAACCACAAAATGTATTCACATTCTCCAGCAGATTGTCAAAATGCTGTACATGGCCACCCTGCATTCTTGCATCTGCACCTTCACGAATATTTCATTTCCGTGTAAACTGTTGAAAACGATACGCAGTCATGCCAATGAAGGCATGCTACCCCTGAAAACTATTTCCATGCAGCCCTTTCTGTCTGTTTGCCTCTGCCCTGAAACTGAGAGGTCCCGGGGTTAGCTTAGTCATTGCACCAACTTTCGGTAAGTGTGACCACGAGGAGGCAGACACAACTGTATGCCCCCATATATATATATATATCCAAATGAGCTCTTGCAAAAATTGATACCTGCACCCTCTCCACTGGTGGTTGCATTATACCCTGGTTCTCTCAGGTCAATAGCCTGCACAGCAAAAAGACCAGTGTTGAATTGACTTTATTTTTATAGGGTTTATATTGCTCACACTCTCCAGATTTAAATTGACACTTTTTACAATGTGAAATAACCCTGACTTTGGACACAATTTAACTCCACACATGTTAACATTACAGTTTAGGAGTTAAAATGTTACAATCTTAGAGTTAAACTCTGTCATTTTTGCTGTGTGGGAGTAATAGTAGACAGTAGGCTGTCTATCAATGTACACACACGAGCAACACGTCTCACAATGCCTTTCTTCATCTATAGAACATTGCAAGACTATGCCCCGCCCTCTCTCTCACAGCAGAGTGCTGAAATCCTAATCAATGCTTATGTCACATCTCACATCGACTCCTGCAACTCCTTCTTGCCTGGCACCCCTACTATGCTGCTCCACCGGCTTCAATTATTTCCCTACACTGCAGTGAGGATCATAACATGCTACAAATCCTCAGGCCATGCAACACCACTACTTATGCAGTTTCGTTGGCTCCCAGTTGCATATAGAGTTAAATATAGAGTTAAATATAAAGTCCTGCTCCTAACCTAAAAGTCCCTGCATAGCCATGCTATACCTCGTCTCAGTGACCTGCTTGAGATCTACACCCCTGACCGATTTCTGCAGTCCTCCTCAGCAGGTTTACTGAGAACATCATCCATGAACCTTAGCTCTATGGAAGAAAGAGTATAGGTCATACTGGCCCCAAGCTCTGGAACTCACTTCCCCTCTATATCGAGTAAAATGAATCCATCGTGGATTTCAAAAGTCACTTAAAGGCTTATTTTTTAAAACTTGGCTTGTGCTTGATAACTTTTTTATTGTTAATGTAATATATTGTCTTTTTATGACCTCATGAGGGACTTTTTTTTTTTTCCAAAAATGCTGTTCGATGGAAAATATCCCTCCCACACAGGCTGCACTGCTACAGCATTGTAAGCAGAGGTGTCAATCCCAGGTTCAGAAAGTAAAAACCCTGCCATGTTTTTCTTCTAACACAGGTGACTTCACTAAGTAGCTAGCTGATCTACCAGTCTTCAGTGCTCATTCCAAAAAAATGAAATTTGTAGCAGGGTTTTTTACTTTCTGAACCCGGTATTGACACCTCTGATTGTAACCAAGCAGTGTACCAAGCGAGCGTTAGGTCCAAAGGTCTGCAGGCTATTTGGTCGGTTTCTTCTGTGACACCTTTAAAGACATTTTTACCAGAGGCAGCCAAATAATGCAGAGGACTTCGTAGCCTTATTCTGCTTTCAAAAGTGCCAATGCAAGAGTGCTGTGCACAGCATTATGTCAATGTGCTGCAGTATGTGAATAGATATATTTTATGGTTTAATAAGGTCAGCTTGAGGTGCACAAGGTCTTTGAGACAGATGACATTTGTAGTCATTTCACATTCCCTTCCTTTTTATGGTAGG
Organism: Setipinna tenuifilis; assembly: GCA_030347295.1. NCBI lineage: Eukaryota > Metazoa > Chordata > Actinopteri > Clupeiformes > Engraulidae > Setipinna > Setipinna tenuifilis. The sequence goes on from CM059285.1 coordinate 16,772,702, forward strand.
TTTTCAATCAGCTGCCAGTTGTAAGCCTATGGGTGGTCATTTTGAATATATATAAACATATATAAACCTCACTCCCTCACTAATTTTCCAGGATGTCACAGGGTAACCCCAAGAGCATATATACAAAATGTCATGCTGTTATCAGTTTGTTATTGGTGTGTTCTCTGAATCAGCTCACAATTAAAAGGGCAGCCATTTTGAATTTCTTCAAAATCAAAATGGATTTTCTTAAGGGCCAACTTTTCTAGGATGTTTTAGAGTCACCCAAAGGACATATGTATCAGGTTTCACACTTCTATCAACCACATAAAGATTTGTATGTACTTCTCCCTTCTATTAACGCTAATGCTAACATTGGCATTAACATCAAGTTCTGATCCAGTTTAAGGCAGTTTGAACATGAACATTTTACCTATAAACTACTCTTTGAAAATAAATAAAATTAAAAAATAACCTTCCCAAACATCTAGATAATCTAAACAGCTCTTGATGGCCCAGTACACCTAGTTAGGAGGCTTCCAACAGAAAACGCACCGCATGGCTGTTTTGAGAGTGTTACCAGCTTTTTCGTTCCTTGGTTCTGAGGGCCTCTCTTGGGCCCGTAATACCTTCAGGTTGGTCCAGAAGGCTCACCAGTATCTCCTCTTTCTGAGGAGATAAAAGAAATGCCACCTTTTCCTTAAGATTCTCCTAAACCTTTATCAACAGTCCTCAGAGACAGTGGCATTATAGTATTGCATTGGAACTGCACAATTTCAACCAGAGGGGACAGCAGACCTATTGGGCTCATCCCAGTATACCGCATTGACCGTCCTTGTCCTCCGGCCTAATGCGTGTGCACCACTCAAAGCTTCATCTGGTCGAGGATCTCATTACTAGACATCAACAAGGTGACAGGAGCTAGCCTGATAAACCAGCCCCTCGTACTTCCTACAGAGGGTCTGGCTGGAACGACGCCAGACGAGAAAGGCACAAGATCCAATTTTTTTTTTTACGAGGCAAGTGTTCATTGGTGATGATGATGTGTTCCCTCAGTGAAACCCTTTTAAAAGCACCAGACCCACGTAAATCTCCCTTAAGTGTTTTACTGAGAGATCTACGTTTTTTTCCCCTTATCTTAGACACAAGAACTTCTTAAACCATTGCACAAAGCACCTTAGCAGACAAAAATAAGGTGGGGAAATCTAAGGTAGGCTACCTTCAGCCATAACTTTATCTTTGGCAGAGTTCATGCTGATAATTACAGGAAATTGACAACTTTTTATTAAAAAAAGAAGACTTCTCTGGTGCATTTAATATGCTTACTCCTAGAATAAAAACAGGGGTGGGCCTACTCTGTGGTTTATGTAGCAAATTTTAAGTTGAAATGGCTATTGATGATGTGCTTCTCTCATGCACAAACTGAAACTTTGTTTTGGTGCAGTGACTGGCTGAAAATCTTCACCTAATAACATTACTTGACACACAGAGAGCCTAATCTTCATCGAATTTTATTAAGGTAAGAGGGTATTCACCTTTTTTACGTTTAGTGGGTTGCTGGGTGGCTTTACTGTCACTGTTTAATGTTGACTTTGCTACCGTTGACAAGGTTATGCATTCATTTACATACTCTGGCTAGCATATGAAATCAATGTCTCTGTAGTAACATTTTGTGTGGTTTTTGCTGTCACCCGTCAAACCTGACAAAATACCAGCAGGTCACAGATTTGTAGGTTACCGTGTTGTTTACCATCCAAGTTTTATCAGCGGCCTTTTGCACAGATATCGTGATATAGCAGATATAGCTTAAGGATTTTAAGAATTTCTTTTAGCAATCAATTTAAAACTTCCTGTCATTCCAGATGTAACTGAAATTTAACATTCTATGGGTGGAGCCATCTTAATCTAAACTCATGAAATGAATAGAGGCCGAGTCTAAAATGCTAAATTTTGCATAGCTCTGATTCAGCCAAGCAGGCTGTTGTCTGAATGGGTGGACTCAGGAATGCCAAGTCCTTAGTTTTAACCTTGCTTTCAGTCCAAATGAGCAAGATAATAGGATTCTACTATTTTCTGGATGTTATGACTTGTACTTCACAAGTTAATGAAGAAACATTCATGCATACAAAAAAATGCCACAGATATTTAAATAAATTATACACTTTATTACAACCTGTAATATGTGAGAACAATTTGCTCCATAGAAAAAGACAGTGCTATTTTTCGTTCCTAAACGGGAAAAAGGCTTTACTGGACGGAAATGTATATCCATCACATATCCTTCTGCAAAGTGCAATACTAAAACAGATTTTACTGCATTTCTATGTATCTCCGCCTCACCATTTTAGATCTTGAGGTACAACCAAAAGGGAGTGTGTACACAGTAAGAAATGAAGCCAAAAACCAAAATGAAAGCAACGTGCTACATGAGTCTTTTTTACTATGGTATAATTTCCACTATTTTTCAAGTATCATGAACAATGCCATATATGTAGGTTAAACCAATGTAAAATGACACCTGCAGCAACCTGCATTTTTTAAAAGTTGGTTTTATGCTTCAGTTTTTACAGTGCATGTGTAAATGAAATTATATTCTTTTACAGCAATGCTAAGCAACTGGATTATTAAAATGCCTGAGGACCATGTCTTATAAAAAAACTTAATCCAGGATCTGTCGTTGGTAATACCAACGTATCTTGTGGTCATTACCTTCCAGTCCACTATACAAGCTGTCTGACTGTCTGACATCTTATGACCTCTATCCAGAGGCGTCAATGCCGGGTTCAGAAAGTAAAAAACCCTGCCACAAATTTAACCCAACCCAAGTCTCTGAATCAGCTGATCGCAATGAGCACTAAATACAGGTACATCAGCTATTAAGTAAAGTCACCTGTGTTTGAACCCGGAATTGACACCGCTGCCTCTAACCTCTTAATTATTATTATTTTTCTTCAGGCAGCTGTGTCAAAAAGCAGTGTCAGTACCTCCCCTCAACACCCAGCTGTTGTTCGGCAGCCTGTTCTATGGCTTGGTGGACAATCCGCACCTCATCCTGTGTTAAGGTCCTCTCCATGTGCCGGTAGGTGAGGCGGTAGCAGTGGCTCGTCCGCTTGGTTCTGAAATGAGAAATCAGACGGCTTCACGTGTTACAACCAGCAATTATGTTATATTTTACATTATGGCCATAAACTCTCAGTTACAAACTTGAAACAATTCACAGGTTTTTAAAAAAAAACCTTGTGGACATTCACTTAATATGTATGTATGTATGTATGTATGTATATACACACACACACACAGGGACAGAAAGACAGTGTTCAAAAACATTCTTTAAAAATCAACTCTGAATAGACACCAACAATGTTTTCAATGCTCGAGTTCATGTTTCCATGACTGCATGGGACCCTGACAACATGGCACTTTGGTTGTAGGGTTATATTAAGCCTTCTTAGGGTTTTAAAAACAGCAAATCTGAATGCATCTTGCCAGGTACTCTGAGCATGAGAGTTGAAAGGCATTTGGCTAAATAGCTAAATAACAAATTTTGGTTTAATGGTCTTCAACGGTTGCCATTTAAATGAAAGTTTGATTTATGACCCTTTACAGAAAGACGTTAGGATGCATTAATGTCAGAGTTACCCAGTTAGGCGAGGAGATTAGATGTACGGTATCACCACCAACAGTTACCATACGTTTAACACTGGTAGCTTTTAGAGCTACCACAGCAGCAGCAGCAGTCATCCTATGTCTATAGAGAGAGAGTGTGTGTGTGTGTGTGTTCGGCAGCAGGACCAGAAGGGCCTTCAGTGAAGCGTGCTGGATGACCAAAGTGAACGGCGGAAGTTTAAAATCCGAGTTGACCTCATGGTAATTAGCCGTGACGTGAATCTGCGGTAACCAATCAAATGTGTAGATTTACGGACCCCCTTAAATTGAAAAGCATTAACGAACGTGAATAAGTGATACGAGCAACAGAGTGTGTTGCTGCCTCTTAAGCTGCTTTTTTCTCTTCAGTAGCTCCTGACATAATCGCACAGTTATACACCCGAGAAGGTCAACAACGTCAAGCTCCTAAGTGCTCACAAAAGAGTCCAGCGGAGATGCTCACTGATAATATTATCATGAATACCCAACGACATTTCTTTCACCCGAGATGACCAAGAAAACTTGGCACGAGCTCCACGAGCCATTTGTGGAGGCACATTTGCAGAGTAGTCGTGTTACTGGAGGCATTGCTGCATAGTGCGGAAAGCTGCACAGTCATTAAATGCATAGCACTGCAAAGGGGCTGTGCATACAGCTCAATGGGTCTGATGATAAAAGCTAGCCTCCTTCCAGAGCTGTTATAAGAGGCGATATATCAGGAGAGCCGGCCGAGTCATTAAGGACCCCAGCCATCCTAACCACAAACTGTTTCAGATGCTAACCATCTGGCAAGCACTACTGTACCCCGAAAGACGCAGACTGCGCAACAGTTTTGCCACCAGTATCCATGATCACTGAATATCAACAGACTGCGCATGTCTGTCTATGATCAAACATATGCATATACATAAAGACATACATATATACATACATACATACATACATACATACACATATATACACAGCTGCTTCCTGGCTATCTATACACAAACATGTACACTCTTTCTCTTTCGGTCTTTTAATGCCTTCGTTTCTCTCTCTCACTCACCCTATGTCTCTTCCTCTGCCCCTCCCCTTTGTCTAAGCCCTCTCACCTGATCTCTCTATTTTGTCCTTTTTAGTCTCTCTTTCTCCCCTCACCAGTCCTGTCTCTGCAAGAAACTATAGCAGGTCACTTCAGGGCTACTGCTCCTTTTTTCAGTTTATCACAGGAACAGAGCAGTGATTTTTTTTTTCTTCCGAGGAACCTAGCTGTATACATAATGTAAATGTACGTAAATGAGAACACAGTCATTCTATAACTGCCAATTGTCAACAGTAAACAATAAACTGCCAGTACTGCTGTCCGAAATTTTTTTAGGGGTATTTTGGCCTAACAACTAAATAAACAACTAATTAACTAACAAAACAGTCTACAACTGCCACTGTGAACAATAGACTGCAGTTTCTCCTGTCTATGTTGTCACTGTGAACAATAAACTGCAGTTTCTCCTGTCTATGTTGTCAACCCCCCCCCCCCCCCCCCAACACACACACACACACACACACACACCACACATACACACACACACACACACCAGATGCTACCCCCCTAAGGATTTTAACCTTGTTGAGAGGTGAATGCTTCTCAGTCCAAGTTGCAGGACTGAACAGTGAAGTCAACACAACCCAGGTCACATCAGTCTCATTTTACCATCCGATGCCTTCAGTTACTGCAGTAAATAACATCTGTGTTTACTGGTGCCGTGTTTGTCCACGTCTTAGGTTTTATGGCAAGTCAATAAACTGGGTATGCATTCCTCAAAAACTTGTAATTACAGGAGGACCTTACTTTGGATGGGTAAACTTGTCCACCAGGTCCACTTTCTCAACCAGGTCACCTCCGATACTTCTCACAAGGTCATAGAAGTCGTTGTCTGTGTAACCCTCGGTGGGAAGCCAAAATGAAATGTCATTCAGCAGGGGAGGAAACTTACTGAGCACCTGAGGGGAGGAGAGAGGTGAAATTAGGAGACCAATAAGCCACAGGGGTGTAAAAACCCTCCTAGTCATTACGACTTCTGCTAGTGCCATTGACCTATTCAGCTGTCATTTCTAATGAGAACCTTGACCATCATTACGTTTTAAGACCCCACTGTTCAATACAAATGTATGTGCACAGTACATGGTTTTAATGATGACAGATACTGCAGGGGTTATTACACTTCTCATAATTGCAATTTATTACAATGTTATTTCGCATGTGCTATTGAGCTCGTTATGCACACATTTTTGTTATCCTTTCAATTTTTATGTTTTGAGTCCTGAATTAGGGTGAAAACACAGCACGCTCCAATCTCCAGGATTTTGTTCAAGCTTTCGGTCCTAGACCTTCATCAGGAATACATACTCTCAGCTCAAATCTTTGACCTAAATCTGCAGCACCTCTACTACCTGATGAGTGGTGTGCTTTATTCCTTCTTTGTTCTGAGCCCTGAAACCTGACTGGCAAATGCCTTACTCCCTGAACCTCTCCTCAGGGCACTTTCTGGACAGTTTCTCAAATGTAATATTACCTGAAAGGTGACAGGGTGCTCAATAGTTGGTAGGTGGAACTGCTTCAAAAATCGCTCGTCTTCACTCCAGAAAATTCGAATATCTGGGATGTCGTAGAGGACCATTGCAAGTCTCTCCAAACCCAAGCCAAACGCCCAGCCTACTTTATCTTTTGCACCAGCTGCAAAAAAACAGAGAGAGAGAGAAAGATAGGGAGAGAGAGAGGCAGAAGGAGAGGTAGAGAGAGAGGCACAGAAAACGAGAGGAGATACTGAACAGAAGCCTACAGACGCTGCATCATCTGGACCTCTGTGTGCAAGTCTTAGTTTGTATAAGCTTTCCATCACCCTCAGACAACAGATGATAGAACGTAGATAGCTGATATTGGATTTAAATTCTTGTGAGAAAATTCAGAAATGTAGTTTTAATTTTCACAGGTATAGTCAGGCATGTGCAGCTGTCCTTTAAGTGTTATGTATTTTGCTATACTTGGGGGGCATGCCCTAGCCTGGTAAACCAGCCCCTCGTCTTTCACTTCGTTTCATATAGAAGGTCTGGCACTGGTGTCATTCAGACCGCCGGTTGTAGGCAGAACCCTTCCTAGCCAAATCAGCACACAGAGCGAGTGTTCATGAGCGTTAGTTGTTAGTCCGTTAGTTTACGAAAAGCTTTGCAACTTCCTTCACGTAAATGTTTGGGTAAAGGCAGATCCAATCTTTTAAAATTTCAGCAGAGTCCACACCTCCAGGAAGAAAAACGTTTCTCAATACAGCACAGCCAGTTCCTCTGTACAAAACGAAGTGAAGTATGAGGGGCTGGTTTACCAGGCTAGGCATGCCCCCCCCCCCCCCAAAAAACAAGTAGCTACACGAAATGCAAAGCTGACATTGAAAACTGCACTCTTAATAATGAATAAACGGTCAAGTGGGCTTGTGTTTTTTTAATGAAATGATGAAATGCAGAGTTTTACTCTCTTACACTTGAATAGTTAGGTGTAATAAAGACCATAGTGAATACCAATCTTGAGTCATATAAAGTAAAAACTCACCATGTAAGATATAAGCCTGAGGTAGGACTTTATAATAATTACTCCTTATAAAGCATTTAATCATGCATTTGTTCATCATTTGTTAACTATTATTCTTACATTATTTCTCATCAGATGATACACAGACAGACAGAAAAACAACAGGCACATAGATAGATAGCAGATAGCATAAAGACCAAGAGATGGAAATACAGACAGCCAGCCAACAGAAAAACAGAAAGATGGAAGTAGATATGTTTATAAGTAATTTACTGCGAAGTAATAATGTAAGAATAATAGCTAAGAAATGGTAAACAAAGTGTTAACTAAGGGTTAATAAATGCACGGATAAACGCTTTACATGCTTATAATAAATGCTTATAATTATAGTTATTAGAATTATTACCATAAAGTGCTACCAAGCCGGTTACCCGATACAGGCTTAAGTGTCCTGAGGATGAGAGAAAATCTAACATTCTGAAATTCTCATTCTTTCTTCCTCCTCTAAATGATCTCGTTCTGTAAAGCCAGCTCCCCCTTTCAGATCACGTCTATTTGCTCATGTCGGAGCAAACTCACTGAAATGGTACACTGCACAAACAAATGTTTGCGTGCCCCCGAGGTGGGGAGGGGTTTTGGGGGGCTAAACTGACTGAGACGTAGTATGTGAGCAAGTGTGCAACAGAGGGATCTCAGCTATTGAGTGGGTCTTTGTATTTTTTTTTTTTAGATTTTCTGGTCATAAATGAGGACATGAGTCTGCTGGGTCGAGGCATTAGTTAGGACGGGCCAGCTGTCTAGGGCCCTCCGCCCAATAGTGATTACTTTCACTGGGACCACTGGGAGTGTGGAATAAGGGAGACTGATCGGAAGTGTCTTTTGTGTGTGTGTGTGTGTGTGTGTGTGTGTGTGTGTGTGTGTGTGTGTGTGTGTGTGTACGTGTGTGTGTCCGTGGGGGAGTTTGGGGTGCTGGTGAGGTGGTTATCTGACGATCTTTGGGATTGATGGTGGAAGGAGGTGTCTGATGACTAAATGTGTAGGGTCAAGTCCTTACCAAGCTGGTGATAATTCATATAGCCTGTCTATTGTCACTTTATTGTGTATCAGCTCCATTACTGTGACTGTATTTCTCCTGTTTTGTCATTCTCCTACGAAAAACATCTCAAACTAACAAATCTCTATCAGATATCTAAGAGACAAGTAACTCAAATACAGACAGCTGGCCAAAATATCAGAAAAAAAAACACAACCCATAAGTAGTAAACATCCATGACTGATTCTAACTGTGCATACATACTGCTCACAACCAGGGACATGATTTATTCAACACATGTATGGGGTGAGGTAAATAAGAGAGTATAGCTGACTGGGGGGGGTTTGCGGAATAAGATTAAGATGGAAAATGCCACCTGACCAACAAAAGAGGGCCTCAGCTGGTGCGTTACACCCGCAGCCTCATCTGATCCCTCTCCCACCAGCAGCACCGACCCCCTTTTGGGCCCTGGGGGCCCTGGGTCTGGGGGGGTGGAGGGCCGTTAATTGTCACCAAACATGACTTTAATCACATTGGCGGAGCGCAGCCCATGCTTGTGGGCGTGACCGAGAACGCCCCTCACCCCTCACCCAACCCCTCGGTCCTGCTCGGCACGTGTCATCATTAACGCCGGGTCCCATATGTTACCACCGCTCCCTGGGGAGGGCGCTCTGCAACAGCATCCCCTGCACTAATAGAAACACACACACACACCCACACACAGACACACACACACAGACACACACACACACACACACACACACCGACCGCAGACAGGAAAAAATGTGTGTGGGGATTACACACCAGGTCCTCTAATGAATAACTTAGTGGACCAGCAGTGCTAATGGAGCCGCCTTCCTATCCCTCCCCTCCCCTCCCCTCTGATCAGCCACCCCCCTTTTCACGACTACAAACACACACACCAAGACAAACACACACACACACACCAAAAAAAAAACAAAAAAAACATGGCACGCTTCTGCTGCCACGCTTCACATATGGTTGTCACACCCCTTGGGGGGTGGGGTGGCGTCTAGGGTGGGGGGGCAGGGTAGATGTTAGGGGGATAACCTTCGATCGACTTCTACAGTGTTTCTCCTAAATTTTCTTCTCGTTCTGCTTTTTTTTCTTTCTTTTTTTTTTTTTCCAATTGCAGCGACACCCAAACAATTCCTCAAGCTTTTCCTTGATGCATGTCCTCTGTGCCTCTGTGTTTGGCCCTACTGATACCATCCCATCTGTGGAGTCCCCGTGTCATGCTTAATTTGGGTTGGTCAGCTTTTATTGTCTTGCTTTCAGAGAGGAGTGGTGGGTGTGTGTGTGTGTGTGTAGGGAGGGGGGGGGGCAGGGGGATCTGAATGAGCCGTTACCTTGGTAACACAGTCACACTGATCTGCCGCAGTGTGGAGAGGGAGTGCAAGAGAGAGTGAGAGTGAAAGTGAGAGAGGGGAAAGTGAAAATAAGAATGAGACAAAGCACTGTGTGTGTGTGTGTGTGTGTGTGTGTGTGTGTGTGTGTGTGTGTGTGTGTGTGTGTGTGTGTGTGCATGCGTGCGTGTGTGCATGCGTGCGTGTGTGCATGCATGTGAGTTTGTCTGATGGGTGGGAGGGTTCAATATATTTTCCTTAAATACATAAAAATATCACAACTCTACTATAAAACAGAAACATAAAATATTTTTAGCAATTATTCAGCTCAGCTTAGTCCAGTTCAGTCTTATGAGAGAAATTATTTTTTAAACTGATACATTAATTTTGTTCATAATGGACACATACAAAATGTCCCTACCGTAACACATTCAACCAGGGAAATCAAGCAAACCTGTTACTAATTACGCTGCATCATAATGAAACCATGAGACACAGCAACAGCACCATCTGCTGGTGCAGTGAAGGAGAAAATGTTTTGGGAGCGAGAGTGACGTCAACATCTTGCATGATCCTTGATGAAGCACTGATATAATTTCTCTTGCTGCCAAACTCATGGAACTGACATTTGTAGATGAAAGACAAACATTTCAAGTTTCACTCACAACAACAGAACAGACAGAATATTCACATTTGGAGCTTCAACCCACAGCTCGCAAGCTCTTTGTATTACTTTTTGATTTTGTTGTTTTTTTGTGTTATGCCTCAAGAGGGGGAACATGTTTCACAGTACTTGGAATTTGACTGCAGCACTAGTTTTAACCACAATCTACCACTAGCCCATTTTAAAATGACTAAGACTGTATGTAGTATGTAGTGTGTGTGTGTGTGTGTGTGTGTACGAGTATGAGACTGTGTGGCTGTGTCAGTCTTCCATACCTGAGTGGACGATTTCCTGCTCCATGACTCCACATCCCAGCACCTCCAGCCATTTGCCCTGGAAGAGCACCTCCATCTCGAAAGAGGGATGGGTGAAGGGGAAGTAGCATTCCACCCAGCGAATCTCCAGTTCTAAAGGAGGGGACAACAAGACAAAACTGAAGGGATACTCTAAGTAAGCAATGGGTGTCTACTGTGTACTCTGAGACCACTCTTCTGTGGCGTCAGTCCATCTCACTTCAAGAAGAAGAAGAAAAAAATCTTCCCACCTTTGATTTACCTTTAAATTCATGGGCAACGCTTTAGTTTTAAAAGAACAACAACAATATTTCAGAGTGTTTAAAATGGGAGGTGGTTTAGGACTTGGAAAGCCTTGTGTATTAAAGGGCCATTTTGAAGAGTAGTACCAATTTATTGAAGTCTTCCCCAGTGAATATATTTTTACTATGATGATGGAAAATGTGTGTCCACATCCTTCGGATAATGCAATTTACACAAACAAACAAACAAAAACAGCGAGGAGTAAAAAAAATATATATTTTTACAAATATCCGGCTACTTGTGTATGAGGCCTTAAAGCCAGAGAGTGGGAAGGCAGCACAACACTAAAGGCATTGTCCTCAAATAACCACAGTCTGTGGAGGGGAGTGGAAAGAAGGCCCTTGTGTGTTGACCACATATTCCATGACAGGATGCAGTAGAACCAATTTAATAAGTACTGGGGCTTGAAGGGAGTTGTAAGTGAAGAGATTTTCTTAGGATGTATGCAGAGTGTGAATTACCCCTCCATAGTTGGGCGGTACTATCCATTACAGGGGGGTACTACCTTTTACGTTTTACATTAATTACATTAACATGTCAGTATCCTCCCCAACCCTGCTATTGTTGTCTCTTTGGGGGGTACTTGGTCTCGATCGGGGGGTACTGTACCCCCCAGTGCCGCCTGTAATGCGAACTATGGATGTACGTGACTAACAGGAGCCAGTGAAGTTCAGTAAGGTTGCTGCCAGAGCTCAGCACAGTTTTCTGCTGGACTGGTAGAAAGTATATTTTTTTTCAGTTATACAGCTATAGCCTGCTCAGTGCATTTTAGCTTGCTGCATGTCAGGTTGTTTTGTTGAAACCATAGAGTTTATGTCAACAACTCAGGTTATTCAGGCAGGGCTCAAAACTAACGGTTTCCTGGTGTCCTGGGACAAAAATACAAGTTTCTCACCTGCCCCAAAAAGGTGTCTGACCAAACGTGTTAATGTCTGTTTGAGGTTGAATTCCAGCAGCTTCACCGCCTCCAGGGTATGGGCCTCCTGTTTTTGAGGGGTACGTCGACCTCTCTGCTCAAACAGACTCAGTTCTTCCCCATTTGTCACCTTTGCAAACAGCTGTTTATGAGAATCAATAGAGATAACAGATATACAGGACAGACAAAAATATATTAAATAAAACATATTTAATAAACATTTTCATATTTGCCGTTTTAAAATCTTAGTTGGTGTTTTGATCTCTATTTACTAACTGTTATTATTTACAATATTTGTTGTTACAGAAAATATTTGTTACTGTTAGACATTGGTTGTTTGAACTTAATTTTGAAATATTTTAGTATTTATCTACTTATTTTTTGTTATGTATTTATTAATCATTCCTATCGTATTGTTTTCATAGTGTGCTATTTTCTGCCTTTGTTATGCTATAGCCCATGGTTTACACTACTTCTAAATGTTATTATACTTTTTGTTTGTAAAGCACTTTGGGTCAACTTTTGTTTTTAAATGTGCTATAAAAATAAACTTGACTTGACAAATGAGTTCTGTTATAATTCTCATATATAAATGGTGGAAGTGTTATAACGAATTTGTCAAAACTTATCAATACTTATCAGTAGCACTTGTCAGTACTTTTCTGTGTTGCTTGTTTACTGTTAGTTGTTTACATGCCCCTTACTTCATGGTTGGTGAACAGTCGCACTCCTTCCATCTGGTGAAAGACTGGGTAGTGGCACGCATCTATCTCGTCTCTCCTATAAACATCACCGACGGCAAGAAAGGCATCCAGTCCTGAGCGAATCAACTCTGTCTGGTGTGCAGAGGTATGTGCCCGCAGCATGGTGGTCTGGTTCAGGTAGTAGTTGTCCCCTTTGTTGCGACTCGGATGGTCCTTTGGAATGAGCAGGCTGTCGAAGTTCTGCTCCACAGTCACAATGGGATTCAGGTTGTCGTAAACAGAGAAGAGAGGGTTGCCATGCCGACCTGTGTAGGCTCTGTAGAAATGTGATTTGATGCGCTCCTTAATAAGCCAGAGAGGGTGATGTGGGCGATTGTGGAGGTTGCAACCTACTTTGGACAGAATTTTGGGTGTAACATTGGTGTATTCGTCACAGTCATACGTCTGACCGACCACCCTCATGCTGTTCTGCTTGACCATGGACTGAGATGGGAGGCCATCACTGCTGAAACATCTCAGTGAGAGGGCACTGTGAACTACTGCCTGCCTCCTGGCTCTGTCGCAGTAATACAGGCAGCGTCTATACCCCCCCTCAGGCAGGAGGAGCTGAAGGCAGCATCTGTAGTACATCCTCATTGCCGGTGAGTGACGGAGCTCTGAGGGGAGAGAAAAACACAGAACTAGAATTACCTTTTTGTGTTGCATCATTTCATTTAAAACAAAATGTATCATTTTCCCCAACCCTAAAGGCACATTGTATGATCCTGGTAGGAGTATGTCAATGTATGAATTCAGCATCCTATCAAATAACACCATTCTGAGCTCCACAAGCAAGTTCTTGATTGGCAGGATGCTAGCCTATGTTAATCATGAAAGAAAGGTTTGGCTGAGAGAAATGTTCTCCTGCGGTTGCCTGCTGGTTTGTTCGATTCCCTCATGTGTAGTAGTTAACACGCTAATGTCAAAGATGCTAACACTTGGCATGTTTGCTGAACATTTCTTCCAAGTCGTATGATTCTGTCCATGCTAGAGCCATGGAGAGACGCTGATGACTTGGCCCTGGATGCAAACACAGTTGTACAAACTCCCTTCTGGCATGATACAAACAGGTGCACTACCGTGCACAGGGGAAAGTTCCTAGACCTAGACCTTGCTTTCTGCTTTACTCCATGTCTTTTATTTATCTTACACATATTTTACACTTATTTTATCTTTTATGCTTTTATATTGTCCTTTGCTTTTATTTTTGTTAAGCAGATTGAACTGCCTTTGTGTATGAAATGCGCTATACAAATAAACTTGACTTGACTAGACCTAGACCTAGACCCAAGACCTAGACCCAAGACCTAGTGTGTGAAAACAGACATCTTATTCATCTCAACTCCTCTGAGGCTGATTAGGCAGGCAGCAGAGCAGGCATAGACAAGTAACTAACACAGAGATCTTTAGCTATAGCCTACATCCCCCCCCCCCCCCCCCCCCAACACACTGACTCTGTGCACAAATTGGTACAAATCGGCCTATTCCTGCTGAAGAAACTCAAGGACTTAAATGTCAGAAAGACATTTTAACAGTTGGTTACAAATCACTCACTAAATCATGGAACTCATTGAGTCAATTCTCATTTTCATAATCTCCTTCTGGTTCAATGTCACCTCTGCTAAAAAAGAAAACAAGCAAGCATGATAACTGAAAAAAAAAAACAAAGAAAACAAACAAATTTAACTACCTATAATCCACATACAATTCCCTCAAGGTAATGTGGTGCAATGCAAGCAAGCAAAATAAACCAGAAAGCAACATAATTGTGAAGATAATTGTGACCAAACTCAACTATCTGTGCTCCGCATAGAAGCAGTAGAAAAGAAAGATAAATGCATGATAACCGACTAGACTCATCCCCTGAATAACTCTTTCCGATCATTGCCATCAGGCCGCCATAAAAAGTACCGCTCCTTAGGAAAAACACTTATCGGACTGCCATTTATTCTCACTGCCATTAAAACTCTAAATAATCAATAGCTACACTCTTTCCTTCGAAATCACTCTTTCCCCTCTCGTCATTTATTCCACAAGTCACTTCTACTTTGTTTGGTTTTTTAAAATGTATTTTGTCCTTTGTCTTGTTTTTGGCTGTGCATGGTGAGCCATACTTAAAACATTTTTTTGGATGGACGGACAGATGCTGATAGCAGACTATCAGCAGAAAATCTGCTCCACCAGAGAGAGAGACAGCCCTTCTCTCTGCTCAATTTGTTTTAAAACTGCAAGCAGACGAGCTTGTCAGATCTGACTTAAGCCATTACATGATTTAACTCTGACTGCAGCTGTTTGCAACCTGTTGAACACAAGCTATAGTGTATGCCTATATCTCACTCCCACCACTTGTTTTAAAAATTCTGTGGGAAACACTGTTAGGGATTATTATTGATTTGCAAGAGCTGCATTATTAATGCATTGATCTGAGTTGTCAGATATTCATTATGCATACTGCAGTGCACTCTTTGTGGACCCTTCCAGTCCCATGCTGCTCATAGATTGCATGCATCTCTATAACCACTAAATCTATATATTTTCCCCCACTACTTGTATATGAACTAAACTCATGGCGTCAACTACTTGTTGCCCTGCACTATCATAATAGCGCTTCTGTGAAGCCAAACATTTCAGCAGTCCTTCTTTGCGACCGTAATCTAAAAAAGACCATGGAAGTAAGGGGCACTGCCCTTAATTCATTTTTTTCTGCATACGTAAAATTGGATCTGATTCATTATATTTTTATGCTTGTCTTATTTTATGACTTATTGAAAGTACATATTCAGACTATGATGCAAGGTGACACTCCCACTTGCAGGACCAGGACATTATGGACAAGTGGAGAATGCTGTCGCCCGTATAGCCCAAGTGAAATGAATTAAACAAAGCTTCGATTCTAGAAAAGTCCTCAATTGTAACACTTGTGTTATTCAGTTATCGCCTTAGATCTAGTGTGGATACATTCACACGATACTTTTAATGTAAATTCCTTTATCCAGTCGATTAAACTGGGATGGCTTGGCACACGTTGAAGTAGCTGAACTATTACTTTAGTAACTGCTGCCAAGGTTAACTGTGCTGACAACTACTTCACGCTGCGAATAACCTTTGTTGCACTTCGCCAGGCATTACTCTCATTTCATACAGACTTATTCGGTGGGTTAAAGAGCTTTATTGACTGCGTGCTTCGGAGAATGCAGGCGCTGCCATATGCACAAGCCATATGCATAGCAATGTATACCGCCAGCTAGCTGAGCATTACTTGAATGACGTGGGTTTAAAAGTAAAAACTCAAAAACGTAAAAGCACAACACAGAGAACTATGACTGCAAAGAACACTTTAACACCACAACAACGCGTTTGGTGACAATACACTAGATGACAGCCCAGTGGAATCACATTAACACGATGAAAGCACACACATACCTCTCGTTCCCAGTAGGACCCCTGTCGAGTGCAAACCGTAGTTGTCTAGATATATGCCTGATGCGTGTAACTGACACTTTGCGCGGGATTTACATAAAATACTGTGGCAACACACGGAGCCATTATTTATCTATTTGTTGTATTTTAGGAGTGCTTGGCCCTATTTGTATTTCTTAATGGATCTTAATCAACCTTTTGGGTGAAGTCAAAATTGGAGCTTCCGGGCGCCGCCATCTTTGTTTTTTTATTCTGTCAACATAGGGGAGGACTGTCAGGAGGAAGATAAAGTGGGTTAAGGTCATGGTTAAGGTAAGAGTGTGTTTGAATGTGAGGCAAAACAGTGCCAACCAGATAGGAGAGTGTCTCAGAAGAGCAGTAGTGATCTGGGTGGAAGATAGGTGTACTGCCACCAGCAGGTGGTGTAGAAGAGTTGTAGAAGATTTGTGATTGCAGGACATGTTGCAGGATCATTTTGGGTCATTTAGCAATAAATAAATAAATAAGCGATATAATAGAAAAAATGGGGCATCATCATTAGTTGCTGATTTTGCGGTATGATACGCAAAAAAACTGGAGAGACTGAGTAAAAAAAAAAGTTGAAAACAGTTGAAAATAAAACAGTTGCATCTGACTGTAAACCCAAGTGCTGGCCTAGCCTAGCCTATAATATGAATTAGCAAGCAACTATCACAAATGTCTATTGAGTGAATAATGCGTGGCATTTTTGTGTGCCTCACATACTTTAATCATTTACCTTAAGGAGTGTTATGTTGGTACGTTGCCTATCTGAATGATTGCATATAAAGAAGTGTAAGCTCTATGCACTTAATTTAACCTAGTTTTCTAATTGTATCTGGTAAGACAGGCCCAACATCAGAGGCCGGTGTGTTCCACATTATTATTATTTTTTTTTTTTTGGGCCCTGAGACCAAACAGGACTGAGTTGGGGGTGGTCCTTATCAACTTGTGAGGGCCCAAGATATAAGGTAACAGAAAAATAATAGTGAAAAAAGGTAGCAAAAAAAACATCCTGAGGAGTGGACCTGGCTCCTGGCCTATTAGCCTTTAGTATTCCATTCTGTATCATTGTGGCACCTTTGCTTATCGGTTGCCACCATCTACCATGAGAGATCAAGTAAGACTGCTGATGGGAAATTAATACATTTATTTATTTACATATCCACCAAAATACACACAAAAACATACATGTAAATACCGGTATATACTTTGGTTTATGGTTATTTTTACATTGTTGTGATTACAGGCAGATTATAGGCTATTTTTAGTGGTCTTGTGGTTTCACCGGATAGTGCTCTCTGTAAAGTCATGTCTTTAGTCTTCAGGTGTGCACATGCGGAACATGATCGTCACTATGGCTGCGGCGAGACCTGGAATCAGCCAGTTTGACCACCAGCTGAGGAACAGAAGAGAGATGTTTAAAAAGAGCAGTGTGAAGCCAACACCAAAAGTGGGCGTTTCATCGTGTTGACTGTTTGGAGCAATTTCCACTGACATTTGCTTTTTTAAAAAAGTAATCTTCATCATTGTTTTAAACGTCTGAGTTTGAATTTTAATCTAATCTAACAGAGGAAGAGGAATGCTGAACAATCTGGTAAAACTTGTTTTTCAGAAACTATAATGCATCAGTAAAAAAAATGCAAATTAATGACATTTAGGACTTCCCATTACAAACTACAGTCATGTCTCTGAAAATGTAATCGATTGTATCACCACTAGATGTACCACATAGTGGAGCTGCTACACTACCCTAACCCTTTTAGACGTAGAAAATTATTAAGAATAATAACAATTACAAAGGTTTGAAGTTATTTATGTCCATTTTAGAAGCTCACAAATGTATAATTTGTAAAAAATCTGTCCAAACCTTGTGTTTTCATTTACTGTGGTGACCAGGCTTTCCTGTATCAAAGGGAGAAAGTATCACTGTCAAAACAAATACTTTAAATGCCCAAAAAACCTAACACTAATAATACATCTACAGTTATTGGAGAGAGTTTTGGGCTGATGTATAGCTACATTAAGGGTGACCCCACGTGGTCAAACAATCTGACAATCTGTTCAATTCAACTGTCAATCTAACAGTCAAGTTAATTCAACCTTTATTTTATATTCAGAAACTCATTTTTAATTAAGTTTAGACAGCAATAACAATCAGATAACATAACATTATAAAATGGCTGTAGACAACACAGAAAATAAACCTATAAAATAAGAACACAGAGGCAGGGAAATAAAGTAATCAACATTACAGGTTGACTAAGTGAGGTTAATAACTACTGATCTGAAAAGATCATATTGGTAAGGATTTAACATTGCGCAATGTTTACAAAAACAACAATCATTCGGTTTTAACCTGAGGAAGCTGAATGTCAGTGAACTATGAACTGTGTCACCAAAAAATGATAATATGTAGTCTATTTTGGTATCTTCCTGGAGTGGACATCATATTTCCTTGAAATGTGAACCCTGAGAATGCTGAATGGCACACAATCGCCATGATTAAATCCTATCATTTTACAGTGTGCAACATGTACAAACGGAGGAAACAGCATGATCGCAACTTCATTTATTTGAACATGGTTCAATTACCATCAGGAAAACTAGAATTACTACACTGTGTTTATTTTCTTCAGAGTCATGATTGATTGTTTAGCAAGGCATATCTGAGTCATAGGTACAAAATTTGAATCATCTGGCTGTAGGCATGCTTAAACAAAACAAGGGTTTCCATGGTCACAGCTACTCTTAACATTCACCTTTGACGAAAAATGATAGAGGGGGAACAACATGATTTAATGATGAAACAACAACAGAGGCTTGATTTGACAAATCAGAATTAAAGATGTAAATTCTGAATTTGACACACTACCAAACCAAACTAAAACCTTAAAACCTTTTAAAAAAAATAGGTACTTACAGGGGGCTTAGCAATTTTGTCCCAATCATCCTTTAAAAAAAGAAAAAGAGAGGTTAAATGTAGAAATGTAAAAATAATGCAAAACTGGATTTGCATCGCCTGAAGCACTACCGGTACAAGTTGGTAGACTTGTTCCACGGTGTTCTGTGCCCTCACTGCCTCCTACCCAATCAAGTGAGCCTATCCATTGTTATAACTGAGGCCCACTACTACTGTGTCATTTGCAGGTTTGATGATAGAGAGAGCTGTTGGTTTTTCAGTTATTGGTGTATGGTTAGGGTACATAACATGTAGCATGTAACTCGTGCATAGGTGTACAGTATATGCTCTATGGCATACATGTTTTACAGCCATGACACTGTACAAGCATGTTATGGGTTGGGTTGTGTTTGGTGAGGGTCATAACACAGGCACATAATACAATGACATTACATGTCATTAACTGACTATGAACAATTTACAATGAATTAGGTAGGGTTTAATGCCTTTCCCAGGGCACCTCCACTGTGGACAAGGTTTGAGGAGAACACTGGGTACTCACTCCCCCACCCACATTTTTCCCGAGGGTACAGGAATCAAACCTGCATTCCTTTTAGTCCAAGACCAACTCCTTAACCTCAAGGTCACAGCTGTCCATTGTGTGTTGTTGAAAAAAGAGTAGTCCAGAGTAAACTAAATAAAACACAAATCTGGACTATAAAAATGAGAACTGAATGTGAATCAACTGAGTTGTTAGCTTGAAAAATAACATAAAAAGCACACTATATGAGTAGGTTTAGATAATAATAATAATAATAATAATAATAATAACAATTATTTGAAGCACCTTTCACGGTACCCAAAGAACTCAGGGCTTTTTTCCCTGTAACAAAACAGTCCCATCTAACTGTAATGGGAAGTAGTAACATCCTATGTGACCAATGATCTTTTGTGCCATTCCCCATTTACTGCAGTCTGGATAATCTATCCAATCCATAATGACCAAAATTTTATTGTAAAAAATATGTAAAAAAAAAAAAAAAAAAAAAAAAAAAAAAGTAAAATGTACAGTAAAATACCGGCAGCTGTGGTCGCCAGATCATCACTGTAAAAAATACGGTGGCAATGTATAGGACATGACAGCAAGCCATAATTCCAACTGAAAAACAATCGCAAGTTACTTATGGACACATTTCTAAAATAAATAAATAAAAACGACTTTTCGACAATCATTTATCAGTATTCTAAATTGAGAAGGCTTTTTTCAGGGTTTCCCATGGGAGTTGAATTTTAACATTTAAATACATGTTAATACACACAGTGTAATAACATGCATTAAAATGTACTCAGGAGGTGCATTTCACATTTACAAGTACTTTTTGGCAGGAAAAAAAGTGAAGCACTGGACATTAAAAGGCCTTGAAAGTATAACCCCTCATGTGTTGAATGTTGCTTCATTAACCCTGAATGTAGTAAAACTGCCCCAGAACATCACACTCCCTCCTTCATGTTTAATAGTTAATGCCACACCCTAAGGAACCTTCCTTTTGTCTGCTTGATGTCATAAAAATGATGGACCAAAGGTTTGGAGTTTTGATTCATCCGCCTACAACACCTTTTTGCAGTCCTCAGTACTCCACTGGCTGGTTCTTGGGCTCTTTGTCCTGTCAGACCTGTCTTATCACAGCTCAAATGGCAACTTCCTTGTGCCTCCTTAAGCTGTGCCTAAAGCTACTGTCCTGTGAGACACTTATATAGCAAGCCGTTGACTCTCACAAACTTGTGTTCCAAATCCTGTGTGGCTTTGGGTCTCCAAAACCTCTTCTGTCAGAGTTTTTTTTTTGGTCCAGTTTCTAAATGTGCCTTTTGGTGGTGAATGAGATTGTACTCACTGTTTGACACACCCTGGTTTTCTTTGCAATTTCTCTGTAGGATGGTCTGTTTCTTTTTCATTTTTAATTGGCCTTTTTATACAGTTGTTGTGAAAACACACCCCTTTCTGTCGTACAATACTATTCAAATGGTTCTCGTGAGAGTATTGTTCTTGCGTTTTGTATTGTTCTTGTGTTCTTGTGGGAATCGGTACGATTAAGTCCATTGCTGTAAAACAGCTTTAGGTAAACCCTCTCTTGTTTATTGAAAAGGGCCTTTTTGCATCATTCTTTAAATGTACATTAGTTTTCAGTTTTGGGTAAACTTAACTTTTTTTTTTGACCTCTGGCAGATCACTGCTTGCCTTTGTGCCACTTTAAGCTTTTTTACTCAATTGAGCTGTCAACTGTTTTTTTAACAACAAACAAAATGAAAAAAATCAGGTCATTATAAACCTTTGACGGGTGGTGTATGTGAGCATTCTAAGAAAGTGTCATTATCATGGGCAGTGGGGACAGGTGACGAAAAATAAAACTTCAATTTACACAGCCCTCAGCCCTGAGAGTACAGCGGCCTTGCCTGGGTTCCATACCCTCACAGATTGTGATACAACTAGTGAGTAAAAGTAAACTTCTGAGGAAAACTTCTTGTTTTAAATCCTTCATGGAGCCAGATAAAGGGGGCATTACTGCCCATTGTAGGCTTGGTGTAAAGCCATACTCATCGTCTCGGCTGGATGTGAGTAATTTGTGTGTCAGCTTTTCAAATCTTGGTATGAATCTATTAAAACTCTGCAGTGGAAATTTCCACACACCAGTCACCATCAGGGTGTTGAAATTCATACTCCGCTGCGGTGTCAAAAAACTATGTGCCACTAGAAGCTGTGCATGAACACATTCTCAGAGAATCACTGGCAGGCCAGTGGTTGGCAAAAGACCTGGCAACCCCAAACATTCCAGATGGTCTGGCAACCCCAAACATGCCAGATGCTATGTGTCTGGAATGGAGGCAACTTGATGTTGAATGATAAGCTGCTTTTCTGTCATTAAACATTAGGAAAGAAATGGAAACAGGTTGTTTTGTATTCAGTGGGGTCCTGTGTAAAAAAAAACACCAATTACAAAAATCTATATAAATCGTTCCTAAAATTACATTTCAGCGTATCCTCTGCTACCAGTCTCCATCGACTCTACTTGGACAATACACTGGACTGGTCAATGAACTCCAATACACTCTACAGGAAGGGTCAGACCAATTTCTTGAATTATAACATTTCTTGTATATAACAGCAAAGATCCCTGGTTATTATGCCAGAATAAGAGTATATAGTTCCAGGTCATATCTGACCAAAAAAAAAAATGCCACCTTTAATTTTCTGTCGGTCAATACACAATTGTAAACGTTTAAAGAGGAAAAATATTGGAGCTCTTTGCTGTTTTTTGATGGTGATGCTAAGGGGTCTAATCGGATTCTACAGACTATGGTAAACTAAGCAAAGAGCACTGACATCAGGCTGGGACATTGTCTATAAATGAGAAAGATAATACCCAATTGTCTAAATTTGTTTGTGATGGCAAACAAGCTAATTTCCCAAAATTGTGGTGTGTTCCTAGTGGTAAATAGAAATACTGTTAAAACACTCAGGTTGTACTTTACCGGATGTAACTCCCCAATAAGCATGCTCTTGGCCATCTCCCGGGCATCAGTGGAATGACCAACATCCTCAAAGCTCTCCGTAGCATCACCTCCCCCTTGCTCTCTTAAAACCTCTTCACCTCCTGGATGCTGTTAAGGTTACAATGTAACATAAATATCCAATGTTATATATAGGTGGGCAATTTTTAAAAGTATAATTTGTATTCTTTTAAATGGTATGCCTATGCATTTGCTGAAAGATTTAACATTGTGCTAACAACAACTGGCCATGGATCTACCAAAGAGTGTTATGACCACACAAGAGACAGATAACAACTCTCACTCATGTGACCCCGAGTCACATGACAAGGAATGTGGTCAAAAACGCCAGTGTTATCCCATCAGTTTTCAAAACTGACGAAGAATTTTGGATGAGAGGTATAACATCATCATCTTCAACATCTAAGAAAAAGTCCAGTTGACTTACACCTAAGCACTTATAAACAAGGCACCTCTGAGCTGCTTCCAAAACCTGTAAATTTGCATTGCTTTATGTCAATGTGCTGCTGTTTCATAGTAGAAATAAAAGTGAACAAGCTTTGAGGTTTGTGAATAGCCGACATTGAGAAGGAAGGGAAGTAGGGGTTAGCCTGGTAAACCAGCCCCTCATACTTCATTTCGAACAGAGGGTCTGGCTGTGGTTTCATTGACAGGGTTGTCTCAGGCAGCATGACCATTAACACTTAATTCTTCATTCAAGCATTTGTTATTTACATAGGGACTACCCTTGCTCGTGATTAAAAGGGTAATTGTTTTGGCTTTCTAATGTCTTTTATTTCTGATGTATCTGAATGTTTATGACATTTTGTTTAAAACGAACATCCATTTGATTGTTGAAACCACTTCTCCACTCTCTCTCTCTCTCTCTCTCTCTCTCTCTCTCTCTCTCTCTCTCTCTCTCTCTCTCTCTCAATGTATTATAGCAATGGTTTACAGCACAGGTTTGCTGTTTTGGTTGGCTATTTAGTTGAAAATAATAGCTGCAGTTATCTGTTCTGTTTAATCATTAAGTCATCATGATAATATCAAGTAATCAGTATCAGTAACAGCATCACTCAATATCTTTACCAGCTGATGGTTAAAAATTCAATATGAATTATAGACTTACTGCTGTTACCTGCATGTGTGTGTGTGTGTGTTTGGATGTGTGTGTTTGGATTACTGAAGACAGGCCACATTAGGTGTTACAGTGTAAAGTTCATTTGGGGTAGCAAATGCATTCATTGCCACCTATTTTTTTCATCGTGGGCTACAGCATACAAACAATGGTGTCCTGAACATTTCCTGCCACCCCCCTTTTAAAAAGTTCTACGCCTGCCTGATTGCGTGACAGCTCGTGGGATACAATGTCTATACGCTCTAAAGTGAGTAGCAAGGGTAGCATATCCTCAACTAATCTATTTTACAAACACAATAGGCGTGCTACGATATATTGTCAATTGGGTAGTTATTCATTATAACAGAATGCTTTAAGGAATAGTTTTAACCTGTCGTTAAACTATTAAAGCTTGTCAGTAACTAGACTGAAAATAAGGAATTCGGGTTAGAACGAATTCTCCGAAAAGTTTTTGGCTGGATTCTACGATTTGAGACAAAGGGGTTACAATGAGGCTTTTAATCGAAATCATATCCTACAATCAAAGTATTTTTCTGACACCAATAAAAATAAAACATTCCCACCTCTTCCAGAAATTTTGTGACATCATAAACTTTGTGATTGATGATGATCCATGTACTCTTGGTAGAGTCGTGTTCTTCCACCTCTTTCAGTCGGTAATATTTTACAGAGTCATCAGCGTTGCTGTCTTTGTCCATCCTAAACTAGTGCTAAAAGAAACAAATACCCAGACAGGTTCAATTTTTGATATGATAGGTCCTATTGCAACACCGTAGTCAGATCTGTAAAATCGACTTCCTGACATGGAATAGACCCTCCCATTATTCTAACCTTCTCGTTTGATTGGATATTTTGCTGTCTGTAAATTATCTTGGCGCTGCCTGATTGGTCTCCATGTCCTGTGCGTGCAAATCCATGAAACATTATCAACACAGATAAGGACAAAGTTGACTAGGGCAGAGTTCAAAAAAGTTCAAAGATTTAAGCTACATAAAGTTGTATGAACTGAAAGGACATTGATCACCTTACTGTTATTATATATATTTTTTATTTATAATAACAGAATTGTAATTTGTGGAAGAAAACTGCAGTGTAAAACAAGAAAGTTGAGGTTTTTGTTTGTTACACAAGTTTTGGCAAACTGCAGTCTGGCTCTCTATGTCCTCATGTCAGCAGATGATGTACTAGTGAACAGGTCAACTGGGCCCATATAAATAATTAGTAGAATACCAGAGTTTGACTTGATGAAATCGAGTCAATGAAAAAAAGAACCTTTCCTTGCTATTCCAATTAATTGAGATGTGCCTGTAGTGTTTTTGTGCCCTTGGGCTCATCTTGTGTTACCTTGGCCGTCCTTCCCATGTCCTCCAGCCTCATGTGTGTGCACTGTTCAAAGCTACATCTGGTCAAGGATCTCATTACCAGACATCAACAAGGTGACAGGAACTAGCCCAGTTCCTAGTTCATTTCGTACAGAGGGTCTGGCTGTGGTTTCATTGACATGGTTGTCTCAAGCAGCATCTTGCTGACCAATAGGCGAACAGAGGGATACACGACCAGACGTTAGTAATTGGGTAAAGACAGATCCAATTGCTTTAAACTCGAGCAAAGTCTACACCTCCAGAAAGACGGTGATCGCTGATTGTTCAGGCAAGATACTGTCTGAGACAAACATGTCAATGAAACCACAGCCAAACCCACTGTAAAAAATGAAGTGAAGTACGAGGGGCTGGTTTACCAGGCAAAACTGGAACGAAGCCAGGGGAGAAAATAAATGGGGGCCTATAAGAGAGGAAGCACCAGTGAGATAGGAATTCTGTAGTGATGAGGATGACAGGTCCTCTAGAAAGCTTTTAAAGTCACACATGATGTTGAACATTTTCACCTGGCACTGGTGCAATCAAGGAAGCTTCATTTCTCATCATCTCATGGGAGATTGTTCTTGATTTCTCTACCCTTAAGGCTTTCCTGCCATGCTTTCTTGATAGGGGGTGGGAGGGGGGCACAAGGAGTGAGGAAAGTTTGGTAAGAAGGAAGGGATTGATTAAAAAAGTTAAGTGAAAAAAGCTTGTTCTTATGATGATTATTTTTATACCATGAACATGGAGGTGTTGAGCGATGTTCCAAAAACAAGTGTTATATGTTTGTTTTGGGCAAATTAAGTAATGTTAAAAATGTCTGGTTCACCCACCAGTAAGATCCTTTTCTGCCATCTCATTGGCGACTTTTAAGGTAACTTTATCCTGGTAATCTTTATTTCTGTTGGGATAGGTTGGTCTTGGGCCTTTTGCCTTATTATAAGTCTTAGATAGTTGACAAAATATGACACCTATTCCAACTGAAATGTCCAGTCAGCTGACCTGAAAGCAGTTAATCATAGGTCTACCTGTGTGCCTCCCTTATGAAATAAAAACCGGAGAATTGCCAACCTTTGGAGGCACATCAGGTTTCATGAAATTGGGCAATAGGGGAGCTGTAGTTACACACAGACTACACAGTATGTTTTAGAACCACACTAATTTATCTGTGTACATTTTGTCCATTGGGTGCCTGTCCCCTTCAAAAGCTGGGAGCCATTTTCGTGTATGATAACTTACCACATATTGCACCTAAAATCGTAAAATGTGCATTTTAAATGTTCTTAGTTATGACAGTTCACCAAAAGTGTTGTTAGTAGATTTCCCAATCTTTTCAGTGTGTTTGCTCTGTGAATTAGATTAGGCCAAATTCTACATGAGACACTTCTATAAATTCAGCCAGGCCTAAATGAATTAACTCCCCAGGACTGATAAGGTATGATAAGGCACCAATTTTAATTAGTTAATTTTGTCAAATACAACTATTGTTTTAATTTGTAAAAAAACATGTCCAGGCTATATAAAATATGCAACGATAATATTACAATATTACGATATTATTACAATTTAGTAAAATCAATTGTATCAGTTTATTGAAGGAGTTGTAATTTTTAAAACACAATGCCATACGTACCACCAAAGTCACACAACAGACTTCTCTAAAATATCTTTTGGTTATTCTGTTGAAGCATTTTGTCTATGTTTTGACTTTAAACCAGAACAATGTTAGTGCCATGAAGCAAAGTCACTGTTCAGCAGTGACTATACCTTTCCTCTTTCCTCTTACTGGTGTAAATGAGGTCACTGACTAGCAAGAAAAGTACTATTGCATGACTAATTTCCTCACATCTGTGTACAACTAAATAGATGGGATTATAATTACTTTGAAAATAATCAAATGGGGGGTTTTGGAAAGTAGAAGTGTGCAAGTCATTACAAACCTGGTGGCATGTAGAGGAAAAATAAAAAACAGCCCATTCATCTCCCCAAATCATGACCATGAGTAAGACACAGGCTCTCCATTTTTATTGAGAATGCAGTCTTGTGTCTCATCCATCTCATCGCCTTTCTTCAATCCAACAGTCAGGCAGCGTGAAACAAGTGGCAACCAGACACGAGACTAGAAAGGGTAGAAAGTTTTTCTGTTTTCTCAGAAACAAACGGAAATCAAATGACGGAACACCTGTGAGACACTGATCTTTATGCCTAAAAGTGAATCCCCTAACTGGAACACACTGGAGTTACAGCACTAAAGTAGTACCGCACAATGACTATTTTAATTGTACGGCTATATGTTAGCCTATATGTAAGACATTTATAGTAATTACAACATGGTCCTGGTATGTCACCAGAGATTAACACAACAAAAAATTCCAATACTGGTTTTACCGACAATGACAGTAGTCACAATATTCAGATTTTAAAACTTAAATGAAAAATATAAAAAGCCCAAGAACACTACTGCATTATCTGTCCTGATTTAAAAGCTTGGACCAAATACTGAATTTATTAGTCCGAATTTGTCTTAATACGAAACTGAATACCAAATCAAAGTTATTTCCATGACATTTACATTAACACCTTTTCATAATACCTTGTGCTTTCATGACACCAAGGTGAATATGTTATGCAGTGGTTGATAAATGAAATTGGGTTTGGCCAATTCAAACCTTGGACCCAGTGCATGCCCAAAATATTCAACGTATGAACAGTACACTGGCATGCTTTGTTCCAATTTCAGAAACTAGTTAAGTCTATGATGTCAAAAATCCCATTTTAAAAAAGTTAGAAGTTCAATGCTGTGTGAGGGTGTGCAGATTTTGTGTATTCCTTCTTGTTAACAGAGCTCTCCTCCAAGAGGTGTGTTAACAGTCTGGTCAGACGCTGCTTGATGGCTCGTCCGTACTCAACATCCAGGCCCCCCTCCATCTCGGCACACTCCTGCACCACACTCTGGAGTTCCACCTGCAGTGGGAGTTCCGCTTTGGAACCCAGGACCGTGGGAGAAAACCAGGGCCTGAAGATCTTCTCACAGATCACCTATCAAAAGGAGAAACAAAAAAGGGGGGAAAAAAGCTGTATGAGAAATTTTCCCGATAAGCAAGGGGAAACTGAGAGGCCCCTCGAGCAAAATTACCTCTGGGGTCAGTTATTTTGCAGCCATGACCATCGGTTCATTATCGTCAGCGCCATCATCAGTCATATTCCTGTTACCTATCTGTTTGAAGGCACAGAAGTGCAAGATGCTTGACCCCTTGGCCATGACACAAAGGCGCTTTTGTTCCTAAAGGCTCCCTGCATAACTTGTTGGTATGGTCAGTGACCGGGAACACAGCGAGGGTTTCTGTCTGACCCAGTGTGGTTCGATTACACACATTGTTCGTTTGGACTTTGTTTTATCCAACTAGATCTCGTTAATTAGTTAAGTTTAAGGTAGCATAACTGATGGAAAACATAGTTTGGGTATATATCTTTGTATGCTTATGTTTTTATATCTAGTACCTAGTTAAATTTTATGTATTTTGCTCATTTTTATTCTTTTTTAATTTTTTTTTCTTTTTTATTCTTTATGTTTTAGCTACATACCCTAATTTGGTCTCCCAGATTGCAGAAGAAAAAGTTAGTTTGTACCACCTGCAGTCACAAATAACAAATGTATAGTATAACAGTTTTCATTTACTTTGCAGTACAGCTTTGAAGCCAACTCTCAGTGGACATCTAAATGCTTCTACTGTTTCCAGCTTCAAATCTAGACTTAAACCAAACTGTTCACAGATGCTTTTTGCTGATAAATGTTATTACTTTTAATCACTTAATGCTTTATTATATTTCTTTTCAGGGTCAGTCTTTCATTTAATGCCAGTTAGACTTTTTTACTCTCTAAAATGTACTGTTTTATGTTTGTAAAGTATGTTGAAATGCCATGCCTTTCTTTACTGTACCTTTCAGTGTAAACATGCTATTCGTTATAATTTCCCACTCATTCAGTATGACCCTAAAATTATGTGGTAAGTTGTTAACATAAATCTCTGTGCAAAGTTGTGTTTTGAGCTCACTGCTGTATAACATCTACAGCACGCAGTGGTGTGAGAGACTTAGAGAAGGCTGTACATGTGTGTGTGTGTGCGTGTGTGCATGTGTACATATGCGTGAGAGAGAGAGACAGAGAGGGACATAGACAGAGGCAGAGAATGATGAGGGAACACAGCAAAGATGTGTATGTTACACAATGAGTGCACATGCAGGTGTCTGTGTGTGTGTCTGAAAATAATCAATTAGTTGCAATTCTGTATGTATGTATGTATGTACGTACGTATTATTTTTACTATTATTATTATTATTACTATTATTATTATTGTTGTTGTTTTTGTTGTTGTTGTTACTGTTGTTGTCATTGTAGCTGAGCAGACATAATTTTCCTCCACGCTTCACTATTATTTTTTTCTATATTTGTGACAAAACAACAAAAAAAAATCCTTCAGGGTATAGAAAAGCATAACACAAAGAGTGGCACGCCACTTAATCCTTCTACTTATAATTTTCGACCCAGTAATGTAATCATTTAATTATTTATTGACATTTAGTATAGAAATAAATTGTTTAGAATACATTACCATTTGTTAGCGAGTTTCTGTAATACCTAATTGCTTGCTCTACAGACATGCTGAACTGTACTTATAAATCTATGAAAAATAAAAAAAAAACTCAATAGTGGCTTGAAATGCAATGCATTTACGTTGAATGTAGAATCTATCCACATACCCCCATGCCCATAACTCCTAACCATAAATGTGCCTGTATGTGTTATTTTAGCTGTTATGTGTGGACAATATACACTGGGTCCAGTATCTCTGCATTAATCCTGCAGCTAGCATAACTGCTATGACTACTGTAACCACAACTGAGCAATACTACTAATACATTTAATTCATACTCCACTTTACATTTAACAAAATGTCAATTAGAAAGATTAGAAAGAAAAAATAACAAATATATGTATTACAATGGTCAAAACAAGAAAAAAGGAAAAGAACTGGTACCTAAAAAAATAGTGTAACATTTTTCATGACAGGTAAACTTGCCTGTGGAAGGATCTGAAACGCTTACCTGCAGGTTGCTGTTTTTGCGTTTTGAGCCACATTTGTGTGTGTGAGTGTCGCACTTGGAGACACAGTCAAAGAAGTTGCAGTCTCTGTCACTGCTGCAGTTCTGCTCTAGAATACTCTGCATCTTGGGCTCAAAGAAAGCCATGTCCACATCAATCGCCACCACCTTAAACACAACACGGGAAGAAAAGATTTGTTACAAAAACTGAAACAATACCAACCAAACAATAGTGAATATCAAGAGAGGCCGTGTTTTAATTTAAAAAAGCATTAGGCTCTAACCAGAGTGTTTATCTATAAATGCAAGGGCCGTGTGTGTGTGTGTGTGTGTGTGTGTGTGTGTGTGTGTGTGTGTGGGTGTGGGTGTGTGTGTATGTGTGTGTGTGTGTGTGTGCCACTACACACACAACTCTCGAACCATTCGTTTCACTGAGGTAAAATTTGGTGGGTGTCTTGTTAATGGCACGAGTGAGTGCACTGCCAAGTTTCATATTGTTAGCCTAAAAATGTCAAATATATACGTAAAACATGCTTCAATTGCCTTTTGTCTGTGTGTCACTCTGGGCACCATAGCAACTTCCCCCTCTCACACATCACGGCTGCATCAAAGGTCTCTGCACTAGTATTGTAAATGACGAGGCATTCTTTAGGCATCAGTAGCCTAAATCATATTTTCCAACATTACAGCAGCATGAAGTGGAGTTAGGGGGCTGGGGGGAGGGGTCTGCTGGACCTTTGAATGTGACTAATGTATTTATGAAGTGCACTTCTCATTTGTTTTTCGGGGTTTAATAATTATGTTGTGTCTTCACATTCAGTTACAGAGGTCCTCTTTGAGTTTTCTCCATCTTAAGGGGAGAGGTGTCACAACCCTGCCTGTGTGGTGTGCTTGTGTTCGGTGTGTCTCTGTTCTGCTGATTGCCTCACAGGTGGAGCTTGTGTGTAGGTGCTGTCAAGCAGCCTGTCTAGACCTTCAAGAGTGATGTGGCTGTGGATTTGGATGTGGCTGTCTGATTGGGCTAGTCGAGGATACAGTCTGTGTATAGTACCATCCGTGGCATTTGAGTTATCACCAGGACCACAGGCACATAGCTAAACATAGATAAAATAACACTCCAAGGTTTAAAACATTGTAGAATAAAGTTTTTAAATACAGTGTCTTTCAGTGCTATTGGGAAGCGCTTTTTGTTGTCCTGAAATGTGTTTTGTAAATAATCTAGACATAATGTAGCCTATACAGTGATATTTAAACTCCTTCAGTCATTTGGGTGAAGGCGATGCAGAGTCTTTGTTTTAGCAGCAGGTTGTTTTTTTTTAAGTGTACTTTTTTTTTTAAGCCAGGGTCTTTTTCAGCATGGCAATTTGTCAAACACCACCTTGACAGCTAGATTACATTGTTCAAAGGAATGTCAACTTTGACCGTCTTTGGAGCACACAGCCAAATGGCTAACTGTGAATGAATGGTAGTTTGGCCAGCAGCCAAACTTATCCAACTTTTTACCACTTATAAAGCTCCAAATACCAGTACAGTCCGGCAGTTGGATGAATAGGCTCCCTACACATAACGGAAAGTACCAAGAACTTAATATGTCTACTAAGGGTTTATTTAAAAGACTGTTTTACGAGACTTACCTACCGTCCTCATGTCGGCCCCGTGTTGTAAGGAACTGACCCCTATTTTGAACTTTTAACTCTCTACTGAAAGTGGGTGTGGATGTGTGTGTGCATGCGTTACTCAACTGTCAGATCTTTCCGGATGGCAAAGTTTTCAGGCTTGATGTCACAAAGGTGAAGATGGTGGGAAAAGTCCTCTTCAAAGTGTCCAACCATATCCAAGAAGCTAAGTGCAATGCGATGTATCCTCTCCCTGTCTATCCCTGATGACTTTCCATACCAAGAGGTTTGGTCAGGGCCAGACGAATCATCTAAAGAAAAGATGTTTTGATCCCAGGCGTGTCCAGCAATAAGATACTCCACGGCGTAAAAATGTCCACATGAACCCACCACTTTGGCCACATGATGGCTAAGGTCCTGGAGCACCCTGAGGAAGGTGTATTCCTCCTGCTGAAGCAGTGACCAGAGAGAGGCCAGCTCCGCTTGGGTGTAGCCCCATCCCTGGTCCTTCACATGCTGTCCCCATAGCTGAGGCAGTGTTATGTTGATGTTCGTTTCCAGACCCAGGGAGTTCTTAATTTCAAGGGTGGCGTAGAGGACCACGTCCATGGCCGTGAGCTCTTCTTGAGCCCCCGTGTTGCTTGGTGTGTTTAGGTAGTCCGAGAAGCCAAACGGCTCGTAGGAAGAGAAGTTCTCCAGTTTAGATTTTAGCACTATGGGAATGCCATGCCAGTTCGCCACCATCACCTTCTTACCATTCTCATAGTAGAGACAGCGCTTGTATTCAACATGACCCCCTATGCAGAGGTCTTCACATAGGTCCCCAGTCAGGACACCTTGGTGGTACTCCTCACACTGAAAGATACACAAAAATGTTTATAATTATAAACGTGTACTTTACAAATGTTTATCTGCATCTTCAATCATTTTTGTGATGTTATTCTTTAACATAAAATGGCTCTGGCACATCCGTCCACCCAATGTTGGCCCCTTGACATCAGGGGGAGTTTAAAAACAGCTTTTGTGTGACAACTCACCATTGCAGCAAATATCTTCTGGAATGTTCTGGGATATTGATCTTATCAAGCTGCATAACCCCAGCTCATATTTTATTATTTGTACTGTAGCGTCACCCAGTTACAACCATAAATTCAAACATTCAAATTCTCTGTTGTGTCTTGCACCAGATGGAAAAGACCTGTAAAAATCTGTCATGTTGAATTACTATGGCAACTTCAGGAAGCATGTCAAGTTTATTGAAATTTGCTTCATAGGGGGTTCACATAGAGTTCAAAATTACAATTTTGTTGATATCAACAGAACTATATGATATAAAATTTAAAAATAACTTTTTTCACACCTTCCCTGGGAGGTCCTTCATGAAAGTTTTAACATCTAACCCAAAAGAGTCTTCAAAATCCTGTAACCCTGGTATGAAAATAAATTTAGCTTTTATGATAAAACAACCCTAACACATTAACAAGTGAATTCTGTCTTTGTATACCTATCCAATGAAAGTGTTGGCCATCCCTGGAGAGGCCGTAAATAAAAAATACAATAAAAAAAAAATTGTGGTTAATATGATATGAAATGAAATTAATCAAATCAAATGTGCATCTCTATATAATGATTATAAATACGGTGGAATTAAGTTATTGAATTTGAAAGTCTTACATATATCCAGAAAAGCCTCTCTCATCTAAAACCTATATTTGAACAAAGACTGTTTTCAAAGTAGACTGTTGGAAAGGGCTTATCCCATGACTGGAAAAAAGGCATTGCTCACTGATAAAATCAATTCCACCAAGATCTCTCTGTCAGAAGTCCTGAGGAGTTGGTTGTAATGTAATCTCATTCTATGCTCATTAGGCCAGCCAAAAACATGGAACAAGTACAGGACTCCAACAAGTAACACATACATCTGCAAGTGGAGCAACATATAAAATCTTTAAATGCATCTACATCAACCACAAATGATGCAGGTCAGCCCACTCCCAGTACTGTATCGTTAAATAGTACCTTGTGGTACCACTACACAACACAGTTATACAAATTGTGGTAACAAGTGGAGGTCATATTATGTTACATAGGGCCTATGTGCGAGATAGACATATTGCAGTACTTGGTGTGGTCAAAGTTTGTGACCAGCTGGGCCCACCTTGCAGGCTCCACTAACCCTTGCCCCTTCTATTAACGGGGCCAGTACTGTGGCAAATAATACCCCTGAACAAAATCTCTTTAAGTTAGAAAGGAAGGGCTTCTCTTCTCTTTGCAGCCGGTCTAGTTTCTTTTCATTGTATTTTTTAAACTGAGTGATAAAACCTAATTGGTGTCATAGCAGCCCATGTCCTAGATCTCCCTAAAATGAGAAGCACGGTCTAGTGCATTTCCATCTGCAAATTTAACAGCTGTCCCAAAGGATTTTGGGTGTCTTTCCAAGCAGTTTTTCCCAGGCAGCTGCTGGGCTGCACTCAGCTAACCTTGCTTCTCAGACATCACATCACAGTGGCCAGCTTGCGTTCGCTGTGACAATTTTTCATTCTCATTACTTCTGTTTACTTGGGCATGTATTGTGTCTATGGAAAAGCTGGGGAATCCTGCTGAAAAAGTTTGATCCACAGTGTTTTTGTCATTAAGGAATTAAAGACACCACAGCATAGTTATTTGAAGAAATATGTTCTGTATTCATGATAATTTTCCTTATTTCTAAAATGATGTATTTGTGGAAGTGTAATATACAATCAAAACACAATAGGGTCAGCCACATAAGGCATTATTCTTCTTTGTAATATGCTATTATAAATCATTAGAAAATATCCAAGAAAAAAAGAGTCATAGATGACAGTCATATGTCATAAATATGTCATAATATATGAGTAATCAAATACCCTTAAATTAAACACAACATGGTAAGCTTTTGATGATGTTTTTGTAATCTAGTGTTACTGCTGTAATCTAGTGTAAGTGTTGTAACTGCTGTACTATGCCTCATCTTGGAAGCCATTTACATCTTAT
The DNA here is from genome assembly GCA_030347295.1 of Setipinna tenuifilis. Taxonomy (NCBI): domain Eukaryota; kingdom Metazoa; phylum Chordata; class Actinopteri; order Clupeiformes; family Engraulidae; genus Setipinna; species Setipinna tenuifilis. The sequence continues at coordinate 16,807,323 of CM059285.1, forward strand.
GCTCTCTCTCTCTCTGTCTTTCTCTCTCTAAGTGTGTTTGTGTACATAAAGGAGTATCTTTTTCTCTAAATGTGTTTGTGTAAATAAAAGAGTATCTCCTTCTCTCTAAATACGTTTGTGTAAATAAAACAGAACGGCCTGTGGCTTTCTGATAAATACAGTAATGCAGCACTGCCCAACCAGTGGTCATTGCTGGCATGTGAGGAATGTCATGATCAAGCCACCAGAGACAGTTTTTCCCACATTACCACTCCAGGCATTCTTTCTGAGAAAAAAAGTCATATAGAGTAGACTGTAGTAAACATTTCCAAATTGTTTTAAAAAACATCACCACACTGTGCTAAATTGTCACTGCAGCAGATGTAAAAAATGGCCATTTTAGCTATGCCGCATAATGACCGTAAAACCATGGCTGTCCAGATGTTTATTCATGCTTAAGTGAGCGGAACAATGAGTGCATTCATCCTTTCACAAAGTTTGAGCTGAGAGACACTGCACTGGCAGCAGGCATTCGTGTTGCCGAGAACAGTGTAAGTGTTGTATCAGCACAGCCTGCGAGAATATAATAGAATAAATAAGCATTAGTAGAAAGTGACTGTCATCTCCATCTCCCTACCTCACCAAGAACACCTACAAAAGTTGTTTTTGTTTGTAATTTATAGTGCACTTGCAGGATACATGTTTTCATTAATATTCAAAACAATCAAGGACCCCTCCCATCCATGTCACTACATGTTCCAACATCTGCCCTCTGGAAGACAGTTTAGGTCCATTCTCACAGAGATGACACGTTTCAGAGACAGCTTCTTCCCTTCAGCCATCAGACTCCTGAACAGTGCTAAACTGATCTTGTTGATCTACTTATGTATTTTATTTTTCTTTCTCCTTACACTGAGCTATCTTAACTACAATTACCACCAACTCTGCTGTGTGGCAATAAAGTATTATCTGTACTTATTGAACTGCAGCATAATTGAATGGGACTAAATATTAAAACACTCTTTTAGTCCAAATGAAAAACAACAGTTCTTCATTATTTTGAGTCCATCTCTTAACTCTAATACATATTTCATATTACCAGCATATGATTGCTGCTTGTTAAGGCCTGTGAAGAGGCTTTTAAAGTGCCTGCCTGGTAACTCCCACAGTCAATCTCTGAAGCACCTATGTTTGCATTAAAATAACTGCATGTTTAACTGCACCCTAAAATAGGGCAACTAGCTGTAACTAAGTGATATGCCTGGTATGTGGAGAAACACACAACTTATGTTAATGTCAACCAAAATTACCTTTATAGCTGAAAAATGTCATATGATGACAACTGATGATGGCTCTGTGTGCCGAGAGTACATGGGCACATCAAAGGGTACACACCCAAATAAGAAGTGCTTTCTACCTCTAATCAGAGGTGGGCAGACCAAATTGCAGTATACTACATGGCAATGCCTCCAACCTCACTGTCCCTTCCCCAGGCCGTCCCCTTGAGGCCTTCAGGGGGGGTTTTCAGGAGGGTTTTTCCCAAAGGCATCAAAAGGGTGTGGTTGAGTGGTGCAGTCATAATGTCCCTCTGCGTTCACGTTGCTGTGTGAGGAGTGTGAGTTGAAAAGTACTGTATGTTGTACGGGTTACAGCACTGAATCCACCTCTAACTTTACCTCTGTGAGACTGAGTGTGTCTATAGGCAGCCTCCCTATACTGGTGATTTCCTGCGGTCATACAGCTAATGTGTCTGGTGGCCCAGTCCAGCATTACATTACATTACATTACATTACACTTAGCAGATGCTTTTATCCAAAGCGACTTACAAAAAGGAGGACATAAGCTAACAGGCTGAGCACAGATGATACGCTGGCTGAAGGTTCAGTGAGCCACATTCCAGCCTAGCAACTCTATCCCAGCTACTCAATGCAATGCAATGCAATGCTTTGATTGCTGTTTAGGGCAGCTGTGATTTCTACACCAGCATAGTGCATATAGTCATGTGCTTAGTGGGACTCTTCCTCATGTGTGCCATCTGAAGGCCAGTGAACTGTACTCCATTTCTGCTGTGGCTCCTGACTACTATGGCTCAGGCTCCTGACTCCTATGGCTGTGCCCCCTATTAGTACTCTGCTCTCTAATGACAGCTAATGTTGGTGGGACCCTAGCACAGAACAGTGCTCCGCTGTTCAGTGGCTTTATCTCCAAGCCTTTTGTCTCGGCCTAGTCTTTCTGTACTGTGTTTGTGTGATTGTCGGCTAACTCGCTTAGGGTTGCTGTGCTAAGTGCAGAGTGTTAGCTGCTGCATGAGTGTTCTAGAAGTAGAAGTAGTAGAAGTCTTATTGTCACCAAAGATTCTAGAGGGCTACGTTCTAGAATCTTTGTCACCATCCAAAGTTTTACTTTTCCTGTCATTGGGGTTGCTTACCACTACATGCTGTACCAAAATGGGCAAAACTGTTCTGCCATTCTTCATCTATGTTAGCCTGGTAAACCGGCCCCTCGTTCTTCACTTCGTTTTGTACAGAGGGCCTGAAACTGCTGTATTGGGAGGCTCTTTCTCCGGTAGAATTCTTACCGGGCTAATCAGCGAACAGAGGGAGTGTTCATGAGCGATGACGTTTATTTTGTTCACTTGTTCTCTATCTGTGGATGTAGCTCGGCAATAGCAGCGAAGAGCGAAATAAGCAAGGCCATTCAGTCTGTTGTGGTAATGCTTTGGAATATCAAGGAATTCAAAGTCGAAGCAAGAAAAATGTTTGTGGAAGAGATGTCATGGCCTTACTCCCCACGGGGTTTGGAAAAGTTTAATCTTCCAGCTTGCTCCGTTAGTTGTTAGCTTGTTAGCTTGTTAGCTTCCGAAAAGCTTTGTAACTTCCTTCACAAATCGGCGCATTGCATACGCCAACGATAAGGCATTAACGTTTGGATAAAGGCAGATCCAATTGTTTTAAATTTCAGCAGAGTCCACACCTCCAGGAAGAAAAGAGCTTCTCAATACAGCAGTTCCAGACCCTCTCTACAAAACAAAGTGAAGTACGAGGGGCTGGTTTACCAGGCTACAGCTATGTCTTTCAAGGATAGTCTTCAGAGGTGCGTGCTACATGTCGGCAACACCAAGGAGACTCCCAAGTATTGTCTGGAGTTGTCTCATAATGCCGTCACAAACACCATGGAGGCCTTTTACAGCTTTTTCTTTGAACAGGCATGTTACCAATTTCTGAGAGACCCAAGAGGAACATGATGAAGGGTCAGGAGAGAAGATAAATGTTCGGGTATCTCTCCAGCACTATTTCACCTCAGCAATGATTCACCACCATAAAATTAAACACACATGGCCTCTTGGCCATCTTACAGTAAAGCATACCATTCCAGCAACATACTGACATAATGCTGTGCAATGTTACCCAACATCTTGCTATAGGCACGTTTGGGAGCAGAGGCTCAGTTTTGGAGCCACATTTAAAAAGTTCCCCACATTCTTTGGTTGCCTTTGGTTGAAGTGTCCATAATGGTGCCCAAATGCTGGCTTGGTACACTGCTCAATTTGAATTCTGTAACAGTGCAGTGCACTGTGGTAGGGATTGTTTCCCATTGGCAGGCATATTAAAGAAAGTAAATAGGACCGTGGACTGACTATTTGTAGCTTAACGACCACCAGACAACAGCAAGCTATGGCTAGCCATGCCAACTGCTGTAAGGACAGTTTACTTCCACGGAAAGAAAACAAATAGACTGCCAACCTTGAAGACATTAAATACATCTCCAGTGAATTAAAATGGAGAGTCTTTCCTCTTTCAAATTGCACAAAAATTGCCGTCACTCAATCCAGATGGGCAACCTTTTCTAAAACTATCCATAACACAGTTCCCCATTGTTATCCGCAGCCTGCCTGCTTAACCCCAACACACCAGCCTTCTTAGACTAAAGTGGCTCTTCGTGGGTGTAGAAGAGAGTTAGATGGATGTACCTTGCCTTCCCATCTTAACCCACCCAATGCCTTCATGGCCTTGGCTGGCAATGACCCAGCTGATGCTCTAACAGCGTGGAAAGATCTCCTCTGCCAGTACCGTTGACACGTAGACACTTGGATGTCTTCCCTTCAATCTATCCTATCAAAACACTCAATCAGCAACCCTCGTTAAAAAAAACCTCATCGCAATCCTTGTTACAGAATGGCAGGATGTGCAAAAAGTCCAGAACCATTGAAGGTGACCTTTCAGGATGAACAAAAAATATTATCTTTTCAGATTAACTTAATGTGTCCTTCTCTAAACTTTTGAATGCACATGTCAAACAGTTCAATGTTTTAAGACTTTGTGCACATCTTGCTGTTTTGTAACAAGGTTTTAATGGCAAAATGCACAACAGTTGTTTGATCCATGAATTGACCAATAAATGTCCTTGTTCAATAAGAAATAACTATTTAAACAGTCCTCATCATCATTCTGTTCACATGTTAACATCATGAGACCAAGACGACACTTAAAAATTGAGAAGTTACTGACAGATTTTTTGTCACCCACCCACCACTGTTGTTGGCTTCTGTTTCAATAAATTGTTTGAGATGAAGAAATCACCATTGCATGCTTCTACTTACTGTAAATGGCCTTCTCTCATGATATAATAATACAACTGTAGTGTGAACTTTGTTTTTTTCCCCATAAATTTCACTGGAAAGCCAATTATCCTTTTGTAATGTATGCTTGTAAAAAAAAAACTTGTAAAAAAGGTTGTATAAAAGCCATGCATGATTCCTTGTGACATAAAATAATAATTATGTATGCAATACATTCATGCATTCAAAAAACGAATGTTAGCAGAATTATAAAAGTGAAGGAGCTGGTGCATTCCTCTGCCATGGCACAGCAGCAGAAAAAAGAAGTAACCAGGGGGCTCACAGCAACACTTCAGTAGCCCGAAGCGTGGGAACAGACTCATGCTCCATTCATATCGGACCCCTCGACCCTTCTCTGCTCTACCCCCAAACGGGGCAAAGATATGGAAAGTTCAAAACGCACACACATACAGATTGTGTCTTAACTGCAGGCAGGGTTTCAGTAAAACACATCTACCCTTGTTACACAAATCATGTCATCTTTTGTATCAAATTAAAGCTACTTTATGTAGAAATCAGATAAAAGTAATACAAATAAAAGACAATCAAGATAATACTAAATATTTCAGCTCCCTCCATAAGAAAAAAACAGCTACGTCAAAGTCACTTTTTAAAGGGTTTAAACATGGCTGAAATGGTAAGTCAAAGGTCTTATTATGTAAATATAATTTATATATATATATACACACACATATATTAAAATGGTCAAACTCAAGTAGCCCTGGAATATGTTGTTATTGACATCCACAGGCAACAAGCAAGCTGTGGACCATTTCACAGAAGTTAAAATATAATATACTGACGTTACAGCCCTTTAAGGACTGAATTTCAGGAAGCTTGCCATGCTTTCAGAACTTGTCACATAACACATTTTATGTGATAATGACCTTTCTTCAGCCAGTATATTGCCAGGGTTGTCACCTCAGACAACTTTTGTTTAAACCCCCATAGTCATTCCTTAAAACCAAATTTCATTTTCTCAGTTTTATGAGATTTCATAGATGTAAGCTGAGCAACAACGAGCCAAAGAAATGAATGGAATTTATGCAATACTGACAAATAAATTACTGCCTCAGAGTCTCATGAGACTCGCCATAAATTATGTTAAATTCCATCCTCCTCGCTCTACCCTGTTCTAGGGTTTCTACAAGGCATAATTAAACAGAGCTAGTGTTACTTTAGACTAAGCCACACACAGCGAACAACAAAATGTTAAAAAAAGTTTAAATACATATGGTCATCTGTTATAATGTGAAGGAATCTGAATAATAATAAGGATATTATACATAACATTTTTAATGTTGACACATTCCTTTATTATTATTGTATATTCCTAAGTTATTTTGTATTCTTATAACTCTTACTATCACAATCAGAGCTTTGTAAGTCAGTTTCCTACTGACAATATGTGCAACTTGTTGCTCTCCATTGGTGCACCAATGTAAAATAAAACCTTGTCCTGATTCTCCAGCCATCATGCTGACTGAGTCTCCCGAATCATCTGTGGTATAAAAATGACCATCAAATGTTCTTAAGCCAGTATGGTGTATAATGTCTGTGTGACTTGAAGGAAACAAAGATAGCTTCTACTTTTGACATCGAAGTGCTGCCCTACAGACAAGAAGTATGATAATGGAAGGGGTGATGTTCTTGTCAGTGAGATGTCAAGCCTTGTCTGTCATCAGCCTTTCTGTTCCTTTGTGAAAGGTGTGCCATTAGCTACTGAAAATGGTAAAAATGTGTGTGAAAATGGTGCCTTTAGTAACCAGAATGTAAAGAATTTTCCTCAGGAAGGATGTTCTGACACCTCTCTCTCTTTGATTTTTTTTCTCAATGCCAGGTGCTTTTGTTTTTCGTACACCATTTATAAAAAAATAATATAATAATATAATATAATAATAATATGAACAAACATCCTTACATAACACATTGTGCAATCTTGGAACACCTTTTTCAAAATTCATATAACTAAAATTGGCAAATAAATATTTTGTATAAATAAGAAGCAACATTAAAACAGTTTGGCATGTTTAAAAAATATATATAGCTGTCTAGTATTGTAGCCATGCTTTTACTTTTAACACTTTCTGTTGTGCTGTTTCACAACACAATCCAGAAAATACATTCAGATTTGAAGGGTCTGGGCTTATGGGCCACCATTGGCCTTAGGGTCCTAAAACGTCTGTGTTCACTTAATAATTAGGAAAAACATTTTCACATTTAGAATAGTGCCTAAAGAAATACAATTTTATGTTCTGACTTTGTATAATAAATCACATAAGTAACAAATGCTGTTGTAGCAACAGCACTGGGAAATAATGATAATTATTGCCATCCTCTCAAAAGTCAGTGAAGCAGTAAATATAATTTGCCTGGTTTCTTAACAGCCCTTTTACCACAAACCAGTGTAAGAATATGTATATATGTACACATTGTACTGACTGGCACACACATGACTAATACAAGCAATTCATACTCACATTGAAGACTTTTAAACAAGTTAACAACCATGAATTTTAAAACACCTACCACTCGGTTAAGTATTCTGCGACTCTTGTCATCTGTGCAGACGTCGGAGAACATGTTGCTGTGGATGAACAGCAGGCCGTTGAGGAGCAGCCAGGAGCTGAACCACAGCGCAGCGAAAAGGAAGGTGCTCCTCTTGCACACCTTCAGCCTCAGCCACCTGACGAGGCAACATTTCCTGGCTGTGCCCATGTCCCAGCATGCTGCTCCCCACATCCCCTCTCACAGTCCTGCTGCCTGCTTGCCGCTCCTGCCCCACTTTGGTCGGGGCCCTGGGTTCCTCTATTGCTCCCCGAACAACGTCAGTTCAGTTCAGCTCAGATCAGAGCTTAGAACAGACAGAGGCGTCTGCTGTCTCTGTGGGCAGCCGGGGTATTTTACTGAGGTGCAGGGTACATGCTTGCTTCAGCTCCAGTGAAGGGTGCTGCCCCTCTAATTCTGCTCCGTCCTCTATCTCCTTGCCATGGCAGAGTTTGTCCTCTCCTTCTCTGGGTTCACAGTTGAAATCTGTGTGTTGTGTGCTCCTTTTTTTGTGTGTATCCTCCCGGATTTCATGTCAGAGTATGAAAGGGGGGAGGTCGGCAAAGAGAGAGATGCATTTTCTTGTTTTGACACAGTGAGCATTCAGCCAGTGAGCCCTTGTGGAGTCACTCTTTCTTAAACTGGAACCACATTTTCTTTCGTACTCTAATCTCTCTCTCTCTCTCCCACTCTTACTGTCTAGTTCACCCTCCCACTTGGTTTCCTTTCTTCCTTTTTTTCGTCTATGGGCTTTACTCTCCTTTTTTTCCCTTAACCAACATACCCCACCCCTTTCCCTCACTTCCCTCCCCCTTTTTAAAGGCCTTACCTCCTCTGGGGCGCCTGGACACCACTAGACTTTCCCCGTTGCCTTGGAATCCAAAGAAAGGCCCCTCCCCACTCCTTCAATGCCTATCTCACACCACCACCGTCACCATGTGTTTCCCATGAAAATCAAAACAAAATTTTGTTACAATTGCACAATACTCGTTTGTCAACAGCTTGCGAATGCCAACATTTGCTGAAATGGTTTCACATACAACTTCTTCACATACAAAGACAGTTATTACACAGCATTGAGACTACTCTCACAGTTTCTTTCAGAACATGCGATTGAACTTTAAGTGTTTTAAATGCCACTTGGGATCAATAATGGTGGCAGACAATTCACTGCTAAATGAGTGTAGTCAGTGTGTGCGCATGTTTTAAGTTGCCTACAGTGTAGGTGCTACAGTTGTGCTGACAACCGCAAAAGCAAGCAAACAAGCCCAGACAGTGACTGATTCTGGTATAGCAGCCCTAAACCAGTTCAGACATGGCCCAAGAGGAACAAGGATTAATGCTTTCTAGGTTATATTTTGCAGCTGCTATGCTGTTGCGTAGGAACAGTTATCACATCTGGCTCAAATGATATCTCATTTAAAAAAAAGATGTGCAAAGCACTTTAAACACATATACATATCTTACAAAAATGTTTTTGCAGTTGTCTTGCCTGTCCGAACATGGTTGAAATTCCTTTTTTGTGTTATGAATGAGGTATGCTCTGCATGTGTCTTTGAAACTTAACAAATATGAGAGTCTATATCCATGTCCTTGAGGAATTAAATATATATAGACATAGAGTTGTAGGCATGTCAGCCATAAATAATTTAACCCAGCAAGGTAATTCAATTGCCAGAAATAATTTACTTTTTATGTCTAATACTGCCATCATGTGGTTGATAAAGTGTGCTTGTTTTTGGACTCGGATCTTGGCAACGTGTCAATATATTCACTGTCAATTGTTTATGAATATACAAATGTCTACCCGAAGCCAGAATTTTCTGGTAAATAATTGACAATGGTATCTTGTTTAATGTAATGTTCATTCATTTATGTTAAGGCATATTAAAAATAGAAAGATAGACATTTATGGATGACACAACCCAGGTTTAATGACTTAAGCATAAAGCACAAAGCTATAAATCACAGGTTTTAATTAACAATAAAAAGGAGTTGGAAACAGTTTGTAAGTGGGTGATTTATTGTGTCAGTTTCTCGGTATTATGTTTCAATGAACACAATAGGTTCCCCTTAAATAGGGCAGCCATTGCTTAAGGGTTTGGAGGTTGGGAAGGTTAATTCCCTGTGTAGGTAGGGAAAATGCAGATGGGAGAAAAAGTGTTTCTCTTCACCCTTAACCACAGCAGAGTTGCCCTTGAGCAAACTCCCAACCCCTAATTCCAGGCTACTTTTGTGGGCAGCTGTGGCTTACAGATAAGAGGAGTTAGTCTTTCAACCGGAGGGTCACAGGTTCAGGTCCCATGTGGTGACAGTGAAGGATCACATCCCTTGAGGAAGAACTCTCCAACCTCAAACTGCTCTCTGGATGCTGCAGCAAGTGGCTGCCCACTGCTGTGGGTGTTCACGTGTCTGCACAGTTTGCAGTGTGTGTGCTCATTGCTGTCTGCTCCCAACGTATGACCACTACAGAAGGCTCAGATGAAGAACAATTTACATACACCTCTAGAACTGACAAAATATCTGGCTATGATGCTCATAGGATGTGTTGTTATTATTAGTTTATTATGACTATTATGATGACATGTATTAGCAACTTTAAATAATTAAAACATTACCAACATTAACAATAAAACACCCCCATTCTTCAAAACCTGTTGACCAAATGGCTATTAAATAAAGACAAAGGACCCTAATTGTATGAACTCCTTACCTCAGCAATTTGCATACTGTGATGAGAACACACATGCCTTTATACCTGGCAGGTGTCACCTCACAGTCAGTGAACTACTTCAGATTCTTTGTGCGGTCTATGTGTTAATGTATAGGAATGGAGCATGCATGTTTGATCTTAAATCAATCCTTGTAATGCAGGCAGACGTTTCATTACTATTGTATTACAGTTCATGAAGTTTGTGTGTGGTGGGGCCTCTGACCAAAACAGCTCACACTACACTTACATTTCTGCTCCTGGCCTACCTTTGGTTGTTTTGTTCACTCTGGCTTTGTCTCTCTTTTTTAAAAGATTATTTATTTATTTATTTCTCCACTGGGGAATAAGACCCTTGGAGCAAATATAGCTCCAAAAGGTTGATAAGGACCAGGGGGGCACTACCTCACTGCGGAACACACTCAAGAAAGCTGGGGAGACTAAAATCAGTCTCTGCTGAGTAACTCGCAAAGCAACTAGCATGAATCAACCGAACACATCAAAGATTTATGGTATGTTGGTTCCAACAAGGTGGGTTGCCCATGAATGCTCATTTAGAGTGTGGCGCCACCTAGTGAAAATTGTACACTCTCGTGTAGACAAGTGTTTTCAAACGCCAATATCATGGCCTAAGAAAATAGATCATTATTATATTAGGTTCCTAATTTAGGAGCACTGTAGCAAGTAACTGGAACCATGTCAATTTTTGTGAAATTCACTCTTTAATTTCACAAAGTACATTTTTGCTCGTAGCAGGTTTGAGTCCTGTACCAATAGGAAAAATATGAGTGGGACAGTGAATAACCAGCGCCCTCCTGCATCCTCATCCATGACTAAGGTGCCCTTAAGCATATGCCCTTACCCTGTACCCAATTCAGTCTCTCTGGATAAGAGCATCAGTTAAATGTCATTTATTGTAATTCTTGTATCAACAGAACTGCATGACAAAAAATCCACCCAAAATGAACAGGCAAACATATGTTCATGATACCTGAAAAATAGTGCAAAAAAATGTTAACACAAATAGGGAAAACCAGCAGAAAAAGATCCATGCAGCACATTGTAAATTTTTTTCAATTGGTTCAAAGCAGCACTTTTTACCAGAGGCAGACATTCCAGCTTGAGAAAGTGAAAGTCCTGCCATATATTCCTTCTGCCTGTGCTCCCAACACAGGTGATTTCACTAATTAGCTCATCTACCTGGCTAAAAAGTTGTGCTAACTGGGATTAGCTGGTTCAGAGAATTGGCTGCAACAAATATGTGGACGTTCTGAACCCGGGATGTCCGCCTCTGCTTTTTACAGTATATTTATTCTATCCATTCAAGAAGGTATGGTAAAGAATGTCATAAAGTCTCATGGGTGTAAGACAAAACAAAACAATTTTATTTAAAAATGCAGTTTCCAAGTGGTCAGATTTGACCCAAACACAGCATGACGTTAATGTCATTTAAGGCCTTAATTTTCATAAAAAGTACTTGTAACTATAACCGTTAGTGCTTTTTTTAATGCCCTGTGCAAACACTGCTAAATTATTAAAAATGTCAGTACCATTCCATATATTGTCATTTACCATTGCTATTTAACATTCATACAATTTTTACTAAAGTAGATATCAGACAGATTATATGTTTTTTTAAAAGAACAACAATAACACAATGACATATAATTCTCCAATTTAATCTCAGATTCTCAACTCCAAAATGAACATTTTAGCTAAAGTTTGATCCTTCCTGGGATCTACAAGACAAGGAAATAAGGCAATAACAGTGGGACACTGTATGGCATGTGATGAATTGGTATTCCAAGCTGAGGTGGTTTTTGTGACTAACCCAGATACGTTAACTCAGAGTGAGCCATGAACTACTTAATATAGTAGTCGGGTTCTTTCTCTTAGCAAAAAAAAAAAAAAAAAAAAAACCCACAGGGCTCCCTTTTTAGAATGCTGCTCTGAATTAACATATGCAGGTAAGTGACTAAACCCACTTTCTGGAACACACCCCAGGCCTTCCCCCCTCACAGCTTTGCCTTGGCCTGGAAGAAGCTCATGATGGCCTGCATGCACTCGTCCGAGAGCCAGCGCTCCACGAGTCGTTCCACCTCCCGATCGTTCACAGAATGGAGGTGCTCCTTCTCAGTAGAGCGAATCAGCTGCTTGGAAAGGGCTAGAGACTGAGGAAAAAAAGGGGGGAAAAAGACAGAAGACAAAAACAGAGATCAATAGAAGTAGACAGAAATTGTAAGGTGCACACTGTGTGCTTTGCTGTGTTTTGGTGCACTCATAACAATATTGTGTTTTGCTTCAGTACAGGAAGTTGCAAATGCACTGTTACATTTGGGATGAGCTTATAAATACTACGGCCGAGAACCCAGGGGAATTATTTCCAACACTCGCTACCCCGTCCACTGCTATTTTGGGCGTACTAATCAAAGACGTTCTTGTCTCAATGCGGAAAGTTAAACACCAACGTAGAGGGAAGTGAGCTGGGGTGCTTGATTGTTTCTGTCAGCATGGCCTTTAAACAGCACCGCTGGGTATAACTACTGCACCTTTCCAGCGTCTGCTTGCTAAGCAATAAAGTGAAGTAAAGTGGAAGAATCACTTTGAGAAAACAATTTTGATCATTTGAAACAATTTTGTTTCACTTTAGTTAGTTTTGCATTGTTCATTCTTTATTTTAGGTTTAGTTCAAAAACAACTATCGTTATTTTTTTATTTATTTTAGTAAATGAAGTTACATTTTTAGTGCTAATTTTAGTCTTAGTTTTGAATAACTATAAAAACCCTGGTATACAGTAAGACACAATGATATGTGAATTGTATTTATATAATTTATACAATTTTGGTGTTAATATAAGTGGCCAAAAATGGTAGTAATTGCTTAAAGAAAAAGGGGTAATGCATTTGCAGTTTGTTCACAGATGGAAGAACATTTTCAAACACAGTAAGAAGATCCTCTCCTCGGAGGGGACTAAAATCGTTTTTTTGGCCATTATGACAAATTCCACATGTGACTTAAACCCAAACCTTCCCATCACACCCAGAAAACCATCCTGAGACTGGGTCACACCCAGCAGAATGATTATCTTAGACATACAGTTCTGGTCAAAATTAGGACATCCCTTAAAATGGTGGTCTCCTAATTAAGCACCATTGTAATTTTCCCAGTGCTGCATTGCTAACGTGTAACTCTGAAACATCCACATGTCGTGGAATGGCCTAGTCAAGCCCAGACTTCAGTCTAATTGGGAATCTGTGGCATGAAGTGATGATTGCTGTACATCAACACAAACCATCTAATTGGAGCAGTTTTGCCCTGAGGGACAGGCAAAATCCCCAGTTATGCCAGCTATGCTAAGGACTGCCAAAAGACTTGCAGCTGTAACTGCATGAAAATGTGGCTCCTAATTTGGTGACTTTAGGGGGGGGGGGGGGGCGGCACCTTTACGGTGGTAGGCATGTTATGCAACTCAAATAAAAGCCGTTTTCTACTTCTTCCTGTCTGTTCCTCAACTATGATACCACACACTGCACAGGAAGGCTCTGCAATGAGAGTTGGGGGCACACAGAAAACCAGATGCAATAGGCAGTAAAGAAAAATATTCTTTAAGAATTTGGTATTATCAGAGCAGGGTAATCCAGGCAGAGTAAAGGACCTGCCATGTGTTGGTTCTATTTGTGCACATAACTACCTTAAGTGTTCTGCTAATTAGAATCAGATGGCTTTGTGGATGGTTGGAACAAATTTGTGGTATGGTCTGCTACTTTCTGAAGCCAGATTACACAGCTCTAGGTGATGCCATGTCCTGCTGGTGGTACATTGAGTTTTTTCTCATCAGTCTGAAAATGTTTAGGTCTACGGAGAAGGCCCAGCAGGCTCTGAATACTTTGTTATCCAATATGGCAACAAAGGATATGAGTAAAATGTATGGGTGTGATACATGTGAACTAACAAAACTAACAACCACTAAACCAACTCTCTCTCTAGGTGCCTCATACTTGTATAATTCTCCCTGTGCAGGAAGTATGTGTGTCTGTAGTGTCCCTGCTCTGGGAAACGTACTTAGGCACATGCATCTCCTTGTATGTATAAAGGTAGTCTGCTTACTCTGTGCTCCTCTACACCTCTGTTATGTTATGCTTATGTCCTCCTTTTTGTAAGTCGCTTTGGATAAAAGCATCTGCTAAGCGTAATGTAATGTAATGTAAGTGTATAGGTTCACGAGTACTCACATTCCTGGGCAGTTGTGCATAAGCTTTGATTCTGGTCCAAACCTCTGTCTGAAAGCTGCTGTCTGGGAAGACCTCAGTCACCAAGCCCAGTTCACAGGCCTGGGTGGCTGTCAGCTTCTTATTAAATAGCAGCATTTCACTTGCCTGAGATGGGGAGGAAAAACATTAAATGATGAAACCTAATAGTAGCTTTTAGAGCTTTCCATCTTGCCAAGCTTGCCATCTTGCATGCCAAGCTTGGACTTCCTCTGGGAGAAGAGATGTAAGCCTTCCTGACTACAAACCTTATTTTAACATACTATTGTTTGGGAGAACACTTAGCACTTTACGTTTTATAATTATTATTTCATAATTTCCACAGAGTCCTGAAGTACAGTTATCATAACAAATTTTATGTTGTAAAATGGTTTGTGTGACTGGTCTATACACACCTTTGCCGCCCCCATCATCTTGGGGAAGGTGTAGGAAGAGCACCCCTCGGGACTTTGTCCAAGCTGGCTAAAGGGAGTGTGAAAGGTCGCCTGCAAACAGGAAATGTCATTTTGAACTGGGTCACCACATGTTGAGCTGCCCAACCAGACACACCAGGAAACAGTGAAGCTGACAGCGTTTATTGATCTGCTTCCAGACCTGGACCCTGAAAAAAACTCTGAAAAATAATTCTGGACATTTGTTGGAGCTGGCTATTCATCACACTTAAACAGCACAGCTGAGAGAGAGAAATGTGTTCATACAAGACTGAAAAAAAATCTGTAGATTCGGCTCCTCATCCACTAACCATTCCAACAGTGTCCTGTTAACAAACAAGCCAGCTAGCAAAATTTGTAACATTTGAACTGGGGGAGAAGAATCTTCTAGAGGTTTTCTGTCATATTGCAACGCCTCTGGGAAAAAGTCAGCATTTGACTCTGACAGCAGCTTTAAAGTGTGACTGAAGGCAGACAACAGCTACCTAAATTCAATAACACCAGTAATACTGTCGGCTTACACTCAACTCCAAGATAGCGTTATCAATCAATATCAATATAAGATATAGATATATATATATTAATATAAGTCATATATAAATATGTTCATATTTGAATTAAACATGAATAAATCAAGGTAATCTGTTAAACTATACAATTTATGGTTACTTGGTGGAGAAATCTCTTATTGATGCTGACCAGGAATTGCCCAACAAGTACTGTCTTAATTCAAATATAGGAAATCCTCACCTTTTCTGTGGCATAAACCACATCGAACAGGCCAAGGAGAGTTACTGACACTCCCACAGCAGGGCCATTTATGACTCCGATGAGTGGCTTTGGGAAGTCGATGAAGGTATTCACATACTGTCTGCAAATTACAAAAGGACGTACACACTGTTAACATACATACTTGTGGAAAATAATCAAAAAACAAAGTGTAATTTCTACTAATTACAATAATTCTACAAAGTATTATCGCTTCAGACAAGTTTATTACTTTGATACTTGTTTCAATCAATTATTTGAAGGATGTATAAAATGCCCTTATGTCACTGTACAAAGATGACATCCTTTAAAAACTAAATAAATAAATAAGCAAACTTCTTCCAGTTTTAGCAATTCCCCAACATGCTGTTTGTGTTTCCCCACCTCAGCAGCTCTCCT
Organism: Setipinna tenuifilis; assembly: GCA_030347295.1. NCBI lineage: Eukaryota > Metazoa > Chordata > Actinopteri > Clupeiformes > Engraulidae > Setipinna > Setipinna tenuifilis. Next base: position 16,823,044 of record CM059285.1, read on the forward strand.
GCGTCCTTTGCCATCTGTTCAATCCCTCCCTCTGGGATCTTGGTGAAATTAGTGAGATCATTTCCACTGCAGTAGTAATCTCCGCTACCTAAACAAACACACACACACGTCAGAATGTCCCTCCCACGGATCAAGGAAAGTCAACATACCCACAACTGCAGAAGTTTCCAAATATTGTGTCCCAACAGACTGCATAAGGTAAAAACACAACTGCTTACTGCCTTATGCAATTTCTCTAACTTAAAATTCCTAAAGTTAAGGCCTTCATTAGAAGAAAGAATGAGAAATGGCATTCAGCAGCAAAAAGCAGCAAGTTGTCCTAACCTAAAAGCACCCAAGAAACACAGTACAGCAGGACTGCTATTAGTAGCACAAAACAGCCGAGCACACGCCAAACTGCTGCAGTTACTGTTCGCAGATATGTGTAGAGAAGCTTCATAAGCTTGGGAATCTGATTATCAAACAGCAGGATATCACTAGCCTGGTAAACCAGCCCCTCATACTTCACTTCGTTTTGTACAGAGGGTCTGGTGCTGGTTGTAGGCAGAACCTCTCCTAGCCAAATCAGCACACAGAGCAAGTGTTCGTGAGCATTTGTAGTTAGTCCGAAAAGCTTCAGAACTTCCTTCACATTAGTATTTGAGTAAAGACAGATCCAATCTTTTAAAATTTCAGCAGAGTCCACACCTCCAGGAAGAAAAACACTTCTCAATACAGCACAGCCAGACCCTCTGTACAAAACGAAGAGAAGTACAAGGGGCTGGTTTACCAGGTTAGGACATCACCTCCAGCTTGTTTTTTTTTTTCAAACTGGGCAGAGGTGGGGAGCAACTCTAACCCAACACACTGAAAAAGTTTTTTTTTCTTATAATAAAATGACTTATTTAAAGCGGGGCATGGAATGTAGTATTATGGGAATGTAAGAGTATCATGACAATGTTAAAGATGCATCTCCACAGCCACACACCATGTGTGCGTTATGTCCTTACCTGTGAGGACGGTGAGGACGGAATCATCTTTAGCAGCTTGTTCCAGGGCTTTGATGATTTCATTATACATCTGTAAAAAATGTACAGAGGACACAGAGATGAAACATTCTTCAACTTATATATCACTAAAAGTACTACTAATACAACTGCTATCACTGAAAGTATTACTAATGCTACTGATATTACTACTGCCATTACTACTGCTATTACTACTACTGTTACTAAAAGTGCTACTAATACTACTGCTGTTACTAAAAGTAGAGTAAAGTAAAAGAGCATGCAATATCTTGAGAAAGTTTCAAGTAAAAAGACAATGGTACCATATCGGTATCAAAGGGGTATTTTTAAAAGAGTCTAAAGTATCCGTGTTTTGCAGAAGCCTCATTTCACAGGAAGACTTCACACTTTTAAACTGTATGCAGTGTGACGTTACTAACTACTAACTGCATAAATTCATGCTGGATTAACATTGTTGTTACTTTCTGTACAATTTTAACAGTTTCATGACTTCTAGTTGAAAGTTATTTTGAATCAGTTTTTTGTTATCTTACAATCTGTTAGGGAAAAGGGAACCAAAATAAGGCATTTTTTCCTGGGCTTACGTCCAGAAAAAGTTCACTAAGCAAATAAGAGTGTGTCTATAAGTGGAACTCAACAGCTACAGAAAAAAAAGAGATCAGAAAATAATCTGTTGAGACAAAACCAAGCCCAGGTTGCCCAGTGACACTAACATACATTGTTTTCAAACTTGGGCTTTGCAGTTTCCTTCTTATCACTTGAAAGTAATTTGATCTATACTTCTGACATTTTATTTTTGACAACTGACAACTTTTTCAGTTAAGTATCCGCAGAAATTAACACTTCTCACCTCAACTGTGATGGCATTCTTCTTCTGTGGTCTGTTGAGGGTAATGGTAGTGATTTTGTCTGCTGTAGACACCAGCAGTGTCTGGTAGGAGGAGGCTTCCGCTCCAGGCTGTGCCACCTCTGCTGCTGGTTGTTCTGCTGCCACCAAAGAGGATATGAGATGCACATATTGCTGCCTGGCTTCTTCCTGGGAGACAAGGAATGGCTTTAGCTCAAGGTTACCACAGGCATATTGTTACGCTCAGATGAAAATCTTTGTGGCAGGCGCGTACAAGCCAGCAGACAGAAAGTTAAAGTGAAGACATTATGCACACTGAAAGGTTTCATGTTTACTTAAGCTCAAGGTAAGAAATGTGGTACTGACTTAGCTAAACTAATGCTGGATAACAAAAAGGGTGTGTGTGTGTGTGTGAAGTTTCCCTGCTTTGGGAAACTTACTTAAGGCACGTGTATCTCCTTGTGTGAATGTGTGGAGTTGTTTACTCTGTGTTCCTTTGCACCTCTGTTAGCTTATTATGTCCTCCTTTTGTAAGTTGCTTTGGATAAAAGAATCTGCTAAGTGTAATGTAGTGTAATGAATGTAAAAAAGAATTGAGTAGTAAAGGTCCTTGAAAAGATGACAGAGGTACTTGCCTGTGACACAGATCCCAAAGACTTCCAAGCATCCCACTTCACTTTGTTGACGAAGTCTAGCATGCCGGGTTTAGGTGTATTACAGGGTCCCTGAGTAGCCTGGTAAAATGAATACGCATCCAATTACGGTTATAATGCTGAGATTAATGTAATGCTAACATTTTGTTTAGAGCCATATAGTTAATGTCTTGCTTTGCCTTGATTAAATACATGAGCTCAATAAATAAATGTAAATAAATAGTGATTTGTAATATTACAGTAAAAATTAACCCCTTAAAGTTCCGGGTTATTTTCCTTAAAAACGCCTAAAAAAGACCTCTCCACTTAAAAATGGAGGCTGCACTTCAGCCCTTTGGTGTGTGTCCATAAAAAGGGTATTTTTGTAAAGCAAACACACTCTAGTTTCTTCCTCTGCAGTCAGATTTATTGTAAATGGTTCTGATTAAAATCTGTACACCATGCAATGCAGGTAAAAACATGATTTTTTGTTCCCTCGCCTAGATTTTCTTTGTAAAAATACTATGAAACAGACCTGTAACTGCTAGGAATGTATTTACAAACAGAAAAAATAGTAGCAACACATGTTGACAATTTCTTTTTCAAAGCTGATAACAATATCTCCAAATATGAGATTTGTACACTATTTTATATATGGGTATGTCTAGGCGTTTTTGTACAGTACCATTTGGAAACTCCAAATGGGCACATTTGGATATGTATAGGAACATTACAGAAACAAAGCCATAACTATTGAATGCAGTAACACAGATACATCAGTGAGGACTCTTTGGAAAACTTACACTCTGAGGAATCATATTACACAGTTAGAATCTCACAAAACCACTGATTTGTTGAAAAGAAACTGAATAGAAAGGCAAAAAAGCACAAAACTGTGCAAACTCAATTTACAGACTTTCATTTTCATCAGAACATTTACATATTCCTGTCAGTGTGCCATTTATTATAACAGTCTCTTTTAGGCTGAAGGCACAGAGCAATGTCACAAGTGGCACATTTGAGTGGTGTCAAGGCAGAACATTCCTTGCATCTCTGTCTTCCCAATGTGCTATGCCCACTGATGTAGACAAGCCGGTGATGTTTTGGTCGTGGTAGTGGTACAGGCTGTGATCCTTACGCAGCTGCTCCTTTGGTGCCCACCTGTGAAAGCCCCAGTGTAAGAGTCTCTCTGAATGCCTTTTGGTGCATTGGCACTATGCCCTTGTCTTTGCAGAGGCATTTGTAAAGAAGAACGATGCTAACTATGCTATGCTAGCAGCTATGCTAGCTGCTATGTCAACAAAACGAAAAAAGAAAGTCTTGTACCATTTTCTTGTCTTACGTAGCACAATACCTAATAACACCTATGAAAGCCCCAGTGTAAGAGTCTCTCTGAATGCCTTTTGGTGCATTGGCACTATGCCCTTGTCTTTGCAGAGGCATTTGTAAAGAAGAACGATGCTAACTATGCTATGCTAGCTGCTATGCTAGCTGCTATGTCAACAAAACGAAAAAAGAAAGTCTTGTACCATTTTCTTGTCTTACGTAGCACAATACCTAATAACACCTAATACCTAATACAAATCTACAATGCTTACACATGAGTTGCCTGTTGCTAGCGTTGTTTTATTATGACACGTTTCAAAGAACAAGTAGAATGTCCTTTCCTTCCAAGAACATATCCTCTTCCACGGAATCTGCTTGGCTGGCCAACTTCTGACAACTCTTCATCAGAATTGTCACTGTCACGACGTGTACATAGCTCAACGGCCTCCTCCAAAGTATATTTTGTCTTCGCGGTATGTTTAGACATTGTTTGACAAGTAAAAAGCAGGTGAAACTTGCCTTTACGCGTGTAGTGTCTGTCCGACTCAGAAGCAATTACTAGCAGATGTGCTTTACGCAGGCATACTACTTAACGTCGTTCAACCACATCCCCATGATCTATATATCCCCGGATTCGTCACTTCCTTGTCTACAGGATGCTGTCATTGATTTATCTGTGTGGTCTTGTCCAATGCGGCTTACCAACGAGAATGGGGGCGGGAGCTCTTTACGCATGATTGAAGGTCGTTGGCTATCTGCCGCTCTAGCCACCCCCGACCTCGACCTAAGTGGTCAAACAGGGTGTCAATCTGCTCCAGAACGTTTCTTCTTTCTTCCTGTTGTGTAAAATTTGAATCTAGTTGATTGTGCGGGCCGTGCGATCAGATCAAAATGCGAAAACACGTTAGTCTTTTTTAGCGGTTGGAAGTTGCACTGCTGCATTTGTGTCCTTGTGTGGATCTAATATGTCATTTTGGACCGAAACATTTTTACTGAATTTGTTCTCTGGAGGAATGTGGACTAAATGAGACCAAACTCTGTTGGACTGGTAACTTCTGGAAAACACAAAGACGACTAAGAGTAAGACAGTTCCTACTATCGCTAAATTTCACTTGTTCTCAACTTCGTCATAAAAGTGTGGGCTGAATGCACAGTGTATTTTGCAGACAAAAATGATTAGTATTGTTGAAAAGACGAGAAAGAGAGCTTTCATTAGGTATATGATACAGGGATATTCGAGCGGTGAAAAAATATGAATATGAATATGAATACGAATATGAATATGAATGTATCGTATGCGATACATGTATTCCTATAAGTCTGGCTCCAGCCTGCTACTGGGAATTCAAACTATGTGACCAACTTTTAAAAACGTGTAAGTAAATTCTTAAGGTACGCACACCTGCACATATAGAAAGTATGCCCCTTCAATCAATGAACTTTTCATGTAAAGAAAGCTACAGTTTGTCTCAGATGAATTTACAGCATTGTTAAAGTTTGTAAGTCCAATGACTGCAAGCCAATTGGTTGCCAAAAGTGAAACTCTGAAAGTATTTTGAACCAAGGTTCTTTTTCACCATGCGTCAAACACCATCTCGAGAGCTTGATTACACTGATCAAAGAAATGTTGAGTTTGACCAAATTTGGAGCTCACAGCCACCTGGGCCACTGGCCAAACATATCAAATTGCCTTTTTCTTTTAAACTGCTTATGAATCTCGAAATACCACCACGCCTTAGCATTGGCATGAAGAGAGTCCCTACCCATAAAATGAAGCACCGAGAACTCAGGAAGTCTATTTAAAAAAAACAAAAACAACATACAACAGTCTTCCAGTTGCCTCCACGTTTAGCAAAGCAACAGGCAAATTCAACATTGACAAACTTATTTTATCTGCTTGTAGCTATATTGAAAGAACTGAGTTACTTATAGCTGTAGAAGTTTAGCTTTTTCCAAATTTTTACATGTAGGCAAGGGACTGTCAAACAGGTGGCAACTGCTGTGCTTAAAATTAAAGGAACTTTACTGATATGTGTAATTTTGTCATTTGGAAGAAAATGGTTTGTTTGGATTACTGAACTAATCGACAGTGATGCAGTCAACTAACGTTAAAAATTAGCCATATTTAAAGCCCTGTGATATTTTGCCTTACTGCCTTTTTTTACATTCATTAAGCTTTAGCTTTGGCACGCCACAATAACACCAAAGGGCTGCACTTTAATCTTTATAATATAAGCAATACCCTGCTGATAAGAACCTGGAAACATTGCATGTTCTTACCTGTTTGAAGAGGGCGTAGATTTTCAGCTTCACCTCATTGCCGGGGTCATTCTTCAGAAGAGACAGCTTCTGTTTGGCAGCATTGAAGTCCTCCACGGACACGCCCATGGCAGACGCAGTTACATGCAGCTGAACACTGGGGCAGCCAAACGCTTTGGTAGCTCTGACATGATGCATGAAAAGTGGCACAACTTAATAGAAGACCATCCGTCACACTTCGACAAATGCCAATACTTGCAAATCTTCTGAATTGGACTTGTTAAACAACACCCTTTTATGAAATTCACCTACACTTTAGAGCTGGGGTTCTCGAACATTTGCAAGCTGTATCCACACCTTATTATTGTGGTGACTTAATTAGGCCTAACCTCTGTTGCTACAAGCACAAAGGCCTAAAAGTCAGACAAAATGTGTTTTAGGTGTAGCCTTCTCCTTGCATGGCAACCTTTTACCCTTGGTGTGTGTATGGGTAAATGAGGCATTCTATTTAAAGCACTTGAGTTAGGTACTCTACTTAGTATATCAAAGTGCAATATAAATGCATTACGTTTGAAATTAGTGTTTGGCAGTAATTCATTAAGTTCATTATTGCTGTGCAATCCACTGGCTGACTGTCCAAACCCTATCTTTAAACTTTTAAAACCCAACAAATAAAAGTAAGAAAGTATATGTGTAATATAAAGTACTTTAAAATACACAGATAATTGTAATAGAATTTAAAAAGCCGTAACTAACTGCACCTACTGATATTCAGTACCTTGGAGGAAAATGCTGCCCACCTGCTATCCCATCACTCAATCAGATGGTTGAGTGAATTCCAAGCCAGGGTGCAGAACAACCAGCACAACAGCGGTAAGTGTGACGGAAGGACAATTTGTTTTTGATTTGACGTTTAACTTTTGGTAGCCTACAGTTATCCGCTAGCTGGCACAACGTTAACTTGACAGAAAAAAAACCGGATAGCATCAAGGTTAACTAGTAACGTAAGCTGGAGGACAACAACAAATATGACGTTTAATGTCAGCGATTGAGATACAAAGTATGTTTAGTGCGTTTTGGCGAGACAGACAACTCGTTAAAAAAATGCCGTTTGCTGACTTAAATTTCGGTTAGCAAAACTCTAACCTCAAGCCTTACGGTCTTTCAGAACAACAGCAACACCGAGAGCAACATAAATAACAAATCACACAAATAATGTTAACATCTGAACAAGCTTACCGGCTGATTCTGAAAAGTCTACCTGGGGTAAATAATTTAAATACAGCGGCCATAACAGAGTGGCGGTGACGTTTGCTAACACAGACCTTTTCCCCTTTATTTAATTGTAGGTTATCACTATTCCCTTCCGCGTGTGAAGTTCCGTGAAGGTAGCGACAATACGACTTCCGGTCATAAAAATATAGAACAAAGGTCGTGCAAAATACTGGCCGCCATGTCACCAAGAAACATTTTGTTTTATCGTAAAATAATAATTTAAAAAACACTGTTACGAGGAATCCAACAGATCCACAGACAGTCATAAAAAGAAAGGTAAACAATATCACCCAATAATTTAACCAAACCTATTTGGAATATTCCCACAAAATCCTAGTGACACAATTCCCAAAGCACATTACAATGCTGTCAATAGCCTACATTAAAACAGATTACAACTGGGAGGAATATCAATTTACTGTCAGAGATTAAAGATAGATCCTTACAAAATAGAAACAGGCTCGGTGCCCACCGCCTTGCCTACAAAAGTAGACTAAAAACTTATTTGCCAAAAGGGCAAAGGACATGTATGCACTACGCAGGGACAGAGGTGTGCTTGCTTCTTCAGTGTAGGAAATATAGACTTGAACTACAGAATACACATTTGGAAAGCCTATTTTGATAAATTTACCCTAATTGGGACAGCATAATGTAGGCCATTACTGTCTGTCCTACTTGGACAGCAGGGTCAGACAACACGGCTTTTGCTGCTAAATATATATATTTCTGAATGCTTCAAAACAAGGGACAGTGGTTAGATATTACTGCAATATAAAAACATGTACATCTTACCAAAGCATTGTTAAAACACATGCACATAGATAAACACACACACACACACATGTTATTTTTTTCTTTCTGATCTCTATGCTTATTTATATGCTCATCTAATCTTACAGTGAAAACACAGACATCAAACACATAAGGATGCTACCATAGCCTGTCAAGTCTGACATCCTCAGGTTTATTATGGTAAATAGGCTAAATCCAAAATGTTCACTTGTTCATATAGTGCACTATGTAGGGAACAAAGCAATATAACTCACACCCTAGCCACAACTCAGTCATAATCCATCTTATATTATCTCAGCATCTGCAGGACTATCTCTGATTACACCTGCCCAGCTCATAACTGTGTAATAACAAAGGAAAGACCACAACCAGAGTTTAGATCAACAAAGCAGTGAATGTATTCAATTATAATTTCACAAAAGTGTTAAGTAGAGTCTTTTAAGGTTGGACAACAAAAGTGTGTGTAAGTAGAGGAGTCATGTGCCATACAAAAGGGGACAAACACGCCAGCGGGTGTGACAGTGACAGTCCCTGCTGGCGGGTACATTAGAGGAGCAGCGGCAGGGTCCTCTAGATCTGGAGGTTTTTTTTTAAATGGGCAAAGTCTGTGGTGCAATTAGACAGGCGATGTGTCACACCTGTGTTTAGCTCAGTCCTGGTAGCAATCGCAGTCTCTTAGAATTCTGTTGAAGTACCTAAGGTGCGAAAGTGCTAGCTATATGTGTTTCAGTTTCTTCTTTTCAGGCCTTACTCAGGAACCTTATATGCAAATGTATGTGTAGGTATACTCAGTGTGGCACATGGTACTCCTATGTGCTCTGGAGATACTGGAACACACTACTGTATATGTTTTAATCTTTTTTGTGTGTTTGTGTGTTTATATTGTATGTGTATGCCCTGTTTGTGTATGTCTTTCATAATTGGACCATGAGGCTGTTAATTAAGTTATAATGCCACTACTGTGGAAGTTGTGCAGTAACACGTCACTGTGCATATAATCATCACTAGTCAATGTTAGGCTCGGTAACTGGCAGGCTCTGTATCTCTGTAACTGTGCAGTACCACTACATTGTGATCCATGGTCAATATTTGTGCCTGTGTATCTTGTCTATTGGTCTACGTCCATGTAGCCTACATGCTGTCTACTATGTTGTTGTCCTGTGTACTTTGTTTTACTAACACGTATTAAAGTGGGGCAAACCACGATGTCACTCAGTTATGATTGTTGTATGGTATGAATGACAACAAAGTTCACAGTGATGCAGGCACTTATTGTTATCTAGGCTGGCACTAGCTCTAGTTCTATAAAAAAGGGCCTCTGGTGACAGGTGGGACAGGCTGAATGTATAGTAAAATTCCTGTTTTAACATTTGCCATTTAGCTGTTCTTTTGTGAATAAAACATTCGCTGTGATTTGAAAGTTACTGCATTCTGTTTTTATTAACATTTCTCACATCATCCCAACTGAATTGTTGTATGCAGGACTTATATCTGAACTTTGAGTGTTCCTCAAAATACTGGTGACAAGGAAATGACGTTTCCTTGAATATGATTTTACTGTGACAAATACAAATCCTTGCATCCTTGACATTTTGGCCTTCACGAACATAGACAGTAGAGGTTTACGAAGGCCCAGAGACCCGGTCAACTCGTGACGTAGGCTGCTTTGAATCTGCATCCATTTGAGTGTGTCAGTGAGGGAGTGAGGCGAAGGGGAGTTATCAGATTCTTTAGAGTTGACTGGAACGGGACGACGAAAGAATATAAAAAACTACTCTGGACAGGCTTGCATTGTGATTAAACAGGCAATGGCGGTTTAAAAACTCAAGGTGAGTAAACAAGTTTACAACTTGGCCGATGATGTTGGCTATAACGATTTACACAGGGTTCCCAAACTTTGTTTTTTAAAGTCATACTGCACGAATTGCTCAGTGTTTACCTAAAGGTATTTTAACAACAACAAAAATCTGTTCCCGTTAAAGAAAACGAGAACGAGAAATGTATATTTTGATCTAAGCTACTAGGGAGGATAACTGGGCGAAACCACAGCAGCAGTTCTTTAGTTTTTGCCTATTTTAGCTTGCGATGACTGAATCGTCGATATGTAGACAAAACAAAAAATCTGCAAGAGTGAATGTTTGTTAAAACTTTTTTCAAGTTCCTTCACGTATCATGACGGCATATAATAGTGCGAGAACTTCTCAGAACCTTTTCTGTAGCTGTCGCAAAGATTCTACCACAGTTGAACCAATTCTGAAGATTCCACTAAGTCAACAGCTAAAACAGTTTTGTTGTCATTGCGTCATAAAACTTTTGGATTTATTAAAGTAAAACAACACAAACATTTTGATCTGCAAGCCGTATTCCAGTTTATGATTAGGCATCACAATAATAAGTTACTCTTTCGGCTATGAAATTAACAGTATCATTATGTCCGTTAACTGAGCTAGCAATCTAGCTGTCCCGCTAGCTTCGGAACCCATATAAACTATTGGGGGTGCTATGGCAACGTGGCTAATAGGAGCTAACTAGCCAGCACCTTAGGGGCAACATTCCAGGCCAAACTTGAAGCAAAAACTGAACGTTTTAATAAGGCGTGTAGAGGATGATCTACCTGCAGAAATAACTGTACACTCTCATAGATGAACTGTCATATACTGAAAAATTTAATTGGACAGGAAGTGATGACTGTTTCATTGAAACCACTACTCAGACAGAACATAATGATGCGAACTATAGTATGCAAAAGTATGGGCACCTATAATAATAATGTATTTTTTCCTAATAAGAGTAATAAACGCTTTTCAAAGCAGCAACTTTATTTTGACATCTTATGGAAAGATGGCTGTTTCAACTGTGTAATAGAACTTAAATCAATGTAAATCATAAATGAAATCAACAGAAACATGGTCATTATTTATCACAGCAATTTAGTCAGTTGCATATGCTGATATGTCACCTGTTCCAATCCAGAATGAAGTATTCATTTTATTGCTTAATTTTTCACAGTTGTCCCACTGGTTTTCCATAATGCAAGATGAGTCAGGTGCAGTGGCCAGCTTCATGCACATCAAATCATACTGAAGGGCTGCAGCAGTTCTACTGTGGTTGTCATGGGGACAGCCTCTTCACTAGTGAGCCCTGGTGACGTCATTGAGGATGGGTATGGTGGCGAGGGGGGTGAGGCCTGTGAAATACCTGTAGAGGTGAAGCCCAAAGCACGTCTTTTACGGAGCTCCTTCAGACGTGGTCCCAGGGTGATTGGTGCCAGCTTTAAATCCACTGGGTCTGTTGATCTTGAGTACACAGCCGAATATGAGCGCCTTCGCAAAGACTATGAAATTTTTAGAGTCAGCAAGAATAATGAAATCGCATCCATGCAAAAGAAAGAAGCTAAGTTGGACGAAGAAAATAAACGACTGCGTGCTGAGCTGCAGGTAAGAGGCTGAAGTTATACAAAGCGATAAAAAAAAAAAAACATGCGCAATACATTAACATTAACTACTTTATAAATTCATCAAGGCTTTGCAGAAAACATACCAGAAGAACCTACGAGAGAAAGAAAGTGCTCTCGAGGCGAAGTACCAAGCCATGGAGAGGGCCTCTACATTTGAACATGACCGAGACAAGGTCAAACGACAGTTTAAGGTGGGAGGCAACCTCCTATTGTAGAAAATTTTAATTCCTTCTTTTAAATTTGATCACTTTCTATTAGTCCAAACTGTTTGGAATACTCCAGGTGCCACTTTTAGGTGCCTATTGTAAACATCACACAAGGGATAAGTACACTTTCTCTTGTGTGCTTCCTCCAGATATCGTTATGCCTGTTTACAATTTATATTGATTGATTGATTGATTAGTATGTATTGCTACACCCACCCACTCTGTAGATACCCCCTGTGTTTTGTCAGCCTGTCATTAGACTTTTCATGGCCTGATTACATTAACTTTCCTGAACACCTCAGACATGATGATGGCATTGCATGTTTATATGACTGACAACCCTTTCCAAACCTTAACTGTTTGATCTTAAAAATGCCGTACCGCTCGTTACCAGATATTTCGAGAGACCAAAGAGAAGGAAATCCAGGATCTTTTGCGAGCAAAGCGGGATCTCGAGTCGAAGATGCAGCAGCTGCAGGCTCAGGGTGTGCAGGTGTATGACCCTGACGATTCTGACTCAGAAGAAAACCAAACTACAGTTACTGGTATGTCAAATTGTTTTTTGGTAATTGTTTATTTTGTGTATTACATTGCATTACACTTGGCAGACGCTTTCCCCCAAAGCGACAGGAGGACACAATAAGCTAACAGAAGTGTATAGGTACACAGAGTACAAGGCATGACAAAGTTAGTGCATACTAGAATATAAACAAGAAGAAGGATGTGCCTTAGTAAGTTTCCCGGAACAGGGACACTTTAGACATTAGGTAGTTAGTTAGACTTTACTAAAAGGATGGATGATCCTTTGATGAATGATTTTACTGAGCTAAAGTTCACGAGAACTCTGAGATAACTGATGTCGCGCAATGAAGCAGTCACAAACCACTGGCTGATTTGCATGTCCATCTATACTAGTTTTAAGCTAATTAATTGGCCATCAAGAAATTATACACTTTAGACTACACACTACAACATTTTAGACAGCTAAACACCAAGCTAAATGCATAGGAAATCTGCTGCAGTTGTACACAGTGTTGTGCATTTGTACTTTATTGACTTGTCTTTTGTTAATGTTTACCTCCTCTCCTTGGCCCTCTGCAGCTGTAGGTATGCAGTGTGAGTATTGGAGTGGCGGTGTGCTCGGCAGTGAGCCCTCTGTTGGCAGCATGATGCAACTGCAGCAGAGTTATCGGGGACCAGAGTTTGCTCACAGCCTGATGGACGTGGAGGGACCCTTTGCCAATGTTAGCAGAGGTCTGTTTTTTTTTTTTGGGATGTTTATTCTTATTATATGCATTTTACATGCAGATCCTGGCTTCAGAAAGTAAACTAAATCCTGAAACATATTTGATTTAACCATTTTCTGGTTTCTGATCCCAGTGACCACACATATAATTTAGACAGGTAGATAGACTAACTAGTAAAATCGCCTTTTTAAAGTGCAGTCAGAATAAATAAATGGGAAGGTTTTTACTTTTATAAAGTCGGTTGCATTTACATAGCACATTCTGCTTGTTTGCAAATTGTGGGATATTCATATAATGTATTCATTGTATATGTGAGATGGAGAAGGATCAGGACCAGTTACTGTTTTAAGACTGCACTGTTGATTTAGGTTGTTGATGGCGGGTGTGTGTTGTTTTCTAGATGACTGGGATGCAGCTGTGGCCAGCCTGCTTCAGGTGTCTCCGCATATTTCTAAAGGCCTGTGGAGCAACACAGTGCGTTGCTATCTCATTCACACAAAGGACACCAGAGATGAGCTCCGTCACTTCATAGAGGTATAAACTGTTCCCTAATGCACTTTATGGGCACTGCACACTGGTTGAACTTCAGCAGTAAGCAGTAAGGCTATTTTTTTGCTTTTTTTCCCTCAATTTTACACACATTTAGACAACGTTTTAGATATGTGTATTAAGTATATTATATATTTAGTAATGGTATTTAGTAAAAGACTAGATGAGGCTGAAAAAAAACAATGGGGCTAACAAAATTAATAAAAAAGAAACGGTATTTGATGTAGTACGCTTAAAATACTATTATTTTTTTACCTCCACTCTTTACCTTTTTGCATTTTTTTTTTCAGATGTATTCTCCCAGATTACAGAGCCTTTGTGAGCGCTTGGGCCACTTCTATCTAAATGTGTATTTCACTGAAAACACTGGCAGCGCTGCAGAGCGGCAGCAGGAGATGGAAAGGAGCTCCATGTGTGTGTTTCTGCTCAAGCCCTCCGTTAGCAGGTCAGTTGAATCATAATTATTGAGTTGTGTAATCCTCGTGGCCACTGTTGCCACTGGGTAGCATTGTGGTTGGCTTGTTGAAATGTCATCAAATGTGTTAAGTCAGCAGTGAGATATTTGTTAAGAGCAAACACAGAGAATGAACTTAAGGCAAACTGTTTAACTTCATCTCAGTGTGTGTTACTTATTTTTCCTAGGTGTGTGACCGATGCACCAACTTCGAAGCGACCCAAAGATTTGAATCTTGCCTATTTCTTGCCTGTTTCTTTACCAAAAATATGACGCCATTTCAGATTGTCGGACCTGGGAACAAAGGTTTTTGTGACGGCTGTGGAACTTCCCTTTAGGATAATTGCCAAAAATGTTTTTTTTTTTGTATGTGTCTCTTAGTCTCTCGAGCTCTGTGGTAGAGGATGCAGTGGAGGCTTTTGTGAAAAACCCCGACTCTAGGCCTCTCCTACTGTATCTTCGAAAACCAGAGGGGATTGCCACCATCAGTGGGACCACCAGGGAACTGCTGGAAAGAATCAACAATGCAGATAAAAATGCAAAAATCAAAGTAAATCTTTTATTCATAATAAAAACATTTCTGTATGGATGCCTAACAAAGAAGTATGTGCTGTTTGGCAGTTTAAAGGTGCCTCGTAACATAATCTGATGTTACAAAGGTTTGCATTTCATAAAGCACAAATGCTTCCTGAGGTTGTTGTAGTGATCATATAGTGTTGACTAAAATAATCATTCAAGCTGTGCATGAGCATTACTGCTTGTATAACACTGATAATAACCAAACTTGAATTATAGTAGAAATAGAAGATGAGTAGTAGTCCTATAAATTAATAATTCAATTGCTAACTTATTGTTGAGGGATAAAGGGTTTTAATGCCTTGTGAATTTATGAAGGTAGTGGACCACAGTGGATCTGCAGAGGAAGGGGCTTCTCTAATATTCCATCAGCTGGAGAAGATCATGAAGCAGGTGTGAACGTTGTTGGACATTTCCAAGTCTGAAATACTACAGCGAGTGCTTGTCTCCTTTTCATACAGTGCTGCGGGGGTATTTCCCACGAATAGCTAGGCTGATCTGACAAGTATTACTTTTCCTGGGTAGACCAGGGAGTTTCACCTTTGACCTAGCTCATACAACATTTGAATTTTGAAATATGAACATCTGCAATCTCTCATTTATACTTATACTTTATACTTATTATATCATAGGTTTTCTTGAAGCATGAAGAGTATTGCAGATGTTTTGCTGCTGTTAAATTCCATTTGCTTCTTTTGCTAAAATATCTCTTAAAATGTGCTTTTTAAGTACAATTTAAAGGAAATCTGATAATACTATGATAATACCTCTTAAAGTAATATTGCAGCGTTTGCAGGTGGTAAAATGTATACATTTCCCTTCCAGGAGTTGTTGGACTTGAAGTTAGTTGACGACCGTGTGGAGCTGTTGGAGGACCAGGTGGATGTGGATGCCAGTGATGTTCTGTGGGATGAGCATGATGAACAGGAGCAGATTGAAACCTTCCAGACGATTTGCAGCTCTACCACGCACCTTAACTTTGACAAGGTTTCACCGTCTGTTCTCCCTGTGTTCCATACATATATTTTTGCCTTGTCACATGTATTTTCATGGAGATGCACTACAGTGCACCGGTGCATGATAGTACGGTCACTGGGAATTATTCTGGTTACTTTGATATTGTGGTCTCATTGTATTTGACCATTGAACAGCTCTTTCTATAGAGGTTATTCTTTAAAAGGAGAATTGATTACTGCTACTGTTACATCTTTAGACCGCTAAACACATTTCTTTGTGATGTGTCTCTCTTTAATTGGTCCTTGTCAAAAGTATAACTTGCAAAGGTCTGAATGGCCTAGTACTACACTATCTCAGAGAAGCACTAATCCCATACTACCTATTAGGAACTCTTTCATGGGCCCTTTCAAAATTCTCATAGTGGCAGTGTTTCTGTGACTTTTATCTGTACAATATACCTTCTATTATGTGACATATGAAGTATGTTTATCACTGTTCCCATGGAGAGGCATTGCTAATAGACGAACTGAGTTTGCTCTTGTTTGGTCTGTCAGTATCTCACTCGGCTGAATGACTTGGTGGCGGCCCCTCCTCCCACTCCTCCTCTGCTGGTGTCCGGTGGTCCAGGCTCAGGAAAATCTGTCCTGCTTGCCAAATGGTAAAGCTACAACAACATGTCACACAATTTAAACAGATTGATGAACTAATTAGTGAATTCACCTTTGATAATTGCACAGGAAGAAGGAATTAATGGCAGGGCTTTTACTTTCCGACGCCGGGATCTCCACCTCTGAAAGTAGTCCGAAGGCCTGCTTACTCACCGAAGGGGCTTAAAATGACTGTCGTCATTTCAGAAATGTCTGCTTTTTGGTATCTGTCATTTAACCGTGTGGGATTTCAGTGCAAGTTTTGATTGCATTCTCCACAGGATTCAACTGCAGCAAAGGCATTCTCCCAACACAATAATTCTCCATCACTTTGTGGGTCGGCAATCCTCTACAAGTGCAGAGCCAGTGCTTATCATCAAACGTCTAACTGTTAAGGTAAATAAGTGATTTAAATGTGAGATTTTGTTTTTATATAAAAATATTACATTGAATTGGAGTGCTTGTACATTTTTTTCACCAAACTTATGGTGTAACATTATGCTGTTGCTAAAATTTCTATGATTTATTTATGACACTTGGTTTTGATATGTTATGGTTATAGTTTTTTCCAAAGCCATGTACAAAACTTAACACATCACATTATAAACACAAATACTTGCATACATCTTATAACAGATATAGCAAAACATTTTAGGGTGAACAGTAAATATAACTTACATAGGTTAACAACAACAACAACAACAACAACAATAACAATAATAATAATAACCAATGAATCCAATAATATCAATCTTATAATATATCAATATTATTTATTTGTGATCCAATACACTGCAAAATTTAATGGTTGGTGGTGTGTGTGTTTTCTGTAGCTGTTGCAGCACTTCTGGTCCATCTCAGGGCTCACTATGGACCCCTGCAAGATTCTAGAAGAATTCCCACGCTGGCTGGAACGCTTATCAGCACGTCGCCATGGAAATATTATCATCATCATTGATTCTGTTGATCAGATACAGGTACAGTTCATCAGTGCCTGGGTTCCATTTTGGTCCACTTAGGGGTAATAAATGGAGTTTTACTAAAACAAATCAAAGCACTGCATCAGGGTCCACAATAGTCATTTGTAGCATATTAGGGTTTCCTTTGGAGCCTTATAGTTAAAGCACCCACCTTGACCACTAGTTTTCTAACATTTCATTGGGGTGCTGGTTTGCGTATTGCCAATGAGATTTCAAACGTTGATTGAGAGCAAATCACAATTTGTACAGGCTATTTATCAGTGTGCTTCTATGCCAGCATAGAAGTAACTTCACAAAAATAAAATTTTAGTAGATATCAGAAGTATATGATATTAAACGATTTTTTTTCTTTTTCCCTATACATTCTTTCGGATAACAATAATGTACATGTGGCATTGTTAATAATGTAGAGTTGTGTTTTCCTGATAGTTTGTTAGATTACATTACATTACACTTAGCAGAAGCTTTCATTCAAAGCAACTTATGAAACATAATGAAACACTCCCAAATGTTCCCAAATCAGTACTGCAGACTCTCACTTGTATATTCTGTGTTATCCAGTGGGGAAAAATGCTTGTTGATGTTAGGAGATTTATTTTTGACAGATAAATAGAGGTATTGCCTTTGTCTGTGTGTTCTGTGTAGAATGCAGAGCGAAACATGAAATGGCTGATTGACCCTCTTCCTGCTAATGTCAGAGTGCTGGTGTCGGTCAATGTGGAGACCTGCCCTCAGGCCTGGAGGTATATCACTTTTATGAACAATATATTAATGGCTTTACAGATATGGCATGACTGCACATATTTGCACTTTCTTATTATAAATAATGAAAATGCACTGCAAAGGCGTTAGTGTGACAGTTCGATTCAGACTATTTCCAGTCACAAAACTGACAGTATTAGTGGCGGCAGTCCTGTTGCTCGCTGTTAGCCTAAAGTCCATGTTCTAAACATGGGCATTATGTCCAGTTTTTGGTCAAAGTCTTATGTTTGGAAGATGTGTGGCTTGATCGGTGACAGGAAAAAATAACACCGGTTTAGAAGCTTGCAAAAATTGCACAAAAAAATTCATAGCAGCAAACTAGGCACATTGATGGTTGGAGATGCACAGGTTGCCTTTTTGTATTCTGTGTAAATTCTTATGTTTGAAGTATTTGTTTCTTTGCATTGCATTGTATTCTTTATAGACTTGAAATCAAGATTCTGCTTGGGCTAATCTATAATGAATTTGAATTGAATATAATGTGTTGGTTTACTGTAGACTGTGGCCTACGGTGCACCTAGACCCACTGACCAGCAAAGAGATGAAGAGCATGATCACCATGCATTGTATGATAGCTGAGATCAAACTCAGCAAGGAACAGGTGTGTGTTAGTCTTGGTTTGTATGTATATTTTTTATTGACATTTACGTTTGTGAAGCCCTAACATGGCTGTTTTTACCAGGAGAGGAAAGTGGAGAGACATTGTCGGTCTGCATCAACTTGCAATGCACTCTATATTTCCCTTCTGGCCAGACTTCTCACTTCTGAGTACGTATCAACAACCCACCCTCTGGGCTTTATCCCCTCATAGATAATGGAATTGCATAAATATGGGATTGCCAAAGTTGGCATGCAAAAGGATTTTGGTATGTTTGCGGTTTGCTGGTTTTGGTTTTGCCTTTTTGTAACTTGTGCAACTTTACCACATATAGTTGAAAATGTAATTCCAAGATAAATATATGATTTTACAGGTACTGTAGTTGATCAAATCAATAGCTCAACCAAAAGCCAATACATAATAACACTTAACAAATGTACACAGTGACAAACAGAAACGTCACCAATTAAAAACATCTCTTAACACCTTTTAAAGCATTTTATTCCCTCTACTACTGATAATCTAGAGAGAATATGTGATGGTATTTATTTGGATAGGATTGGCTCATCGTTGGAGGAGACTCTCCTGCAGTGTGTCATGTGCCACGATACGGTAGCACTCTTTCAGCTTGGCCTGAGGATGATGATGAACTCTCTAAGGACAGATGAAGAGAGACAGACGGCAAAACAGGTAACGCGTCCTTGTACGACCATTCTTGTTGTTGGAGTTATGGCACCATGTTATAAATTAGCGTGTGTTCTTTAACCTGGTTTAAGTGGATAGCAACACATTAACCCTTTGTGAACATACAGTTAGTGAGGGTAGGTTAGGTAGGTTAGAATGGCTAAACTCATCTCTATGCTAAACTCATCTCTTTGTTTGGAGTGTTTTAAAAAAAGGTTATAAAAATGTTTAAAAAATGTTATATTTCCACAGTTACTTTGTTTACTATATGCCAGTCATAATGGTATCAGTGAATCAGAGCTGTTGGAGCTACTGCCAGACCTGGCCTTCCCCACCCTCTCCTCTCTGCTCTTTCAACTGGAATACCTGCTGATCCTCACCCTGCGTTGTGGCATCATCCACTTTCGACACTTACAGGTGAGTTTTAGGACGTCATTCAGAAAAAATAATAAGAATTAGAATTAATTAATTTTGTTCATCAAATCCATTACATGTCCTGGAGACCCTTGCTGACCACTGAGCAATACAACTCTTGTCTCTATTATTGAAAACTGATTGTTGTGACTGCAATTGTTTGAACTCCATTGTACTGACTGAAATTGTGTTAACTCGATTTGTATTTGCTTTAAGAAAAAACTCTTTGTTGGAATTATTTTAAGTGTAGTTTCTTAACTCTTGAGTGTAGGCATGTGAGGCTGTTCGGCTTGAACTGATGGACAGGGGACTGACTGTGTCCACATACAGAGAAAGACTCATCCACCACTTCAGCAAGCAGCTTGGGTAACATAAATCAATTTATCGTGTCATCTTCTTTTATATGCCTCTATGCTTGAGATTTTGCACAGTCACTGTGACTCAAATATATATTGATCAACCAAAGATGCATTTGAAAACATGGCACTCTGATCTGACATTAATACATGGACTTCTGACACAAATTGACTGTCAATACAGCAAGGACAGCACTAATTAATCCTCTTGCATTAGTATTTTGAGCCTTTGTGGCTACATAGTTATCACACTTCCTATATGTTTTTAAAAGACAGTGTATTGCTCAAACCTCTGGCTTGTAGTGTATGTTATGTTAGTGTTATCAAAATCTTGAGTATTAACTAGAAAATATTTGTAGAATGATACTGATCTGTAAGCAGAGACATACAACTGCAACAATTTTGTTAATTGCACAGAATGTGTGGATAATTATTTTCAGAAATTGTGAAAAGCTGACAGCGGCAATGTTTTACAGTCAACAGAGGGTGACATGGCGTGTAGCTGATGAGTTGCCATGGTTACTACAGCAACAAGAAGATACCACAAAGCTCCACCTGAGTCTGTTAAATTTGTTTGTTTTTCAGAATCTATACAAGAGGTGATTAGACCATTTTTAATTCATTACATTACATTATTATTACATTACATTGCATTTGGCAGATGCCTTTATCCAAAGCGACTTACAATAAGCGACTTTAACACTTACCTTTGAGTATTGTACACATGAATATAACTCTTCTCTCTCATGCTCTCTTTCTTCTTACAGAGGGCACTTTTCTGAGTTGCTGAACTACTGGCAGTTTGTCGGGAAGGATAAAGTGTCCATGGCAACGGAATACTTTGAGTCCCTTAAGTGCTACGAGCAGAGCTGTGAGACCGAAGAGAGCATGAGACGACTAGCCAATCTATATGAGACACTGGGATGCTTCCTCAAGGACCTTGGCCTGCTCACTCAGGTTTAAAAACCATGACGACATACATACATACAGACACACACATACATACATACAGACACAGACACACACACACACACACACACACACACACACACACACTCATACACTCTCTCACTCATACACTCCTTCAAGCACTAACACAAGGCTTTCCCCAGCTTCTCACTTGCTGAGGTTACACAGGTGTCAAAGGCCTAGTAGCTTAGTAGTTGTGATTTTAGAATTATTTTATTCAAAGGGTTAACACAGTTCTTTTAAAGTACAGAGTTCACCCCTTTTGGCTGGCTCTAGACCATTATGTGGTCACAGAATGTAGATGCCGCTATCCTGCCTCTATGCAGCAGGGGTATTCAACTGTTTAATTATCTTATGATTAGCAAATTTGGTTTATAGTCAAGCAAAGTTGACAACAGAAAAGTTTGGCCACAAAGACAATTATACTTTGGACAACATACTGATAGGACATGTGACCTCTTAAAACCTCAGACTTTTTATAGTGGACATGTAACCCCATACCTGTAACCTGTGGCAAAACCGGGCAAGGTCACAGGCCAGTACAGTAGGTTACAGGCTTCATTCAGCCACAAAGTTGCATTTCTGATGTTTGCTTTTAGGCAGTAGCACCACTGCAGCGATCCCTGGAGATCCGTGAGACTGCTTTGGACCCAGACCATCCAAGCGTGGCACAGTCCTTACACCAGCTAGCTGGAATCTATGTTCTGTGGAGAAAGTTTGTTAATGCTGAGCAGCTCTACAAGCAAGCACTGGAAATCAGCGAAAGTGCATATGGTCCAGAACATGGCTCCATTGCACGAGAACTTGATTGCCTTGCCTTACTGTACCAGAAGAAAAACAAGTACGTCCAACTTCATTTTTTTCCTCAGATGTTTAGCAAAGTGAGTCATTGTGCAGTGTGGATAAATAGATTTAGTTTTCTTGTGTTTAAGCTCTATACTGGGTGATGTGTAGGGTTTAATGTGTAAGCAAACAATGTATTTTATAGCTTTTATATTACTATCGCTAACAGTGTTATGTTGTTGTGGTTAGGTATTTAGTGATGTGGCTAGTTTCTTATGTAGTCCTGCTTACAAACCAAAAGTCCTGGATGTTGGTGTAAAATGGGTCAAGTAACCCAATATATT
Source organism: Setipinna tenuifilis (assembly GCA_030347295.1). Lineage (NCBI taxonomy): Eukaryota > Metazoa > Chordata > Actinopteri > Clupeiformes > Engraulidae > Setipinna > Setipinna tenuifilis. The sequence goes on from CM059285.1 coordinate 16,845,165, forward strand.
TTATGGCAGACCTGAATCAGCAGGTGATCCATGACTTTCACCTCTGATGCTGTTGCCAGGATACATATTGCCAAGATACAGCTTTGCCTTATGTGCTTTATTCCCTTCCAGTTTTTATATGGATTTTAATGGACCAATAACTTATTTTGGCTTTTCATTTTTTGAACATCTGCATATTTATTAGTTAACATATCACGTTTTGTAGGTATGAACAGGCTGACAAGTTGAGAAAGAGGTCTGTCAGAATTCGTCAAAAGATGGCTCACAAAAAAGGGCACATGGTAAGACATAGCTGAGAAAGAGTTTATTTTTCTTTTTTCACCTTTGTGCTAAGCATCCGGAATATCTTTATGATGCATTGTAAGAGTACCTGTAACGGCCTCCATGTTTTTCATACTCTGCAGTATGGCTTTACTTTGCTACATCAGCGGACTCTGCAGTTAGAGGAGCTGACACTGGGTGAAGACTCCGCTGACTGTGCCAAAACCCTCAATGAACTAGGAGTTCTGTATTACCTACAGAATAATTTGGAGTAAGTGAAACTTTCGTGATACTGTATCATCAGCTGCTGAGGACCAATGAAGATGTACATATATATTTTCTACGGCAACACAAAGCATTCAAATCCACAAACAGTGAGTAGAACAGGAAGAAAAATTAAAAGCTTTCCTTTTATTTTCCCTTTCCCAGTACAGCTAAAATGTTCCTGATTCGTTCTCTGGAGATGCGACAGCGTGTACTAGGGCCCGAGCACCCGGACTGTGCCCAGTCACTCAACAACCTGGCAGCTCTGCACTGTGAATGCCATGAGTATGAAAGCGCCGAAGAGCTGTATGAACAGGCGCTGGACATCCGCAAACGGGCCTTGGCTCCAGACCATCCATCCCTGGCCTACACTATCAAGCATCTCGCCATGCTGTACAAACGCAGGGTAAAATGTTTAAGTGTTAAATAGCAACGTTTCCAGCTGGTAGATAAGTTGCTGCAGCTTATATTGTTGCAATTTTGTTACGATAAGAGAACGGATATGACAGAAGTTCAAAACTCGTCGCCATCATCATACTTTTTCAGTGGCCATTGCACAAAAATATTGGACACTGAACGTTACAGTGGCCCATTCAAAGTCAATGGGACGCTTGTCAGTATTGTAAAGAGCCGCAGAATAATCCATACTAACTAACTTAATTTTCACAAAGCAGGGTAAGCTGGAGAAGGCGGCCCCCCTGTATGAACTGGCATTGGAAATACGTGAGAAGAGTTTTGGGCTTAACCACCCCAGTGTGGCTACTGCATTGGTGAACCTGGCTGTTCTTTATTGCCAACTGGTAAGAAACAGGTTGTTTTGTGAAGCACAAACAGCACTGTAAACAAAAGTACTAAATTTAACAACACATTTCAAATTGAAGGCCATTTAGTTATTTGGTAAAATGTATTTGAATTTTTTAACTTTGTTGCCTTTTTTCATGTATATTTATTGTATTTCTTTCTCCCAACGCAGAAGAAGCATAATGAAGCATTGCCTCTCTATGAGCAGGCCCTGAAAGTGTATGAGGACAGTCTAGGACCAGCCCACCCTCGTGTAGGAGAAACACTCAAAAATCTTGCTGTGCTTAGGTAAGTGTGAATTTAGGATGCATTGTCAAAATTAGACCGAAAACACTTCTCAGCATACATATTCCATGGAGCTGCCAACGGTATGGTTACAAGTTTGTGTGAAAATTCTTCTTTTTTTTCTGCCAAAATACACAAGCCCATTATTCCAAGGCTGCACTAGCAATTTCCCCCAGTAATTTACCGATAAGTTAATCTATATAATTTATTGCATTATGACCTTCAGCTAGCTTTTGTATACAGTATAATTCTATAATATTTTATTTTCTTAATTCTGTAAGTATAATGCTTAGATAACATAAGCTAACATGAAAGTGTCAGCCAAATATTCTTTTCGCTTTGCACAAGGCTGCTAACTACATGATCCCTCTTCTGACCTACAGGTATGAGAAAGGTGACTTTGAGAAAGCCGCTGAGCTCTACAAGCGTGCTATGGAAATAAAGGATGCAGAGCCATCACTGGTCTGTGGCAAAGCAGCTTCTGTACACTCCTCCTACGTAGACACCTTCAGCCACCGTCACCCGGGCTTCCACCATCACACCAACAAGTGACCTTTGACCTTTGGCCTACAGCAGTTTGGTTTTACAAGTTCTCACAGAGACCTCAACACATTTCAGGTTTACTAAAAATGTAGACATAATCATTGGCTTGCAAGTCAGAGGAATACGAAGACTTCAGTGTCTCAAGCAGAATCACCTTTACCTGTGTTTGGTCTATATTTATCTCAAGATCAGTAATGTTTGACGTAAAGGACATTCACTGCGTGCACATGGACAAGCTTAATCCGATCGATTTCATGTGCACAGGCTAAAGATCGTACAGGGACTGTAAATCCAATAGGAACCCCTGGCTTAAGCCGATGTTACTCTGCTTAGTTCCGCCTTGTGAAACTCGTGTACTGCACATGTATCAACGAAACCAAAACGCTGTTAGTTCGTTCATACGGACTTTTAAACATAGCAGAATGCACAACATGTACGCGAATGCTGCACTTTCAAACTACTCGAACGCCATCTTTGGTTGTATGTCGCCAGATTATTTCCTTTATTTAGTGCCCTCGGAAGTAGTTCTAACACCACTTGTTGAAAGGACTACAGCCCACCTCGTGGAGTCGGCCAGGTCTCTGACTATCATCTGATTACACAAACTCCATGTGCACTTGGATATTGAGGCAGACCACCCGCTGGGTAGCAACATCGGATATGGAGAAATTCAATACGATCCTACCAAAGATCTGATATGGACTTCAATGAAACTGAAGATATAGCAGTCTTCAGATTCATTTCCAACACAACAAACTACTTTTAAGGTTTTTACAAGACAAATATGTTTGCACTGGTGTTGACATTTCTTGTATTTAAAATGTATTGTAATAACATATCACTATATTTTTGGTAGGTGAAGAATTTTTAATCACTTTAACACTTTATATCGTTCTGTTATCAAGGTATGTTATTAAGGTATGTTAAAGCTGTTGGATTTTTGTGAACTACATTGTAATAGATCATTTCAGGTCTTGTTATATAGTCGTATGATACACTTGACATTTTTGGGCGAGTCTTACATGATTGTACAATATTCAGATGGAAGACAGGGATTATGCTCAGAATACACTTTTTGAGTGGGCTGTATCAATTCAATTATGAAACTGCCTGAGGAAGGAACATAAGAAGGTGTATGGCACAGTGTTATAGCTCAGATGAAATTTTCAATTGGTTAAAACACAGCACATCAAATATGCAGTGCTTTTGTGCGTGCGCATGCATACGTGTATATGAGAACTGTGTTGTGTTTTATGTATTGTAATACTGTATCGTAATATATACTGTAATTCTGTAATATAACAAAGTATCCAAAAAATGTTTTTACTAGCATTCCAAAATAATACTCCAAACAAATGCTACACACAATACAGTGGCATAGAATAGTTTAAGTACTCCTTCATTAAGAAAAAAATGCTCGGATAATTAAATCTCACCCTTTTTTATTTAAGTATTTTCTGAATTTATGATTGAGTTGGCCGGCTGTCAATCACGGTGGGCCTGAAAATCAATCAGAAAAACAGAAGAAAGAACTCCGACAAAACCCATAAGACACTGCTAGCACTAGCACAGTTCATAATGAGCCAGTTATATTAGATGGGGGAGAAAATAACCAACGCTCTCCTACACCCTCATCCATAGCTGAAGTGCCCTTGAGCAAGCCATCTAACCCCACGTTACATCCACACAGTCAGCACACACAGGATACAGGATTAATCTGTAAGAATTAGGCTACTTTATATGATGCAATGTTTTTTATTATTGTACCAGTAGACCTATAAACCCTGTTTGATTACCCTATATCTGACGTAACTTTTTCTGTGTTGTTCATGGAGCTGGTTCATACTGTGGACAAGGGAAAGAGACAGAGAAACATTCGGTTATGTACATTTATATTGTTAGGAGCGTTTGCCGGCACAAAAGACGATAACTTCGCAATTGTGTCACACTCTTTTACTGTCTGTGGGTCAAACCGTCAAACTAGCGTGGACTACTCCTACTACTTCCTTGCTCCAACCGACCCGCTGTCACCATGACGTCACGCCGTCTTGCTCTGGCGCTACCTTTCACATACAACCACCATACAACGGCAAGGCGGGTGTGCAACACAGCTAAATGACGCATCACAGTTTTCCGCCTGCCAACAAAGCAGGAAATCCCTCTCAAAAATTACCTGGATTGAATTAAAGTACAGGGAGATGGAATCTATGAAAACCGTCGTAACAGGTAAATTAGTTCTAAACTTTTCAGATAGATTTTGTTAACAAGTCTTATAATTTGACGTTCTGGTCTATTTAAGACAGAGGGGTCGATTGTTGCTTGGACGACTGTCCAACGACTCGAACAAGTTTGCCATGAGCGAACTATCCTGACCATAGACTGTATATTCAATGATCCTGACGTTTATCGTCAACTCCTCGCGGATGTAAACTGTCAAAAGTTCGCCCAGGCCTAAGTCACGCCTGGCTACCCATACCGAACAATACAAACTTTCCGCTGTAAATTTTAATGTCACTGACTGAACGTTGAGTTCCATGTTGACCTCGGGCATTCTACACTTCCGATTAGGTCAAGTGAACAACGTGAAAACATATCCGTAAGCGACGGTAAAGACCTTGAGTTATTGTATAGTCGGACTACTATCTGATGACGTTATGTGACAGGAGTTATGGGCAGCCTATGTAACATTACGCATACTCGGAAGTTAGAACTTTATCACGTCATGTGATGCATTATGCAGAACCTGAAGCCATTTTAAAAAACTATAATAAAGATCTTCAGTAGGCTACCAGTATACAAGACTTAAGACGAACAATCATGTTATTTCTCAAAAATGGCAATAGGAACCAAGCTTAAAGGCCTGTGACCTCAAACTATTCTCCTGCTTGATGCAAATTGCATGCAGAACACCCCACAATAATGAAAATTATTAATAACAATAAATAGTTTTGACCTTTCTTCCAGCTCGTCCTTTAAGTGTTGCAGATCCTGCAAATATTGTATTTTTACTTGTATTTGGAATCCTTTCACTAGAAGTGTTTGCAATATAACACTAATAGGCATATGCATGCCAGCTTGGTATTGATTTCATAGGTCGTGTGACCTGCCACGCTCTCGTCCAGTGCGGCTCAGCCCTGCACCCGCTTGAACTCGAACCCACAACTCATAGCGCCTTGAGCTGGGAGTCGGGTCTGCTTACATGTGAGCTGAAGGCCCAGGGTGCTATTACGGTGTTAGTTACAGATTTTTCTTACTCTTCAAATCTTTTTTACAAAGTTACTGCAGTTTGCACTATTATTACTGGAAGTAGAAACTTCATTTAAACGTCTTAAGGACATTCAGTTAATGAATTTTAATATTGCCCATACACTTATGATGGCCATTGTGACATCACATCAGCCTTGTGGAATTTTATGTGTCTCAGTAGACTTGACCACATTACTTTGAGTCATTTCCATCATTTCCTTGTCATTTCCACCCAACTGTCACAGCTTTTAACCCTTTGAGGAGTGAGTTATTTTACCCCGTTCTTCTAGAATTCTACATGAACATTCTTTAGCTGTCATATTACTTCATGTTAAAAATCCCTCGGAGTATTTGTTACATCATAGTGGGAACTCTAAATTTTGCAAATCTTGTAATCACACATGTGACCGTACTCCTCAAATGGTTAAGGGGGAACCGCACCCTAAACTACAGTACAGTACAGTACAGTAGTGATAATACAGTTTTAAAATTTGTAGATTTTATTTATTTATTTGTTTGTTTGTTGGTTTGTTATTTATTGATTGAGTGATTTAGCTTTGGGGCCCAAGACTCTGAAATGGCCTCTGGGTAGAATAAGGGATTATATTTTGGTAGCACTTTACAAGTACGGTAATAAGTAGGTAATATGATGGTAGTACCATGGTAATGTCATGGTAATATAATTTTGAAACCACAAGAAACCGCAGATTGTATAAAGTTGTTGTATAGCCTACTTCTGGAGCATCTCAAAAAGAAAAGACGTGGTCTAGCCTATATGTATTATTTTTTTGAGCCAAATCTTTTTAAGTGTGCAGACTTAACAGACAACTAGTAAATGAAGAAGAGCTATTTTTTTTAAGTCCACAGCATTATAATCCCAAAGTGTGCTTTCAACATATGTTGCATGTGGAAATAAAAAAACAATCAATGCACTCTGACAACCTTAAAGGGGTCCTTCCGCTAAAACCCACTTTGAGTAGCTCTATTTACAATGTGGTGGGTCACAACAAGCAGTATATGCACGCAGCACGTGAAATTCGACCCTCGTGGTTTTACTGATCATTTAAGGGTCGAGCTAACCAGAACGAGCGGACCAGAGCATGCTAAACCTATCTACGTCACTAGGTCGTAAGCCCCGCCCAGAGCCATGTATGGCACGCCCACATCCCAGAGGAAGAACAGTGGACAGAAGTTAGGTGAGCAAAAGACAGCGAATTTGCCCAATCAGAGGTGCCTTATTGACACGTCATGGATATTCACGAGGGACACCGGAAAAGCCAGTCGTTCAACCACTAGACCTGTTCTAGCTTACAGAAAACAGCGTCAAGCAAGAGAACTAGGACATCATTTTTCACAGAAATGACGCACAATGCATTCAACCATAGTGGCAACACAGCAATATGAATAAAAATAATGATAGAAGTTGACCTTTAAGCTTTTTATTTTGCCAGTCAAGACATTTTCCCAACTTTGATACTTTTCTCAGTGTAATTAATGTCACTTCTTTCACTTTTTCTTTTCCCTTTTGTTTCCTTTTGTCCTTGTTTTTGCTGTTCCAGACTCAGGCGGGGAAGTCGGGCAGTCCGCTGTTGGAGACGAAAAGCACTTGTCTGAGCTCCGTCTAGTGCTGCTGGGCTGGAGATGGCCAGGCAAAAGTTTGACTGGCAATACAATCCTGGGCCGTGAAGAGTTCCATTTGGAACGTGCTGCTGAGTTCTGCGTGAAACGTGAAGCAGATGTGTGTGGTCGTCAGGTGACAGTGGTGGACACGCCGGGCTGGTTCTCCAGTCAGAACACGCCTCCGGTGTATCGACAGGAAATGCTGCGAGGAGCCACCCTGTGTCCACCAGGACCCCATGCATTCCTGCTGGTCATCCCAGTGGGAATGTTCACAGAGGTGGACCGCGCTTGCATTGAAGAGAACCTGGCACAGTTCGGGGATCACGTGTGGAGGCACACATTGGTGGTGTTCACATGGGCTGAAGTCTTGCGGGACAAGCCAATTGAGAGATACATCAGGAGAGAAGGCCGTGAGCTCCAGTGGGTGGTTGAAAAGTGCAAGAAGAGGTACCATGTCATCAATAACCATATTTTTGGAGAGCACCCTCAACTTCCTAGTCTCATCAAGAAAATCGAAAATATGGTGGCTGAGGAAGGCGAACACTACAAACCAGACACAGAGGGGAAGTCACAGCAAACTTTAATTCATAACCAGCCTCAAGACAAAAAACTAAATGACCACCAAACTCAGAATTCCAACAGAGACTTGGGTGCCAGACCAAAAAGCAACTCCTCTTTTGGGTCACTCAGAGGGATGGATGTAGACGCAACACAGAGTAGGTTTTATAAATATGTCTAAAATGAATATTTACCTTGCCAACTTAGATTATTACATACTTTTTACTTTGCCTAATCTCCTTTCCTTATACTGTTGCAAGCTGTCCAGTTACAACACAAGAGAAAACTCCGGTGTAAAATGAAGATTAGCATGTTAAAACATCATACGTATGTTTGCTGAGGAGCAAACCGGCGCTAACCTGCTGCATTTTGAACTTCATTGTTTTTACTGTTTTGGTCAAGAAGAGGGACATGAACAAAGCTTGAAGATAACACTATTTTAACCCATTAAAACCACTCGAAGTAGCTCCACGCTTTCTTGCTAGTATAACAAGGGCCCTAACACTCAACACAAGGCATTGAGAACTTTGTAACATTTATTTTAAAAGAGTGTTTTCAAAGGTAGTACCACAGCATCGTCTTGAGGAGGTTACAAACCACTCTTGGTCTCTGTTGTGTCATTCGAAGCATGAATTATGAAAACAGCAGGGCAAAATTGGATTCCTTTTAAAAAACTGTCTCATAGCTTAGCCTACATTTCAGATAGAAATACTGGAAGAAATAGTTGTCAATTGTGGTGGGAATCTGTACGTAAATGGTGCAAACATGCCTGCCCTTTTCCAAGGTCAGGTCAAGCAAACTTCAGTGATAACAATAGGTCAAACGCATGGAGGGCTATGTTTTTTTTTTTTTTACCACAATGAATGTCATCCTCAGTGTATACAGAATATTCATGCCTTTGATAACTTTACAGTTCAGTACATTTTTCCATGCTGAAGTCCTGACTTAATGTGGAAGGGCCTTAACCAGTAGGCCACAGAGGAGAGAATGCGAGGAAGCACTATGCTATAGTTTTATTACTCCTAGCTGACAGGAAATGATGGTAAAATTCATTAATGCCTTTAGTAACAACACTTTTAATATGTTTCTGTTCACAGGCATGTCAAGTCAACCCAATGAGTGACAGACCATGTGTAAGAAGTGGAAGAAGAAAGGAGAATCAAAATCATCCCAACTACCATACCTTCCTAAACCCATTTGAATAACTTTATCATTAACAACAGGAAAACCCTTAGGTCATGTGAAGTTACTGTATTTTTGTAAGTGTGTACTTATGTGTTGAAATATAAAACTATGAATAAAAAACACTAAAGTTCCTATGTATTTCCTGGGTAATGTCTTTGTATAGAAATGACACACAAACTCATGGATGACACATACAATTCAAAATACCAGGTGTATAAGTGTTGGGCCATTTTCTGTGGTGATTTTCTGCTATTTAGTATAAACATTTTTTTTTCTTAAGTGCTGAAAGGGGCGTTGTGTTGCTCACGGTCTGTTTTCCCCTCCACTGTTTCGTAAATCACATGGAGAACAGGGGAAATACCACAGGCATTTATTATTTCCTAAAATATATTGGTGTGTAGCCTGTTGCTTTAATAGTGCAGTGCTTTTAAAAGTAGCGAACCATTACATAATTACAATGACTTTATGTTCTTTCTCTGTGATTCACCTTAGTACATTTTGTGCTAAACACCCATACATGCTTTCACATAGCATTGGCCTAATTTATCTGTTAACTTTGGTCACAGGCCTTTTTAAATATAAAGGTGATGCAACAAGTCATGATGAAGCACCCATGTATTTCACTTTTACAAGATTTATTTTTAGCTGACTGAATAGTACCCTCAAGGTACTATTGTCACACTATAAGGCCCAAAAACTCCATGTAGCCTACATGTCATGTTTGTATTCTAATTTATCTAAATTTGTGAAATCAGACTTAAGGTATTTTCATTATTTTTACACTTTCTTTCACGTTTACCCATTAGACATGTGCTTTTAAAATTAGTTATATCATTAATTCTTTCTGATTACATACCCCATAATGACTTTTTATAAATTTCAAAGCAGATTTATCTTAGTTTTCTACACACAGTGTGGGCACAGATAGAAAAAGATACTTGGTTACCAGTCTATCAATATGTTATGTGTCAGTCCATTTTTTTCTTCCTTTGATCAATATTAAGAGCCCTGGACAGACTAATTACCATGGTGTTTGGAGGAAGACCCATCATATTCCTTATTATCTGCTAAGATGAAACGGAGAATAAACCCAATGTGTCATAACTGAATGGCTTTATATATTAGGATTTGAAAGGCAGAGAGCATGTCTTGTTGAAAGGGTATGAGACCAAATGGGCCAAACTCTGAAAGGGAAAAAAGGGTAAAGACATTGAGAAATGGATCCATTAAAAAGGGGAATTCACAAGAGACTATAAAAAGGTAGGTTTTTAAAAAAAATCTCTCCCATGCTACTTCTTTTCATGCTAGGTATACATTTTTAGGGATAAAAATAGATATTTAAAGACAGAATATATAGATATTATGGAACAAAAAAAAAAAAACAGGTCTACAAGACAAGCAGTACAATCGCCAGCACAGCATCCTTTTTTTTTAAAAATCTCTCCCATGCTACTTCTTTTCATGCTAGGTATGAATTTTTAGGGATAAAAATAGATATTTAAAGACAGAATACAGCCCTGTTTAAATAAATGCACAAACTCTCAATAAAAAAGTTAATCTCATGAATTGCTTTAAATACTTGTTTACATGTAAGCATTTACAATAGTTCCTTGATCAGCTTGATTGGTTCTCAAAATAAAATCCATATATTCCATTTAGAAATGATATTGAAACTTGTGCATCAATTTGAAATGACTGAGTGCCTATGCAACCCGCTAACAAGACAGTTTTGCAAGTAGGCCTACAGATTTTTTGGCACTGTTTTCACGTGACCTTTCTGAAGAGCCAATCAGCACTTTTCTTACTGAATAACCAATCAACACTGCGCACTGACTATGTGGATTGTGGCCCTGAATAGAACACAGACAGCAATACAGCTGACACGCAAGTAGGTGAACTTTGACTTGTTATAAATTAAAATGTATCATGTATAATACAATGAGTGGGCACTGAGATTTTTGAAATTACTGTTATACTAAATTCCACATTATGATGGAACTTGTCAATGTGATGATACATGGGACAACTTTTTGAGCAATATTGCTGGACAGTAACATGGCAGGCTTCTAATTGTCTTATTGGATGGCCACATAAAGTTGCATGGTGATGATTTAAGATAAACACGTGTTACCTAATATCACGGAAGTGGCCATAACAGCACCTTTTAGTAACATTGCTGAAAAACATTGCTGGGCAAGTTTCCTTGTGTATCAACACCTTCACTATGAGTTCATTTAAATGTCAAACAAATTGTAAGTATCTGTGAACTTTAAATAACTCATCAAGGAGCCCTTCCAGTTCTGTCTTGTGATACTGTGCTCTGCATGCCATGATTTCAGAACAAAACTGACAACAGAAGTGGGCTTATATACATAAATGGGGGGCTCACCCACCTTGTTATTAATCAACCTGCTGTTTTTTGATGAATACTGTATTCTGTTAACCCAGTGCATGAATAAAGATGGTGTTTGATGGAAGTTCTTCCTCCTTAACTGCTCATTACCTGCGCGATTTGTTAGGGCCCTCTTTTAAAATAAATATTTGCCGTTGCTTCACTATGAGCATGGAAAAAAGCCATATGGTTGAACTATCCTTCTTTCTTTATCTGAATAAATTGTATCTGAATAAATTGTACCCCCCCCCCCAATTGTCTTTCAAAGATTCAGTTTGTGAATCATAGATGTTCAAAGAATAAAACAGTTTTGTAATTACTCTGAATAAATAATCTATATCCAAACGTAAATTAATACAGAACATACAGTATTTCTGTGTACTTGCAAGGTATACTGTGTTGACATCCTGAGATTCTTAAGCACTTTCATTCCTATTGAAAGCTACTATGGTTTAATAAAAGGGTGTACCTCGGCATGATTTATTTTCTAGTTTTTAAGTATTTTATGTTACATTTCTGTTTACAGACTTTGGCTGAGAAAATTCAAGCCAAGAGGGCCATGATATAGGCCTTTCTATGAAACTGGCCAGAATAGAACAATCCAGAGTCAGAGGCTGACATATGGTAAGTGTGGGCTGAGATTTACAACCTCGGTTTCATTACCCAAAATCTAGACTCGTGTCTTGCTGGTGGAACCAGCTCATCAATTTGCCAACCACTTCCTTACATACACACACAAAGACATGCACTTCCAGTTCCAGCACCACCTCCAGTCCATTACCTATGTTCCTGCACATAAAGAAGAGCTCTTTTCTCTAAAGGCTTTCAGTCGTGCAGAGTTTCACAACAAATACATACAGTACAACCCCTTCAAGTCATTATTACTCATCTGGCAACGTCTGGGTAGATTTATTTAAAGTAACTTTTACTAATTTCCCCCTAAATATAGGCCCACAGTAGCCTAGTCCATGTTGGCTTGAGAAATCTGTGTAGGCAGTGTATTGATGGATGTTGACCTTTTTTTGTTTTACCTTTGTTCTGTTTCCCTCCCTATATCTAAAACATATAAACTGTAATTGCCCTGTTCAGTAAAGTTGATTTTAATGATAAAGGACATAGATATAGGCAATTTGTAAAGGGCCCTCTCTTAAACTTACACATATTGAAATATATGTTAAACGCCTACCTAGCATATAGAAGGCATTGAAATCACAGTGTAGTTGTCTCTAGTCTAAAGCAGTCATGGATGAGTGTAAGTCTTCTAGGCGTCTGAGCTGCCTTCTTGTCTTATACTCTGTGATGAAGAGCATTTAGACGTGACAGGGTAATGTTTTCAGTCTTCCTCACTAAATGAAAATGTACAGGCTGACTGGGGGTGGAGTATAAACGGTAAGACGGGGGTGGGTCATTAAGAATCTGGAGACAGTGGCACAACCTCGTAGGCTTGTATGTGATGACACTTGTGATGAACATCTTGCCGACTACCCTATACGTATATATATAGGCTTAAGTACGTGTGCACATATAACGCTTGTTGCCAAAACCGGTAAGCTTCGTGATCCGCAAGCACGAGCAAGACTTTCATCCTTTCAGGTAAGTTTACAAATAGTATAACCTAGCGTTTAGCCTGATTTTTAAAATTTTACTTTATTTTAGATTTTGGTCTGTTTCACTGGCATGTTTTTTTCTACCCTGTTTTTTTTTATTCTGTGCTGTATCTAGGTCTTTCATCTACAGACTAATGTTGTGCGCCGCACTTGGGATGCCAGCAAGACGGTTTCGTCGGGGCATGGCTGCATTTGTCGTAGTGCTTTTTCTGTCAGTGACCGTCACACACGCACACAGCACGACAGTAGAGCATGATCTCCACATCGTCCACAATGTCGACAACAGAAGTAAGTTCGGAAGAGAACATAAATAAGCAACAGGTGCATCGACCTGACAAACTCTCCAGCTTGGTGTCTTCTATGAACTTCCGTCAGCCAAAGTTAAAAATGTGGTCGCCTAATAACTTGTGTAAATGAATTAATAAATAAAAATATATAAATCATGACATAGCAGTTGCTTTTCTAACAATATGTCGTTATAGTCAGATAGATATTCAGTCACATTCTATTCACTTGAACTTTGTTCCTCCTGGTAAAAATGTAAAATCTTTTAGACTAATGTTTGAAAAGTCTACTTATAGTTGTATTCAACAGACAGACGTCTTAGCCAGAATGAATATTTCAGATATGTGTCAAATATTGTCTTATAGGACAAATGAGATCCTTTTTGCTATTGGACTTTTCATTTTGAAAATTACTGTGTTCCATTAAACTGCTTTATATCTATGTCATGTGTAGATATCTACTCTTATTTGGTCATATTTTAAACTCTGCAAATCCAAAATCAAACTTTTACTAGTTGCTAAAATGTATTTATATCTATGTAACATTTTTTACCAGGCAAATTTGGGACATTTAAATGCTATTTTTGAATTCTCACTACACATATTGCAGATATCTAGGTGTATCTTGCTATTAAATGCAGCTTTAGGGATTGGGGTTGGTCGTTGAGTATTTTATGGCATTGCATTACAGATGCCTCAGTTAAATGTACTCTGTTTAACAAGCTAAACCATAACCATGAGTGTTTTACAGTGTAGAAGCTTAGTCTAAACAAAATATGGTGAATATGCAGTCAAAAATGTTGGTTAGGCTTGAGCTCAACAAAATGACACAGCATATTTACATCCCATGCCTGGCTCGAAGGTTATGGCCTGGTTTGAGTAACATGTTTGTCACCCATTTTCAGAGCCAGGACTGTGTAGCTTATGAATGGAGGACTAATGGAGAAACACAATGGCATCATGAAGAGCAATTCACTGCATATGACAAACAGTGCATTGGATTAGAATCCCATACTGTACTGTTATGTGTTTCCTGTTAACAACTGTCTTACATGTTTTGTTTTGCAGGTCCGGAGATCGACCCTTTCTGGTATGTGGGCCGTGGGGTTAGACCCATTGGACGTTTTGGGAAACGTGTTACAGACAGCGGGAACGTCGGTGGATTTCGGCCGGTGCTCAGTTCCTTGGAGCTTCTGCTCACTGCCCTTAGAAACAACGAAGATTTTCAAAGCACACTAGCTCAGGAAGAATCAGAGTGGTTACCTTGACAGCACAAAATGGGCAGACTCCCTTGACTGACAAGTTTTAAACTGAGTTGCCTGATTAAAGTCTATTGAGTTCTTATAGTCTGTTCTTGTCCAGTGTTTTGACTCCCAAGGTGAAATATTTTAGTTTAAAACTATAGGCCTAGATTTAATTTATAACAAGAAAAAATATAAATTGTGAAATAAATAGACCAACATTTATGTGTTCATGCTTATTCATCATGTTACAAATACAGAGGAACATATAATAGACTCCACCCAGTCTACTCCTCAAAGCTATAGCATTAATTAACACTCCACAAAGCAGTTAGTCTGGTGCCTTTCGAAGATTGTACAAAGAGTTTTTTTTTATTAAGCAGGGCTCTTAAAATCAACTAAGGAAAAATGCAATCTCAATTCAACTGCTTTATCATCATCTGGAAATGTAGGCTTCTTTGTGGGCTTTGGGATAATGGTTTCTTCTCTAAGCTGGGCTTTGCTTCTGCATAAGCGTATTTCCGTGACTGCTTGCTTTTGGATCGACGCTTACCCCATTGTGGCACTAGCCTATGTGACACAGAAAAAACACATTAAGCAATGACACAGAACACAAGGGCTGTTTTTGGTCAGCTAGCCCAATGTGTAGACTCCTTACATGAGCATCGTGCTGTTATCGGGTAGTCGGTAACATAAATTATGGACAAGCTACAAATCTCGATAAACATATTTTCAGTTACTATGATATTATTATGAGACTGTACATGTGTAATGTTTTAAAATCAGCACTACACTTAGAAGCAGTTTGTTGTGGACAGACATGGGAGGTTCACTTGTTATTTTTTTCAAACGTTGCTGGAACTGTTACAATTTTCTGACAGTTGTAGCTACACGAAATAGACAATTTAGAAACAAAGATGAGCCCTTTGGCCCCACCTACAACCCGTATTCGTATTTGCAAAATCACCATGCTCATGGTGATTGGGGACCTGTCAGAGCAAAAGGGGAGTACTACTGTCAGTCAAAGCTCAATGCTGTTGCCAGGGCCGTAGCCAGAAATCATGAAATGGGTGGACCCAAAAAAATTCAGGTTGGCCTATACCAAAACACATAGGCTATATAACTTCTTAATCAGTCAATGAGACAAAATGAGCCTTATGATTGGTAAGTGGGCCTGATTCACAAGTGGGTGGGCACAGGCCCACCGAGCCCACCTGTGGCGACGCCTATGGCTGTTGCTGTGGACACAGTAGGCCTACTAATTCACCGGTGCACTCTCTGTCATGTGTACTAGCATGTTTGTGGAAGGGGAAGAGTGGAAAGAGGAGGGGCATTTTAAAGCTGAGAAAAGGGTGGGGGAGGGACCAGGATGTATCTTTTTGAATTTTTAGCCCAAGACCTGCCGACAGCAGCTTTAACTGGCTGGCAGACACTGCGGATGTATGTTTGTGCCAACAACAACCTAGCATATAATGTACTGTGTGCACTTCTTGGTAAATTTGACAAAATCAATGCAAGAAAAGGCTAAATAGATTGCACCGGTATTTCATCATCACAGTCTATGTAGTGTGCTGCAACAAGCGTTGTAATGGTGTAGCACTCTTGCAGACACAGATTACTCAGACCTTCAAAGGGTTCATCACACTGTAATCAATACCAATACAGTCTCACCCCTCATCGTTACATTAGTTGAAATGTGCCAATCGAAACCAAACTTAGTCTAGCTTTCTTTTTGTTTGGCTAACACTAATATTCTCAAGATAACAAAATACCTGCAGGGTTACTGCCAATTTTAAGCTTTGTTAAAAAAATGAAAAAAAAAAAAAACGCTAGCAACAAACATGAGTATGAAATTGTATTTTTGGAAGATTTCGGTAGAAAACAATAGTTTATTACAGTACAAACACATATGGCATATTTTTATGAATAAATCTATATAGGTTTTTATTAGATTTTTCCCATGATATTATTTCCAAAGCATTTATTCTCTGACGAAAGCACTATAGTTACTGGGGCTTATTGGTGGAGACAGGTCAGAGGTGAAAGATTTGTCAAACATTGATGATCCCATGGGGTATGCTAAATCAGCCCCCTCCAATCCAAGCAACAGTGAGGAGGACAGCAGTGGGTGTGAAGACCCACTACTGATGCTGATTTGAGGACATGGTATGCAAGACATTAAAATACAGGCACCAGAAAAATTATACATTTCATCAACTAATGTCTAGACCCCGTCCCCACCTGTAGCCATTGATGTGAAGAATAATAACAATGCAAACTGTTTTGAATGTTTTATACTTTATTACAGACATATGGTGTCTTCATGCAACTGTTTTCAGCACTTCAAAATGAGTTTCTTGTGTGTTTTTACACTTGTAAACACTGCAGTGTTTAGCACATGAAGAGTTTTGCACATCAGTACAATTGTGAGTTTATTCATTGTGTCCTATGGAAATTTAAATCCGGGTGTCCACGTATCTGTAGCATATATTAGCCTACATTGGTATTGGTTTGGTTCCGAGCATAGACATATAAACATTTAAAAGTCTATGGTCTCGAGTAGGCCTACGCGGTTCCATACTTATTATTTATTTATTTTCTGGATATTAAATGTATGGGCTTTTACTTTGAAAAGTGAGTAATTGGCGGCCATATATAACAAAATGGCTGAACTGGATATCGGCAAGCACTGTGAAATTAAGGACTGTAACCAAACAGGTTAGTAGTTTGTATAGACTTTTAACCAAATAAGTGAGTTAATTGGGCGTACGTGATGTAGCCTACATACATGTATGACACACAAAGCAATAATCGATTGCTCTGTGGCAAAGAGTATGCTATCAGTCGAAATTAGCTGTCAAGTTGTGGCTTTGTAGTCAAGCTAACATTTTGAAAGGGTGCAGATTTAAAGCGTTGGTTGTAACCACTTAAAACAGCACATAGGCGTGCTTTGCCTTGAAGCTGAGCTGACAGTCCTCTGTTATGGCAGGCTTCCTTGCCGAATGTCTGTAACCATCACCGACCTAGTGTCCAAGCTAACAGTACAGCGTTACCAGTTGTGGAGAGGTGCCTGTCCAGACCATAGACTGGTCCAGACGTTGTGTTTACCTATCAGCAACACTTGTCATCGACACATTCGCTACTTTTTTTTAATCAACACGTAATACTGATGTTCATGTTATATGTCAATAAAACAGGTCTGAATGAAACGGTACGACTGACGTTGTTACAGAAATTTCAAGACAGGGTGATTTGTAAAATATTTCTTTGTAAATTATTGATCTTTTTTGTTTCAGACTTTTTGCCCTTTACTTGTGATGCCTGCTCAGGTGTCTTCTGGTAAGATGGAACTCAACCTCACATTTAAGTCAATTAATTCAGTAGTTGCTCTCCAAGTTGCTTTGTTGACTTGTTTGGACAACACCTTAGTCAACGACTAGAATTACAGTTGCACTGAATTAGGGTACATGAAATGCATTGCAAAAAATAATATCTGGACAAAAAAACATTTGGACAAAAAAAATGACATAAGCAAAATAACATTAATCATAATGACTTAAACTAAGAACACTTGTAGTTAAGCCTTAGCAAGGGCTTTTATTTTGAAATAAATCGTTTATTTTAAAAGAAGGCCTGCCTTTGACCCAATATCTTGGATTTTAATTGTATACAAATTGTTTATGTGCACATATTTTTGTGCATATAATGATGAGTAATTAATAACTTCTTATGATTTTGTCTGTCTCATTCAGCTTGAACCACAGAAGTCGTGAATCACACTCATGTTCTCAAGTAAGCTGCTGTTTAAATAAAACCACCACTCTATTGATTTGTATGGTATTTGAATATTAATTGTATTTTATTATATTTAGCTGTTGTACTTGCTATATGTAACTGTGTACTGGTGGGGGTGAGAACACTATTGTCTTCATTGTTGTTGTTGTTTTTTCTAAATATATCTTTATTTCTGTTTTTTACCATTGGTGCTATCCTATCCCCTCCCCAGAGCTTTCGAGATACAGACAACGTTCTGCTGCTGATGACAAATACCTGAAAATATTAAAAGAATAATATATTAACAATTAGCTGAAACCCCCTGCCCCTTTAGTTACTCCGCACGTTATGTTATTTTCCTCTTTTTATTACATTCTTAAATTCATTTATTTTTTCTTTGCAGGTGCATGAACAGCAGGAGCTGGCTGTGTCGAGCAGCTTTACTTCTTACCAATGTGCGTTTCAGGACTGTAACGGCAAAGAGCTAGTGCCGGTCATCTGCTGCCACTGTGAGAAGAACTTCTGTCTTGTGTAAGAATGTTTGTTTTTTGGCTGTCACTGTTAAACTATGTCAAAGTCTCAAAAGTGAAGTTATGATGTCTTAAGGCTGAGTTAGGCCTATGGTAAACTATCATGGACACGGTTGCATGAGTGCAGTGTGCATTGCGTACCCGAGATTTACTTGTTTTTCTGTTGTCTCCAACGCATGAGAGAGCTCTGTGTAGCCAAGAGGCTTTCCGTTTTTGGCTTCTGGAAGCTCCCAACAAAGCATAGGCTATAGCTACAGATTTGGAACAGGCACCTTATTAGGGCACAGGCACAAATGCAATTTCACAAGCACAAATAACATTTTAAATTTAGACTGGGGATTAAAAGAGCCTATTTAGGCTTAATGGCGCCCTCTTTTGGCAGCCACAATTGAACTGCAGTTGATTAAGTTGGTGTATCTGAAGGAGAGCTCCTATGACCACATATCAAAGCTTTGCTCAGAATAGCCCCTTTTTGCCACGGCATTTCTAGTTTAAATCTTTGCATGTAGAGGAGGTCGTAAATGAAGTTGAGGTTTTGGTATGGTCCGTTCTGGGGAGTAAAAGTCTGTAACTTTAAGCAATAATCATAATTTATTCCAGACATCGACATCAAGATGATCACCAGTGTGAAAAACTTCAAAAACAGGAACCTCGAATGTCAGCCACAAAGGAACTTGTTCAAAAGATTGTTGGTAAGTTGGACTCAATTTTGAGGTGTGTGCTAGGTCACAATACATGGGTAGAATGCGTGTAACTAAAAAGTGCTTAACTTAGGGAGTGTAAGAAAGGACTTATACAGCCTATAAATTCCCGTTGTTAAAATTAATTTGGATTGTTTTGTCCTCTGCACTAGAATCAAAGAAAAATACAGCACCCAGTGGACATCGCAAAGGAGCGAAGAACAGTGCAACAGCAGCAAAGGTTGCATTAATGAAATTAAAGCAGCGTGCATCTGGAGATAAGGGAGTTCCACAGGTACCATATACAGAAATTTCTGAAAAACTGAAAAATTTCGTAAAAATGTAAAAACTTAAATTTAAAAAGAATGTCATTCTAGGAGCCATTAAAAGAGATGCACAAATGGGCAAGTGCCCATGGGGACCCAGGTTTGAATCCGGCCTGGGTCATTTCCCAACTCTACTCCATCTCTCTCTCCCACTCATTTCCTATCCTGCTCTTCACTGTCCTGTTTGGCAAAAAGCCAAAAGCTAAATTTTTTTTAGAAGGTTATCTAATTTGCTACCCAATATTTTTAAGATTGTGTACTTGGTTGGAAGATATTTGCAGGTTGTGAATTTTAGTAATGGTAAACCTAAAATGGTTTTGAATGTAAATAATGTACATTAAAAATGACTTTAAATGTAGGTAATGGTAAAGTAAAAGTGGTTTCAGAGACTGTTTTTTTTCTCCACTCTATGTGTACCTCAGACGGAGAGAGTGTACTTCCAGGTGTTCTTGCCTAAAGAGGCCAAAGAGTCCTCTCTGGCCGCCTTCTTCTGTAACAAATGGACAGTAGGAAAAGTGATCGACTCCACTGCTTCCCAGGCTGGCCTCAAGAACAATAACAACGTGCTGACAGCCAAGGTAAACTCCAGAAAAACAACACTGAACACTGAAGCTGATGCACTGAATATAACTGCAGTGTAAGTTTAAAAAAGAAAAGTACACTTTTGTTTTTGCCTGTGAAAACATGAATTGACTGCAAGGAAAGGAAGCAAATATTTAGACAATTATTAATTTACAAAACAAATATCAAAAGTTTGTCTAGCTAGTTTCTTACGTAAAAGTGCTGACACAAATGCCGAAAGACCAGGCACAGGCGGACATAAAATGTAATTTAAAAAAGGTAACAAGATGCCTATTTGTAAGATCTAGACCTTTTTTTGGCTTTGTCAACACAAATCACTGAACATTCTACCATCTGTGTTCAATGAGAGATTTATTTTTGTAATATCTCCAAAAGTATAAATTAAACAAGTAACAGTCCCCATCCAATGGCCTAAATAAAGATGTTTGAACGAGGTTTATACCATATTACATGGGTCTATTGCAGACACTCTTAATTAGATTGCACTTCCTACAAAATGTGCATCATCAACGGTTGCAGAGGGTAACCAAAAGTATCCCGGCCTGCTTGGTCCGGACTGATAAGTTGGAACTGTTGTGAATTACTCTCAGTAAAAAAAAAAATCCTGAAGTTAAGACTGACATGCCTATTATTTTTACGAGTTCCTAAATTCACCATTTAGAAGCTACTTAGCCTTAAGATGTTGTGAGTTCAGTCCCTGATGATGTGTAGTTTTTTACATAACAAGTAAAGTAGTTCTTAATAATGTATTCCTTTTTTCGTGAACATAAAACTAGTAAATTCGTCATGAAACTCAGTGTAGCCCAGTACCTCTTAAAAACCCACGATTATGTAAATTGGCAACACTGACCACACTGGTTGTAACGCCTCTGTCTGCCAGTATACAGATATACTGAGGTATGTGGTTGGACAGCAGGGACACACATAATCTTCCAGCTAATATGGAGGGCAATGTTTGTTGTGTTCCACTAAACCATGCTTCTAAAAAGTAACTTTGAAAGTGCATTGTGGTTGTACTATTGCTGTATTAGTCATGCTTTTAGTCACAGTCACTGCATGCACATGGACGAGCTGAATCCGATTGGAAACGGATTGGGATCGTATTGAATTCATGTGCACAGGCTAAAGATTGTATAGGGATTGGATTTGCGAATCAGATTCAGAATTCAGATCCAAAACACTAGCTGTGGCTCCTTTCCTTTTGTTCAGATTGCAGATGGGAATGTAGCCCATAGGCACCTATAGTTAGTTGCACAGGTAGTAAACCCCCCCAATGAGTTGTTGGGCTGTGTATCCTTGAGTATATGTGTATATATTTATATATATACAGTATGTCACAAAAGTGAGTAACATTTTTGTACTTTTTTATTATATCTTTCCATGGGAGAAGTCTAAAGATATAATACTTTTCTACAACGTAAAGTAGGCAGTGTACAGCTTATATAACAGTGCAAATTTGCTGTTCCCTCAAAATACCTCAACACACAACCATTAATGTCTAAACCACTGGCAACAAAAGTGAGTACACCCCTAAGTGAAAATGTCCAAATTGTGCCCAAAGTGTCAATAGTTTGTGTGGCCACCATTATTTTCCAGCACTGCCATAACTCTCTTGGGCATGGAGTTCACTAGAGCATCACAAGTTGTCACTGGAATCCTCTTCCACTCCTACATTACGACATCACGGAGCTGACCTTGAGTTTGAGACCTTGAGCTCCTCCACCTTCCATTTGAGGATGCTCCACAGATGCTGAATTGGGTTCAGGTCTGGGGACATGCTAGGCCAGTCCATCACCTTCACCCTCACCAAAGGTGTGGTCATCTTGGAGGTGTCCTTGGGGTTGTTACCATGTTGAAATACCGCCCTGCGGCCCAGTTTCAAAGGGGGACATCATGCTCTGCTTCATTATGTCACAGTACATATTGGCATTCATGTTTCCCTTAATGAAGTGTAGGTCCCCAGTGCCGGCAGCACTCATACATCCCCAAACCATGACACTTCCTCCACTATGCTTGACTGTTAGCAGGACACAGTTGTCTTTGTAATCCTCACCTGGTTGCCGCTACACACACCTGACACCATCTGAACCATATACATTTATTTTGGTCTCATCAGACCACAGGACATGGTTCCAGTAATCCATGCCCTTAGTCTGTTTGTCTTCACCAAATTGTTTGCGGGCTGTCTTGTGCATCATCTTCAGAAGAGGCTTCCTTCTGGGCGGAGCCATACAGACCAGTTTAATGCAGTGTGCAGCGTATGGTCTGTGCACTGACAGGCGGTCCCTCTACCCCTTCAACCTCTGCAGCAATGCTGGCAGCACTCCTACGCTTATTTTGAAGACACAGATATAGATAGATTGATAGATTATAAGATATAATGCTGAGCACATGCACTCAACTTCTTTGGTCGACCATGGTGATGCTTGTTCTTAGTAGAGCCTGTCGTCTTGAAGCGCTGTATGGTCTTGACCACTGTGCTGCAGCTCAGTTTCAGGGTGTTGGCAATCTTCTTATAACCTAGGCCATCTTCATGTAAAGCAACAATTTTCTTTTTGAAATCCTCAGAGGGTTCTTTTCCATGAGGTGCCATGTTGAACTTCCAATCACCAGTATGAGAGAGTCTGAGAGTGATAACACCAAATTTAACACAACTTCTACCCATTTACACCTGAGACCTTGTAACACTAATGGATCACATGACACCAGGGAGGAAAAATGACTAATTGGGCACAATTTGGACATTTTCACATAGGGGTGTACTCACTTTTGTTGCCAGTGGTTTAGACATTAATGGTTGTGTGTTGAGTTATTTTGAGGGAACAGCAAATTTGCACTGTTATACAAGTTGTACACTGCCTACTTTACGTTGTAGAAAAGTATTATACCTTTAGACTTCTCCCATGGAAAGATATAATAGAAAAAGAACAAAAATGTTAGGGGTGTACTCACTTATGTGACATACTGTATATATTTCTTTATGTTGCATACATTTACCACAGTCAAAGCTTTTAAAATTCTTATTTTACTTTATTATCACCACCACTTTTTATGAATAAACCCAATTATATTCTTATGAATAAACTGTTTCCTCCTTTTTCTGTTTATTCTCTGCAGAAACTCCGGTTATGCCATCCTGAGACAGGTGATGCCCTGAAAATGGATGTCACTCTGCTGTCTCTTCTTGATCAACCAGAACTATCACTACATAATGGGGGCAATATTATTTTGGAGTATCTGGACAATGAGAGCACTGGTGTGGATGATGTTACAGCTTACATTCAAACATCTTAATCCTGGTTGATATTTCTATCTGCGTTGTTGATTTCATAGAGTATAAATTTGCCAAATGTAATAAATCTACTTTTAAAATATGTTGTTTTATTAGTGTTTGAGTTTGACAAATGTACAAGTGAACAGCCCGTCTCTTTCGGCATATTAAACACATGGAAAAGCCCTTTGTCAGTTAAGAAACAAAGAAGAAAAGAGGAATGGCCAAAATAAACAAGCAAGAGATGGTGATGAGAAAATGAGGTAAAATTAAAAGGCAATGCAGTACAGAAAGAGTGTGGTTTGACATCTGAAATCTTGTGCTTGTTGTCAGAGCTTGTTCATGTGTAACTTTTACTAATAACCTGTCAGTGGGCTA
Source organism: Setipinna tenuifilis (assembly GCA_030347295.1). Taxonomy (NCBI): domain Eukaryota; kingdom Metazoa; phylum Chordata; class Actinopteri; order Clupeiformes; family Engraulidae; genus Setipinna; species Setipinna tenuifilis. The sequence goes on from CM059285.1 coordinate 16,868,993, forward strand.
GTTAGCATAGCGCTTGTTAAAAATGAGATTAAAAAAAAAACACCATAAAATGTGTGCCCACACACTCGGGACAAGACTGTCAGACGGAAATCATAATATGTCAAAATAATTTAAGATGTGCCAATGACCGAAATTATTGGTGTAGAAGCCGAGTTTCCCGCCCATGCTCCCCACCTTCTGTGCCTTCCAAAATACATATTCTTACCTAGTCCCGACTATAAGCCAAAAGCTATACTGATTGTCGACTTCAAACTAACTGCTTGTAGTACAGCAGATTAGTAAAAAAAAATTGTTCACTTATAAAAGCACGAGATTTGGCAGAAATACTCTCTGAGGGCCACTATTTTGGAAAAAGCCATTTGCCACTCAAAAAATCAATATTGCTATTAAATGGTTATTATATGGATTATTCAAAAAGTGATTTAAGCATAACATTTCATAATAAAGAGGAAAAAAGGACATAACAATGGAAAAAGATACATATCACGAATTCAAGATGGCCGACATTGTCACAAATTCAAGATTCCTGTAGAATGCTAATTATTTAAATTATTAAAATGGTAATGCAAACATAACATCAGGCAGAAATTCTCTTCAAGGAACACTTGAAAAAATGTCTGTGCAACTCAAAAATTCATGATGGCAGCCATTTTCAAGATGGCAGCCATTTCTGTCAAATAGTCATAATGTTCTCCTTTGACCTGTCTGGCTTAGTTAAACTTGGCAGGGATATAAAATCCCTAACGGCATAGCTCTGAGGTTCATTTGAGTACACAAGCCTCTCCACCACAGCAAGGTGCAGTCCACAGAGAGGAGGGGCCACTGTTAGAAAAAGGAAGTGGCCCGTAAAAATTCAGGATGGAAACCATTTTTGCCTGCCATTCCTGTCCTATGTTCATTGCCACTGTTTCCAAATAGTAATACAGAAAATATGCCAAAAGCACTCTGTTAAGGCCACTTTTTAGCCACAAATTTTTACCAACTCAAAGGCCTTAAGGTTAGAGTGTCCAACCTGAGATCGATGGGTTGTTTCCTGCCATGTCATAATTAAACACTGTTAAAAAATAGCCTTCCTACTTGGCAGTCAGCAAGTGTTGTACTGGGAGCATCATATCCAGGAAGATGTACATATACAGTACATTATGGTCCAGATTTTTCATTCACATTTGAAATTGCACAGTTCTGTGCAAATGAAACCCAATCTAGACTGCAATGTCTAAGCAATGCAAGACTTGATTTCTGGAATTCAGACTGCTTTTCCGGCCTGCAATGTCTAAGTAATGCGAGACTTGACTTCCGGAATTCAGACCGCTTTTCCGGCCTGCAATGTGTAAGCAATGTGAGACTTAATTTCCTGAATTCAGACCGCTTTTCCGGCCTGCAATGTCTAACCAATGCGAGACTTGATTTCCGGAATTCAGACCATTTTTCCGGCCGGCAATGTCTAAGTAATGCGAGACTTGATTTCCGGAATTAAGACCATTTTTCCGACCTGCAATGTCTAAGCAATGCAAGACTTGACTTACGGAATTCAGACTGCTTTTCCCGCCGGCAAATGTCTAAGCAATGCAAGACTTGATTTCTGGAATTCAGATCGCTTTTCCGGCCTGCAATGTCTAAGTATTGCGAGACTTGATTTCCGGAATTCAGACCGCTTTTCCGGCCTACCATGTCTAAGAAATGTGAGACTTGACTTACGGAATTCAGACCACTTTTCCGGCCAGAATATGTCTAAGCAATGTGAGACTTGATTTCTGGAATTCAGACCACTTTTTTGGAAGTTAGTCTAAAATTAATTTTGATTGGCTGAGGCCACTCCCCAGACCCTAGGCCACGCCCCCAGACTCAGTTTCTGGAATTCCCTATGGGTTAGGGTTAGGGTTAGAATTAGGGTTAGGGTTACAATTAGGGTCATACTCATGGGGAGGCTTTTCCGGAATTGTGGGTCGAAAACTTGGAGATATTGGTAGTTTTTCTGGAATTTTCCCACAAAAACTACCACAATTCCAAGGTTAGCGAATGCAAAATTCTCCGCGTTTCCAACTATTCTGGAATTCCAGTGATTCTGGAATTCCACATAAAGGACTAAGGGTTGACAGAAATGTCTAAAAAATTAGGAGATGTTTGTACTTGTGATTTATTTTAAAAAATATAACATTTTAGTATTTTTTTACATTTAAAAAAAAATGTTGGTGTAATGTCACCAGATGTGACAAGGGTCACATTTTCCCCAGACAGAAGTTACAGAACATCAACTCACTGACTGCCTACCCAAATTTGGTTGCTCATATCCCCACAGACATTCAGTAGAGGGTCCTTGCCTGGATCTAAAAAGAGTAAAAGAGTTGGAAGTTGAAGTCCAAGTTTCGGAATATCACCTGGCAAGAGAGTCCCTGCCTGTATCTAATTAAAAAAGCTGGAAGTTGAAGTGGAAGTGCCTGAATATCCTACCCGGCTTTGGGTGCTCCATTTCCCACAGACATTTAGCAGAGAGTCCCTGCTTGGATCTAAGTTAAAGAGTTGGAAGTAGAAGTCCCAGTTCCGGAATATCACCTGACTACCTACCCGACTTTGGGTGCTCAATTCCCCGCAGACATTGGCAAGAGAGTCCCTGCCTGGATCTCATTTAAAAAGCTAGGAGTTGAAGTGACAGTGCCTGAATATTCTACCCGACTTTGGGTGCTCCATTTCCCGCAGACATTCAGAAGAGAGTCCCTGCCTGGATCTCAGTAAAAAAGCTGGAAGTTGAAGTGAAAGTGCCTGAATATCCTACCCGACTTTGGGTGCTTCATTTCCCACAGACATTCAGCAGAGAGTCCCTGCCTGGATCTAAGTTAAAGAGTTGGAAGTAGAAGTCCCATTTCCGGAATATCACCTGACTGCCTATCCGACTTTGGGTGCTCAATTCCCCGCAGACATTCAGGGGAGAGTTCCTGCCTGGTTCTAAGCAAAAGTGTTGGAAGTTAATGTTGAAGTTCCGGAATATGACTGACTGCCAACCTGACTTTGGGTGCTCCATTCCAGGCAGACATTTGGTAGAAATATGACCTGGCTACCTGCTACTGTAGTTCAGGTGGAAGTTCAGGTAGCTGTTGTGGACTGCTGTGAACCTTATTGGCCCATTAAAATTAGGAGGCGGGCTGAATCATCTGTATAAATAACAAGTTTGGCAGTTCAGCTTTCTTTTCAACAATTGCAACCATGAAGGTAGGAACATTTCTCATTATATCTGCTTTTGTGAAAGCTCATGTAGTTCTCTTGGAATACAGTGTAGCTTTCTTGGATGTTGATGTTGATTTTTTAAAATATTACGTAACTTACATACAGTTCATATAGCTGTTGTGGACTATTGTGTTGCTTTTCTGAAAGGTAATCAGTGATTTGGCAGCAAAAAGCTAAAACAAAATTGTCACATGCATTTCTGTCTCTGTCATACCTGATCAATTACAGCATAAGAAGAGGTGTCCAATGTGCCCTAAATCCTTTTGTAACCTTTCACGTTACCTGCGTGACATTCACCAAATTACTGACGAACAACAAAGAAAACTTTAAGTTGGCATGAGATCAGTACGGTACAGTGGGAAGCTTCGCTGCCCGCTACCCAACTGCACGGACAAGCTTTATTCACGGCTGGACAAACATCTCATCACAATGCACAAGGACCAGGGTTTAGGCCTAAAACAAATGCTTACCAAGGCTAAAAGGAGAGCTATTTTCCAGGAGCTCAAGAGTTTGAAAGAGGCTGTCCAGTCATCTACAGGTCCAAGCGCACCACCACCAACACCACCACCATCAGACCGAAGAATTGAACACTTAGAAGGTGAACTGAAGAGCATGAAGCTAAATATGGCAATGCTTTGGAAAGAGGTAAACTACCTCAATGCCTACCTCAACAACCAAGGTTCCACAACTTCCTCACCTCTGCCTCGGCCCTCCTCGTGACCCTCCTTAGGTGTACCCAAATGCAGCATACTTTTAGGATAGCCCCATGTTGCTGCTTCTCCACACATGCTTTATTGTGGAACAACAATTTTTCAGATAATGTGCTGGACAAAGTTGAAGCCAGCCTCATTGGGCCAAACCAGTCTCAGCAGGCGAGGAGAAATATAAAGCAGAGTTAGACCTATGTGAAAGAATTCCTCCTCTATATGTCAGGACACAAAGGGGACATCAACAAGACCCTCCATTTCCTACATGATATAAATAAACTGAATGGGTGTGTTTTTTGTTCACTATTCTCTTCAGTATGAAATATGAATACACTTTTGAAAATACAGTCCATATTTGAAGTGCTCATACATTTCTTTCCATTTCTTTTGCTCAAGATACCTCAAAAGTCTGAATGGCAGACTGAAGCCAACCAGTCAGGTGCATGTCATTGTGGACATTGAGGCCTTCTTGAGATTTTTGAAACTCTATAGTTGTAGGCTCACTCCCAAAAAAATTGACTGCCTATTACAAAAGCTGTCACTGTGGAAAAATGCCTAAGGTCCAGAGTTCTCATACAAAGACAGGAGCAATGACGGCTTAAATGTGGTAAGTTTGGGGGTGACCCCACATTGCTCCAGGGACTGTAACTGAAACCGTGTACCCATGTAATGTAAAAGTTTGAATGAAAAGCCATGCTAATGGAAAGGTATGCTGATAAAACTATTTGGTCTCAACATAGTATACTGTTTTCTCTTACAGGGAAACTTATACAGGCTGAACACCTCGTATCATTTATTAAGCACTGCAATATAATGTTTCCTAAAGCACTTCAGGACCTCAGTGATCATCCAGCCGATGCCATTATGCTGGCCCGAGTCGTAGGGCTGTTGGTGGGGGCCATGGCAACATCCACAGGGCACAGGAAGTGTGTTTTCCTGGGAATGACTAAAGGGGATGTTGAAATGGCAGAGGCCTACAAGGCTAGTTACACCATTACAGTGAGTATATCAAATACAGCAAACACATGCATACAAATCTTGTTACCTGTCTGGTCAAGTTGGTCTTTGGAAGAAGATGGAATGCCTGTCCATTTTCTCAGGTACCCTTGCATAAAACAGCCAAGACCTTTGGGGCTGCCAAGGTCTGCATAGGGAAGGACCTGTACTGACAGCTACGGGAGTTTCGTGCTTTAAGATCAAGCCTCCCTGGCTATCGAAAACCACCAAGACAACAAACATTGTTTTTCAGTACATCAGGGGATGAGATGACACGGATGGTTTGTGGTTCGAGTGTGGAATGAATGTAGGCTTCCAGGGTCACCAACACTGACTGATATCTGGACAGCGATATCAACTCATGTATGGTCCTTTCAACTTTGCCAAAAAGCTGATATAAACATTGTCTGTACTGTATCTATAAAGCTCTTTTTCCCCCACAGACAGATGTAGTACTCCCTTTTAAAGATAGGCAGAAGGTCTCTGAAGCAATGGCCCATGACTTGACAACTGCCAAAAGATTTTATGTGCCAGAGGCCACAGCCAAAGAGGAGTCAGGCTTACTATATTGAGGTCCCTAACGGAATCGGTCAAGCAACCTAAAAGTGTGTGTCATTTTTGGTGTTCTCTTAATTTTGTAAACAGTGTTGTAATGTGTTTTCTAAGTGTCTGATGAATTGCACAGAAAAACAGCTTCATCCTCGACATGATATGCCAGGGGTCTCAGAGGAGCCCATCCAGACAGGCAGAGGCAGAGGCAGGTCAGCAGGGTCAGGAGACACAGGATGTGCCAGGGGTCTCAGAGGAGCCCATCCAGACCGAGGCAGAGGCAGGTCAGCAGGGTCAGGTGCCTGAGCCTGGGAACTCAAGCAATTCTGAGGGTGAGGATCAGGAGGAGAAGGCAATGGAGCAGGTCCAGGTGAGGGAGGAAGTGGAGCAGGGCCAGGAGGACGTACAGTCTGAGTCCAGTAGCTTTGTGACTGTCTCCAGTGTTTCTGGGAACTCAGACTCCTCTGAGGAGGAGTAAAGCGAGTCAAGTAACTTGGACCAGACACAGCAGTAAAGCCTAAGTCTGGGGCTATTAATAGTTGCATTTATATTTTTTATTTTGCTTTTTTTCTTTCAATTATGGTTAAAGCAGAGCTGTAAAGGCAAAGTTGTATATATAAATGTGTCAATAAATAAAGTTAAGTTTACATTTCGAGTTGCCCTTTTGGAACTGATTCATTGTGGTTGACCATAGGTAGGCAAACTAAGTCCACATTGGTTAAACATGAGCCTGGAGCTCTGGCGGGGCAGGCCCTTGTCAGTAACCCAGTGGAGGAGTGACACCCACCCTTAAGAACCCTCCAACTGTACCCCCCTGAAGCACTCCTCCACTGGGTTACTGACAGGGGCCTGCAGTGCCAGAGCTCCAGGCCCATGGTAAACCAATGTGGGTTTATATCGGAATTGTTACCTCAACTTCCACATACACTACCTGACACCTACCCTTAAGAACCCTCCTACTGTCCCCCACTTAAGCACTCCTCCCCTGGATTACTTACAGGGACCCGCACTGCCAGACCTCCATGCCCATGGTTAACCCACATGGGATATTCCGGAATTGCTACCTCAACTTACATATACACCACCTGACAACCACCGTTAAACACCCTCTTCTGTCCCCCAATTAAGTACATCTCCCCTGGATTACTTTCAGGGACCCGCACCGCCAGGCCTCCATGCCCATGGTTAACCCAGGTGGGATATTCCGGAATTGCTACCTCGACTTCCACAGGTCTGGCATCGCAGGTCCCTTTCAGTAACCCAGGGGAAGAGTGCTTATGTGGGGGACAGTAGCATGGTGTGTAAGGGTGGTTGTCAGGTAGTATATGTGGAAGTTGAGGTAGGAATTCCGGAATAGTCCACATGGGCATGGAGGTCTGGCATCGCAGGTCCCTGTAAGTAACCCAGGGGAGGAGTGCTTAAGTGGGGGACAGTAGGAGGGTGTTTAAGGGTGATTGTCAGGTAGTACATGTAGAAGTTTAGGTAGGAATTCTGAAACTCAATTAATTATCAGGCTAGTTAGAGGTCTCTTGAGCCACATGCCCCAGACATTAAGCCTCCCAAGGTGTTCTCAAGTTGGGGAAAGTGTTTAAGGCTGGGCTGGAAGTAGCAATCATGGAAGTACAGGTGTCATTTCTAGAACAAAGAAGAAATTATGGAAGTTAAGCTGTCAATTCTGGAACAACATGATTATGGTCTACCATGGGTAGAGGTCCCTTGAGCCACGTGCCCCAGACATTAAGCCTCCCAAGGTGTTCTCAAATTGGGCAGTCTGTTTAAGGCTGGCCTGGAAGTAAAAGTCATGGAAGTAGAGGTGTCATTTCTGGAACAAAGAAGAAATCATGGAAGTAGAGGTGTCAATTCTGGAACAAAGTAAAAATCATGGAAGTAGAGGTGTCATTTCTGGAACAAAGAAATGATGGAAGTAGAGGTGTCAATTCTGGAACAACATGATTATGGTCTACCATAGGTAGAGGTCCCATGAGCTTAGTGCTCTCAAGTTGGGGAAAGTGTTTGAGGCAGGGCTGGAAGTAGAATTCATGGAAATAGAGGTGTCATTTCTGGAACAACATGAGTATGATTCACCATGGGTAGAGGTCCCATAAGCAACGGGCCACAGACATTAAACCTCATCAGGTGTTCTCAAGTTGGGGAGAGTGTTGAAGGCTGGGCCGGAAGTAGAAATCATGGAAGTATGCATGACCACTTACCCGAAGTGGGGTGCTCAGCCCGCAGAGGTACTAGAGACAGTCCTTGATTGGATCGAAGAAAAGAAGTTGGATGTGCAAGTCCACCGTCCAGAATATCCACTTAGTAAAAATCATGGAGATATGCATGATCACTACCCAAATTTGGATGCTCCTCAGCCCACATAGGTACTAGAGAGAGTGCCTGCTTTGATCCATCCACAAGAGTTGGCGGTGAAAGTCCACCATCCAGAATATCCACTTAGTAGAAATCATGTAAGTATGCATGACCACTTACCTGAAGTATGCATGACCATTTACCCAAATTTGGGTGCTTCTCAGCAAGCCGAGGTACTAGAGGGAGTCCCTGCTTAGAGGTGGAATTAGAGGTGGAAGTCCACCTTCCAGAATATCCACCTACCCAAATTTGGAATCTCTTCAGCCCACAGAGGTACTGTAGAGAGTCCCTGCTTGTATCCATGCGCAAGAGTTGGAGGCAGAAGTCCACCATCCAGAATATCCACTTGTAACAATCCACCTGATCAGAATTAACGCCAGGGGACGGATACAACGCTGTATTTTCACAGGCTGTAACACAGCAGTTACACCGTTAATTCAGATAGCAACCAGAGACAGATACAACACTTACTAAACTTCCATTGCGGCAAACGTTACAGATAGCGAGTATGGAATAACGCAAAGAAAACAGTTTCAACCAACAAAGCGCACTGTATTGATGTTTTGTGAGGTACCAGAAACAACTGACACCAGGATTTAAAGTTAAAAGTTAAAATTTGAGGGGCCTCATGGAAATGGGCTACTGAGAAGTAAATAATCAAGCTAGAGACATGCAACTGACACGAACTTGTAGCTCTGGCATTGTAGATTCAGTAGAGTGTCAACAGATTTTACGTATCTTCAATAGTAACAGATCTGTATCCAGTCCGCCATTAGCGAAAAAGTGTTTTTGCTCTATAACGTTTTAACTAATTATGATATAAACTAGATTCCAAGTTCTAGGGGTATGAGTACATAATGTTGCCTCATAATGTGTTTAATATAGAGTTCACAATGACGCTTCATAATGTGTTGTATATAGAGTTCATAATGTTGCCCTTACAATGTATTGTATATTGTGTTCAAAATCTTGCCTAATAATATGTGTTGTATATAATATTCATAATGTCGCCCCATAATGTGTTGTATGTTCATATTCAGTTTGTTACCAGTTACCAGTAATAAAATGTTTTTAATGTAATTAAAAATGTAGTTAATGTCTTTTAATGTCTTAAGGTGAGAATGGTATAATAGGTGCAGACTTAAGCTGCCTTGGTGGAGGTCTGCGCTCTCTGAGTGCTTTTCTAGTTTCCTTCTTTTTTTGAAAGAAACAAAAAGAAACACTTTCTCCCAACTGTTGTTTACAAAATGTTCTTCTTTTCTTCTCACACTGTTCATCTATTTTTTTCTATAAAACATATACATATTTAACAGGTAAAAAACATCCCAGTCCTTCCGTTTTTATTCCACAGACTTTACACAAGCCAAAAGGCACAAAACCTTTTGGATTTAAGAGCAAAGGTCGATTTAAAATACCTTCCCTCCCCACTGGATTAAAACTCCCAGAAAAAAATACTTCATGCCCTTAAACCGTCTCTATAAAATTCTGGAATGCCGACGGTCATATTGCCTTTCAACCCCATCCACAAGGCTGAAGACTCCATATTCAACTGACAAAATTTTTCCATTCTTTGAACTCTTTGCCTAAATAACTCTTTACAGTTTCAACTCTGACCGCCCTCATTCTTCGGATGGGGTCAAACAATTCCAGACCACCCTCCTCCATTGGCTCAATCAAAGTCTCATATTTAAACTTGGATGCATTGCATTATTGATCTTTGTCAGGGAACCAAACCACGCCAGAAAGGTGAGGATGGACTTGATAAAGCATTTGTAAAATGTTTGTAGAATTGACCTATTGACCTGCAGCTGTCACACTTGCCTGTTATGAAGAGGATTGCATCATTACATTAGTCATGGTCACACTGGGACACTATTAGGCATTCAGTGTAATCCCCAAGCTACTGTACACCTGGGGCAGCAGGTGTGTGACCGGTGGATTCAGTCTCCCTAGAGTAAATGTTTTTAGCCAGTCCTTGGAGTGGCTGCTATGGTTAAACTAATTGCTGCCTTGGGAATGTCTGAATTGTATTGTATGACCTCCAAAAACATGTTTATCATTTCACTGACTTCCCAGTTGTCCAGAGCCAAAAACAGGCTGGAACTAAACTTTTTTCTGTTGTCTCTGGTCAATTACCTTTTTGTTACCAACCTCTCCGTTACCAACCAAAACAAACACACAAACAATACACAAACAATACACATATTATATTTTTAACTATACTACAACTAACGTAAAAACTATGCTTAATATGTGCAATATATGATTGGCACCTTGCTTCATATCTGTTTCCACTTCCACATCAGTGATCAAATGCCACTGTGCTTCACCTTTTTCTAAACAACACGACAGGAATGAGAGACATCATGTATCATAACTCCCTGTGTTACTACTTACCTACAAAGATTAATTATCAAGACATTTTAAGTGAATCTCATGAATGTTGTTTAACATGGAAATGAACTAAAAATGGAAAACCAGACCATGGGCAAGTACAGTGTTTTTTTGTTGTTGTTTTTTTTTTTAAACAGAAACAGTTCACAAATAGTGATTTTGGTCCAGGTGAAAATGCATTATCAGTTTGACCAATGCACCAATTTTGTCCAAAATGACATACAAACAGAGTAGATCAAAATAAATATTGGTTAATTTTTATTTTAGTTGGTTTTATGGCGCACTTTTTACAGTGTGGCTGGCCAGTGTGACTGTCAAGTGGAGCAAGCGTTTGACATGAACGCTGAGGAAGGACAGGGTGAGTGTGGCAGAATAAGCAGGAAAAGAGTTTGGCTCGAGCGTGCAGTAGCACATGCAATAAGTTGTGTATGTCATGCAATAAAGATGAAGCTCGTCAAGATGGCGGTCACACACTCAGACCATAGACTGTATATTATGAACACATATCTTATATACAGTCAATGACTCGGCCAGCATCCAAACGATCTGGGTGTGTGCAGCAAGCATAGTTTGCAGTCACTCTTTTGGATGACTATGGAAACATTATCTTAACAGCACAATTCTGTCAGTCTGAACTTGCTCAAGGCCACGTTGCTGTCAATGTATTACCATTATATCATAATCCATAAGGGGACCTCAGATCCACATTGTCACTGTTCATAATATTAATTTTTGGGGTTTGTTGAAAAATCATCAAAGCACAGTAATCAATTTCATGTTGTACATTTCATTACACTTAGCTGACGCTCTTATCCAGAGCTTGCAGTTATTCAGGTACAGAGTTGCAGTTTCAGTCCCTGGAGCAATGTGGTGTTAAATGCCTTGCTCAAAGGCTTTAGCCATGGATGGGTGCAGGAGAGTACTAGTTGTTTACTCCCCCACCCCCACCAACTATCTAACCACTAGGCCACAGCTACCCACAGGCTCAGTCTAAAATGCCAATGGTCAGTCCACCCACTGTGTTCTGATTCAGCATGAAAGCAGCACTGCCGTTCTGCTACAGACTTGAAAACTGATTAGAGTGGTGTAGCCCTGTGGCACTAACCACAGGCTTTTTAGTGATTTCAGTAAACAGTACAATAGGTAGCCATTTAAGGCTGGACAATAGGGTGATGAAATCATAAAAACAACACAGATAAAAACAATAAAAATAATACAGCATAAATAACATTGCAAGCAGACAATATAAAGCAATTTAAAAGCAGTAAGGGTAAGGGTGTACTTAAACTGTCTCATCTGTACCGTGACCTACACTTGACCCCTGTCCAGTTTGTTTGACTGTTGTGTTCGGTCCGCTCTGTACCGGGCCACTGTACACTATATGTTTGAAAGAGGTGGATTTGAGTCCAGTTCCATTGGACTCAGGCATGGTATGCATGTAGTGTGACTGCAAATACAGCAACTCAAGCCCCTGGTGCCCTTGGTACAGTTTGATATTACGTTATACAGTGTCCAGTGTCCAATGTCCAATGACCAGGGACCAAAGACAACCCCACTGTGGTATGGTGAAACGTACCTAGTGTGAGTACGCCCTAAGACAATAAAAATGACACACACAGTACAGACCAAAACACAATAGAAAGAGTACAGCATAAAAAAACAGTCCACCCACTCACTGCATGCACCCAATAAGCGCCATGAAAATATTGTATTATATGTGAAAATATGATAATATCCTATATATTAGGATACTTGATGGGCCGGTCCCTATCTTCTGAGATTGTCTAAGAACTCACAGATTGTTGTACTTATTCCTGCCCATTAAAGCGATGTGAATCAGACAGCAGGGATTAGTTTTGAGTTGTACTGTGAGGTTGCCAAACCGTCTTGCATCCCATACCTAACCAAGCTCTCTAAAATTGCCTGATAAAATATGATTATGATTCACTTATTCTACCTAGCATACATTACCAGCTGTGTGAAAGGAACAGAAAGGCATGTAGCAGCCGATAATGTAATAATGGCCAATAATGTAATGTAACTAACCAATAAGGTAATAACTTATTATGTTATTAGTAACAGGTTATTACATTATTAATTTAGACATTTTCGTACATTATTGACAAGTTATTACGTTATTGGTTTTATTACATACAAATATTATGCTATAGGCAGTTATTACATTATTGGCCATTATTACATTACCAGCTGCTACAAGGCAGCTGTAAATTACAGGACCTTTTAAACTTTAGTAGCTAGTAGGATAGCTGAATATTTAAGGTCAAGGTTTCTTTAATGTCCAGTTAAAGGGCAATGTGTTATACAGCCAACAGAGAAATACGCACATCAACAATAAATAAATACAAAAATACACTTACAATTTAAGGACATACACATAAGAACATACATAGACATTAGAACATTCAGCCTAACAAAGTGTGTAGTTAAACCTAGAGATTTTAGGGTGTGACACTCATGAGATATAGGGTATAAATGGTTTCAGCCACACAGTGACCACACCATTTTCTTGCAGCAATCTTTTCTGATGTCCCAGCTGATAGAAACATGACAGTGTTGCACGCTTTCAAACAAATCTCAGCAGGACACTGTCATTAGGGCTGCATAATCTACTATTTGGGCAAGGCTGTGCTACTTTCTAACAATCAAACATTGCATTTTTTTTTTGGAAATGTGTCTTTAGTTAAAGTTGCAGCTTGTTGTACAAAGAAAAGGCATACATGAGCTTTCTTTCAGGTCCTTGTGTTCACAGAAGATAGCCAATGCATAGCTGCATGATATGATTTCAACACATTTGAAAATACATTCATACATTTAAGTAAGAGCTTGACATGAAGTATATTATGACATGGCACTTGTTGAGTGGTTGTATGTGGATGTGTTTAAGTGTTACATAATGTACTAGGCTATAGTAGTTCAATACATGTGAAATTAGCCCAAAATGGAAAACTTGTCCTTTAATTTTTTCTTTCTATCTGGCCTGCAGGAATCAGGAGTTTATAAGCCTCTGTATTTTTTCCTGACATTCATCCTATATGCCATTATTATTATAGCCAATATATGTTTGATCTTAAACGTGACCATGGAAAAAAGCCTCCATGAGCCAATGTACATATTCCTGTCTAATCTTTGTGTGAATGGGCTTTATGGAACTCTTGGTTTTTATCCGAAATTTCTGCTAGACTTGCAATCTGAGGTTCACACAATAACCTACGGCTGGTGCCTTGTGCAAGCTTATGTGATTTATACCTCTGTCATGTGTGAAATCACAATTTTAACAGTAATGTCTTATGACCGATATGTGGCAATCTGTAAACCTTTGCAATATCACAGTATTTTGACTCCACATGCTGTTTTCAAGTTGCTTGTATTGGCCTGGGCCTATCCTCTATTGACATCCGTAATTGCTGCCATCCTTACTGTTAGAATACCCATTTGTGGATCTCACATTCATAAACTATATTGTGATAACCCTTCAATTCTAAAGATGGGATGTTTTCAAACCACAGTGAACAAAATCTGGGGTATAATACTAATTACACTTCAGCTTTTGCAATTTGTTTTCATTTTAATTTCCTATTGTCATATTGTCCAGGTTTGTGTATCATCCAGTGAGGGAAGAGCAAAGTTCACTAAAACTTGTGTGCCCCATATTTTGGTTATTCTAATCTTTGCTGCCACAACATTGTTTGATGTGTTGTATGCTTGGGGTGGGTCTCTGCATTTTCCCGTTATTGTACGTAGTGCAATGGCTACACAGTTTTTGATTCTTCCACCACTATTTAATCCAATAATCTATGGGTTTCATCTTCCACAGATCCGAAAAGTCTTATGCAGACACAGTTGTAAACACAAAATTATGTGTTAAGATAACCATTTTAGTTGTTGATCATCTTTGTTTTGGCCAAAATGTTGAAGCTGCTAGGATGGTTGTGGAGATCTTCCAGTTAGTTACAGTAACATCTTCAGGAAGCTGGAAGCTTATAAAATTATATGGACTTATCTCCCTTTACAATGGAATTCTCTTTGCTGAGATGAGGTGGGCATTAACCGTCTAGGTACTGCTACCTTTGATGAAGACCTTTAAGAAAAGTTAAATTGCCGTTCCATATCAATGTACTTATGAATGGTAATTACTCTCTCTACTCTTGTAGCCAAATTAACAGTTAAATGACTGTCTATTCCACACACTGACAAAATGCCTTTTCTTGAAATGTGACTAAAAGTGATAAAAAACACTGTCTAGTTAATGTGTTTATGACAGGGTCTACATTTTTTTCTGGTGCAGACACTGTCAATAAACTTATTAGGCAAGTGAGGGGGCCCAACATTGTATTCTGTTATGGGGCTACTTAAGTTCTAGTGGCACCCCTGCCTGTGTCCTGCCATGTGACCCTGTGACATATTGACGGTGGATATCATGGTTGACAATTCCAATTCATGCATTCAATTCAGTGAAGAATCCACAATTGTAAAACTGCACTTAGTATGAGCATTTTTAGGTTGTAATGTTTTGAATCATATTTTCATAGTCATTAATTTGCACTGTCTCATACATAGGCTATTGTATACATGATTTGACTTATTCTGCCTGCCACCACTATTGACCATGGTCATAAATAACTTTAAGTTCACAGTAACAGTTTTCTTTGGGAAACAAATTGGGCTTTAAGTAAAATATGAGTATTTTGCTCCGTATGTGTTTCATTCAACATTGTAAAATGTGACTATTCCACTCAGTCTCCTTAACAGCATTGTGTGACAAGTGATAATTTAAAACAAATATTTGTATGGGCTCTGTTAATTTTTTAATAGCAACACAATGTAGCTATATCTAATCTGAATAACGTCATGTGTTACCCTGTTGGCTTCGACAATCAAGAATTAATAACAGATTAGCACAAAAAACAGCCCAGTGGATGTCAATTCTAACTGTGATAATTTTATGATAATACTATGCACAAAAACAAGTATACAAAATTAATCATTTACAGCACAAATCATAGAGAGTAGAAGAACTATACTGAGAGATGGCATTGCTTTCAGTGTGGCTAGATTAGGCCAGATTTTCAATTTTTTGATCTGGTCACCAGGCTGCTGTGCAAGCTTGGGAGTCAGCCTGGTGACGTCAGCCAAGGAACCTGAATACGATAAATGGACTAGTAGAGGCTCAATCACAAATCAGACAGCAGACGATAATTTTCTTAATGACTATTTTTTTTACCATGTTCATAAGTACAATCACGTTAACTTAAGTGGAAGGCTAATATTGTACTTTGGGACTTGATTCTTCTTCTACTAACTTTGGTTCCAGGCAATCTTACAAGCTGGCATATCAGGGGAGCTAGCTAGTTAGAATGTACATACTAGTTTAGCACGTAGCTTAGCTTAGCTGTCTTTCTTTGGGCTTCACTTGCCTCGAATAGTAAAAATCCATAAAGATAACGATTCATAAAGGTTAAGATAAAGATTAGTCCTCCTAACTGCTGTTTTGGCAACGCCTTATATGCTCATCAAAAATGCATACTACAGACACTGTAATCTCTTTACTTCAGTGTGTGGATGGGCATCTTCACATTGATGTGCAACAATCACCACTGCTGCAAAGTGGACTTGTGATGCAGGGGTAGCCTGTGAAAACTTTCAGGATTGTATCTTTTCATTTCCTTGTCACAATCAGGAAAGACACACACATTAACCATTTTGACACCTCTTCTTGTGGTGTATTTAAAGCTGTTGGAAGAAAATCTCTGCTGTAGCTGCAGGCAGTGCACTACACATATCCCTTTCCTTGTTCTACCGCAAGGGACTACCTGTAAAAACAGTCTTTTTTATTAAATGACCTGTACACTTCGAGTTCTCAATGCCTAATTTTAAATGGCAAGGCCCTTGTTATACTACCAAGGAAGTGTGGAGTTACTTTGAGCTTTTTTAATGGTTTAAAAATAGCAATGTCTTCAAGCTTCCTGCGTGCCCTGATCACTAGCATGGTGAGACTTTTTGATAAAAATGATAAAAGTCCACAATGCAACAATCTAGCATAGTTTTGCTCCTCAACAAACATACCAATTCGTTATCATGTTTTAACATACCACAAGTTCATTTTACACCAAATTTCTCCTTAAATATGCAATGCTGAGCCTTTGACCAAGACATCTACTCCAGGGGGACTGTGCCTGTGCATAATTCATGTACATAAGCCAATCTAAAAAAACATGTCAGCCAAATGTAATGTGACGTATAACTGTAAGCTTGTAGAGTAATATTAATATGATACAATTGTTAGGGCTGTATTATTATTTGATGTTCAAGGGCCTGCTGCTGTTGAGCCATCACACTGCATATTCTTCTGGGAATGCATCTCTAAGTCAAGTTGCAATTCCCTGTGTTAGTCAGTGCAAAAAAAGTTTACCCATGGTATAAGCTATAAATGACTTGCATGTCAAAGCTCTGTCTTCACACAAAGCAACAGGTAGCCAGTGTACAGCTGTATGACACATTTTCCAAATATGGAAAAAAAAAAACCTGGACAGAAAAGTGTATGTATGTGGATGTGTTTAAGTGCTAAACTGTGATGTTATGGCAATAGCATTTCAATACATATAAAATGTAACGATGGAAAACATGTCAAGTTTTAAATTCTTTGTTCTTTCTGGACTGCAGGAATCAGGAGTTTACAAGCCTCTGTATTTCTTGTTGACACTCATCCTATATGCCATTATTATTACAGCCAATTTAACTTTGATTTTAAATGTGACCATGGAAAAAAGCCTCCATGAGCCAATGTACATTTTCCTGTCTAATCTTTGTGTGAATGGCCTTTATGGGAGTCTTGGTTTTTATCCAAAATTTTTGCTAGACTTACAATCTGATGTTCACATAATAACTCACAGTTGGTGCTATTTACAGGTTTATGTGATATACACCTCTGTCCTGTGTGAAATGACAATTTTAACAGTGATGTCTTATGACCGCTATGTGGCAATCTGTAAACCTTTGCAATATCACAGTATTTTGACTCCACATGCTGTTGTCAAATTGCTTGTATTGGCCTGGGCCTATCCTCTATTGACATCAGTAATTTCTGCCTTCCTTACTGTTAGAATACCCATTTGTGGATCTCACATTCATAAACCATATTGTGATAACCCTTCAATTTTAAGGCTGGGATGTTTTCAAACCCCAGTGAACAAAATCTGGAGTATGATACTAATGACACTTCAGCTTTTGCAATTTGTTTTCATTTTAATTTCCTATTGTCATATTGTCCAGGTTTGTGTATCATCCAGTGAGGGAAGAGCAAAGTTCACCAAAACTTGTGTGCCCCATATTTTGGTTATTCTAATCTTTGCTGCCACAACACTGTTTGATGTGTTATATAGTTGGGATGGGTCTCTACATTTTCCAGTTATTGTGCGTAGTGCATTCGCTACACAGTTTTTGATACTTCCGCCTCTTTTCAATCCAATAATCTATGGGTTTCAGCTTCCACAGATCCGGAAGGTCTTATGCCGACAAAGTTGTAAACACAAAATGATGTGCTATCGATGAGTTATGTTTTTCTGCTTGGAGCAGGCTTCATTCTTACATAATTCACAATGTGAGGGTGCTGGCCCAAATGTTCAACTCAAATTTCAAAGAAAGAGGCCGCACCTTGCATATCGTGTCCTTTTATTGATGACTTAACCATTTTGTTTTTTGGTCATCTTTGTTTTCACCAAAATGTGGAGCAACTAGGATGGTTATGAAGATCTTCCAGTTAGTTGATATTGGCATAGATTTCTTTTTTTAAATGAATCATTTATGTGCTCCATCTTAACATGTTTGGTAAAATATACGAATTATGTAGGGTTTATTGTTTTATTACATATAAATTATGAATGTATGATATATTTATATCATATAGAAGTAAAATTATAATTGTTATTTGTGTTGTGGGTTTGGTATATATCTTGACCACTGGAAGTTTTTAAAATGAGATGGTTTTATCTCCCTAAACAATGGAATTTTCTTTTCTGATTGGCTGCTGAGGTGGGCATCAATTTTTCTAGGAACTGGCTACCTTTGAAGTAGATCTTAAAAGGATAGTTAAATTGCTGTTTCATAACAGTGTGCTTTTAAATCGTAACTATAACAACTCTAGTAGCTAAATTAACAGTTACATGACGGTCTATTCCACTGCTGCTAGTTTTTCCTAACAGATGCTATAAAGTAGCGAACCAACCGGTTATTTCGGTAGTTTATGCATATTTTCTCTAAAATATGAAGGGAATTTTGGATTAAAATATTTTCTAAATACAAACAGGAGATAGGCGGGGTAACGGGTTCGGTGAAAACTGTCTCTGCAAAGGGAACTTAGACACTGAGCCCCATACTGCTCCCGATGTGCTGGCTGGCACCTTGCATTTTGGCCTTCTGCTATTGGTGTATGAATGAGAGGGTGAATGGGAACCATTAAATGCAAACCACATTGAGTCGGTATAGTAAGTGTAAAAAAGCACTTTATAAATTCAGTTCATTTATCATTTGCCTACCTGTTCTCAACACAGTGCAACTACCCCTGAGTACTTGTATATTGTATTGTTGGAAAAATAGCATTTCTTGAAATTTGACTAAAACTGTCAAAAACAACAGTGTTGTATTTAGTTAGTATGTTGATGACAGGGCCTACATTACTTAGGTATTGTACACCATCAATAAACTTATTAGACAAGGGAGGAGGGCCCAAAATTGTAGCCTGGTAAACTAGCCCCTCGTACTTCATTTCATACACATGGTGTGGCTGTGGTTTCATTGACATGGTTGTCTTAGGCAGCATCTTGCCAGACCAATCAACAGCATGATGTGACAAGTGGTAATTTAAAATATATATATTTGTATGGGCTTTGTTAATTTTTTAACTATTCCACTTAACTAACTTACTTAACAAACTATACCACTTAACCACTATACCATTTTAACTATACCACTTTTTAACTTGTCTTCCTCAATCGACTTGTAGGGACTTGCTTTCAACATGGTGGTAACTGGAAACTACTGCAAGCTACTACCTGTAAAACTACTGCAATGTACTGCCTGTCTTTTTAATAAATGACCTGTACACTTATAAAGTTCTCAATGCCTTATTATAAATGTCAAGGCGCTTGTTATACTACTAAGAAAGTGTGGAGCTACTTTGAGCTTTTTAATGGCTTAAAAATAGTGGTGTCGTCAAGCTTCCTCTGTGCCTTGATCACCAGCATGGTGAGACTTTTTAATGAAAACGCTAAAAATAATAAAGTCTGGAATGCAACAGGATAGCATAGTTTTGCTGCTCAACAAACATACCAATTTGTTATCATCCCCAAAGTTCATTTTACACTAATTTTCTCTTCTTTCTTTAATATGCAATGCTGGGCCCTTGACCAAGGCATCTACTCCAGGGGGGCTGTCTCTGTGCATAATTCACGTACATAAGCCAGTCTGAAAAAGGATGTAATATGATGTATAACTGTAAATTTATAAAGGAATCTTAATAGGATACAATCGTTAGGGCAGTATAATGTTCTATCTTCAAGGGCATACTGCTGTTGAGCCATCACTTCATATTCTTGTGGGAATGCATCTCTAAGTCAAGCTGCAATTTGCTGTGTTAGTCTGTACAAAAAAGTTTCCCCATGGTATAAGCTATAAATGGCTTGCATATCAAATCTCTGTCTTCATACAAAGCAATAAAAGTTGGCCAGTGTATAGCTATATGACACATTTTCCAAATATGAAAAAATCTAGGACAGAAAAGCACCACAATATCAGATGGTAACGGTTTTGTAATGTGTATGTGGATGTATTTAAGTGCTAAATTATGATGTTACAACAGACAAAGTATTTCAATACATATAAAATGTAATGATGGAAAACATGTCAGCTTTTAAATTCTTTGTTCTTTCTGGACTGCAGGAATTAGAAGTTTATAAGCCTCTGTATTTCTTGTTGACACTCATCCTATATTCCCTTATTATTACAGCCAATTTAACTTTGATTCTAAATGTTACCATGGAAAAAAGCCTCCATGAGCCAATGTACATTTTTATGTCTAATCTTTGTGTGAATGGCCTTTATGGGACTGTTGGTTTTTATCCCAAATTTTTGTTAGACTTGCAGTCTGAGGTTCACACAATAACCTACGGTTGGTGCATTATACAATGCTATGTGATTTATACCTCCCTCATGTGTGAAATCACAATTTTAACAGTAATGTCTTATGACCGATATGTGGCAATTTGTAAACCTTTGCAATATCACAGTATTTTGACTCCACATGCTGTTGTCAAATTGCTTGTATTGGCCTGGGCCTATCCTCTATTGACATCATTAATTTCTGCCATCCTTACTGTTAGAATACCCATTTGTGGATCTCACATTCATAAACTATATTGTGATAACCCTTCAATTTTAAAGCTGGTTTGTTTCCAAACCACAGTGAACAAAATCTGGAGTATGATACTAATTACACTTCAGCTTTTGCAATTTGTTTTCATTTTAATTTCCTATTGTCATATTGTCCATGTTTGTGTATCATCCAGTGAGGGAAGAGCAAAGTTCACCAAAACTTGTGTGCCCCATATTTTGGTTATTGTAATGTTTATTGGCACATCACTGTTTGATGTGTTATATAGTTGGGATGGGTCTCTACATTTTCCAGTTATTGTGCGCAGTGCATTGGCTACACAGTTTTTGATACTTCCGCCACTTTTCAATCCAATAATCTATGGGTTTCAGCTTCCACAGATCAGAAAAGTCTTATGCAGACAAAGTTGTAAACACAAAATTCTGTGCTATCGTTGAGTTAACCATTTTGTTTTTTGGTCATCTTTGTTTTGACCAAAATGTGGAGCAACTAGGATGGTTATGAAGATCTTTCAGTTAGTTGACATTGGCATTGATTTTTATTTTTCAATGAATCATTGATGTACTTCATCTTAACATGTTTGGTAAAATATAGAAATTATCTAGGGTTTAATATTTTATTATATAAAAAATATGAATGTAAGATATATTTATATCATATAGAAGTAAAATTATAATTGTTATTTGTGTTGTGGGTTTGGTATATATCTTGACCACTGGAAGTTTTTAAAATGAGATGGTTTTATCTCCTTAAACAATGGAATTTTCTTTTCTGATTGGCTGATGAGGTGGGCATCAATTTTTCTAGGAACTGGCTACCTTTGAAGTAGATCTTAAAAGAATACACTGTAAAACCGGATTGTCAGTACAACTCAAAACTTTTGATGTAACTGATTACGTCAATAGTTTTGAGTACATTAACTATATATTTTAATTAAAGTGAACTTTAAAAGTTTAAGTACACAATTCATGTACTTAAACTTTTAAATTAACTTTAAAATATATAGTTAATGTACTCAAAACTATTGATGTAATCAGTTACATCAAAAGTTTTGAGTTGTATTAACTTATCCGGGTTTACAGTGTAGTTAAATTGCTGTTCCATAACAGGGTGCTTTTAAATCGTAACTATAACAACTCTAGTAACTAAAATAACAGTTATATGACTGTCTATTCCACTGCTGCTAGTTTTTCCTAACAGATGCTATAAAGTAGCAAACCAACCGGTTATTTTGGTAGTTTATGCATATTTTCTCTAAAATATGAAGGGAATTTTGGATTAAAATATTTTCTAGATACAAACAGGCGATAGGCGGGGTAACCGGTTCAGTGAAAATAATGTCTCTGCGGAGGATTACAGCTGTGTAATGTTCTATCTTCAAGGACATACTGCTGTTGAGCCATCACTTCATATTCTTGTGGGAATGCATCTCTAAGTCAAGCTGCAATTTGCTGTGTTAGTTTGTACAAAAAACGTTTCTCCATGGTATGAGCTATAAATGGCTTGCATATCAAATCTCTGTCTTCACACAAAGCAATAAAAGTTAGCCAGTGTATAGCTATATGACACATTTTCCAAATATGAAAAAATCTAGAACAGAAAAGCACCACATTAGATGGTAACGGTTTTGTAATGTGTATGTGGATGTGTTTATTTGCTAAACTATGATGTTACAACAGACAGTAGCATTTCAATACATATAAAATGTAACGATGGAAAACTTATCAGCTTTTAAATTCTTTGTTCTTTCTGGACTGCAGGGATCAGTAGTTTACAAGCCTCTGTATTTCTTGTTGACATTCATCCTATATGCCATTATAATTACAGCCAATTTATGTTTGATTTTAAATGTGACCATGGAAAAAAGCCTCCATGAGCCAATGTACATTTTCCTGTCTAATCTTTGTGTGAATAACCTTTATGGGACTCTTGGTTTTTATCCAAAATTTTTGCTAGACTTGCAATCTGATGTTCACATAATAACTTACAGTTGGTGCATTTTACAAGTTTATGTAATATATACCTCTGTCCTGTGTGAAATCACAATTTTAACAGTGATGTCTTATGACCGCTATGTGGCAATCTGTAAACCTTTGCAATATCACAGTATTTTGACTCCACATGCTGTTTTCAAGTTGCTTGTATTGGCCTGGGCCTATCCTCTATTGACATCAGTGGTGGCTATTATGCTCACTGTAAGAATACCCATTTGTGGTTCTCACATATATAAACTATTTTGTGACAATCCTTCAGTTCTAATGTTAGGGTGTTCTCAAAGCAAAATCAACCAGATATGGAGTATAATAATTATAATTGGTCAACATATGCAATTTGTTTTTATTTTAATTTCCTATTGTCATATTATCCATGTTTGTGTATCATCCAGTGAGGGTAGAGCAAAGTTCACAAAAACGTGTGTTCCTCATGTACTGGTTATGTTAATCTTTGCCACAACAACACTGTTTGATGTCTTATACAGCTGGGGTGGGTCCAGACATTTTCCAGTTAGGATACGTAATGCGTTGGCTGTACAATTTCTGATTCTTCCCCCACTATTGAATCCAATAATATATGGTTTTCAACTTCCAGCGATCCGAAAAATACTGTGCAGACAAAGTTGTAAACACAAAATTATGTGTTAAGTTTCACATCATTGTTTCAGTCATTAGGTATTATACACCACTGCAAAACCTGTCTTTGGTCAGATTTGTTTCTTGTGACAACAAGTTTGATGCTATTCACAGGTGCAGTGGCTCTGAAGATTGAATTATACAATTAACTAATTTCTGATTTTTAGACAATATGTCTGGTCTTTAATCTCTACATATTTAACAGTGTAGGTTGGGAAAACAACTTCAATGTCTACATTATATCATGAGATATAAGCAACAGTTTATAATGTTCTGGGTTTGGTCAATATATCAGTGATCATATATCAAAATAATGTTAGTGACAACTATGAACTCATGAAATTAGTTGAAAATGTTATGTCTTCATGACAAAATGTATACAGAAATAGGTATCTGTTTTAAATATGTGACCTCTAAATCATCTTGGTAATCATCACTTGATGTAAAATATACAATCGCAATGCTGAAAACTACTAATGTCACTGGAAAGTTATCAACAATAAGGTCTAATAGTCAGGTCTGAGCTTCTCCATGTCTGTTGATGAATGTATTGTAATTTGCAGAGATCTCATGTTTAAATAATAAATATTTAAATTAGAAAATAATTCACCCTATAACCATTAAAGAAGTATATAGAATGCATCACAATGTAATTGTGAACGCTTGGGAAACATTTAGGGTTCCCTCTCTCCACATTGCAGCACATGTCATTTGTTTGGCGTTTTGGTTTACTCATGACTGATTCACACCACATTATTGTTTTACCATTACACTTTCATTGAGTCTTTTCCTTTATTTACTTTTATAACTATTTACATCCTTAAAAGCCATATCTTCGCCTGGTCTCCTTTTATGTTGCTGGCCAAAACGACCCTTGGTCCGTAACATATTGGGAGCTTGTTCGGGATAAATGTTGGGGCTTTTCGTTTCGTGCAGCATTCTGTTTTGGGTGAATGAGATGTTTTGCTGGGATTTGTGAATGGGTGGGTGGCCCCCCAAAACTGCAGGGAGTCCGAAATCATTTGCCTCGGAATACCTTGCTTGCAACTGCAGTTAAGAAGACCAAAATGTATTTGTACCTTGCGCTCAACAAGAATTATAAACTTAGCCCATAAATGTTCATTTGCCGTGTAGCACCACCTAGGGGAATATAGGGGGCGCTGTTCTCTTTCGAAATGTGAAGCTAAAATCACTTTTTGCAGAATAACTTGCCTACCGTTGCAACCAAAAAGACCATCATATTTTGAGACCTTGGGCTCAACAAGGTGTATGAGCCCATAAATTGTCATTTGGCATGTAGTGCCACCTAGCCAAAATTGTACATGTAAAAATTGAGGTTTTGAATCCCCAGTGTCTTGGACAAAAAAAGTCATTTTCACATTATATTTGCCATGTACTATCACTACTCCAACCTCTTGAAGCACATGATGTTATGTAAACTTTGTTCCAGAGGTGCCGCCATAATTACCAAAAATTACATTTTGGCCAATAACTACAAACTAATAAGGTATAGAAACATAATTTCTTATTTCTCCACATTCCATGAGATGACCCGCTTTAAACACATTAGGCCACACCCCTTTCTGTTGGACACATTGAACGTCTTGAGAAAATTAATACTTTTTCAAAAGTGAAAGTGTTACGAAATTACATATCAATCAATATTTAAAACATAGCCTGTAACTACACTGCACTTAAAATCTTGCTTTGTAATTGTACAATTTTCATTAAACCTTCCATATTTAATGGGCAAAATGGTCTTTAAGACAGCACCACATTTTGTAAAATTTTGTGTGGAGGGGGTGCTGTTCTCTTTCAAAATGTAAAGCCAAAATCACTTTTTGCGGAATAACTCGCCAACCGTTGCAACCAAAAAGACCAAAATATTTCAGACCTTGGGCTCAACACGGTGTATGAGCCCATAAATTATCATTTGGCATGTAGCGCCACCTAGGCAAAATTGAGGTTTTGAATCGCCAGTATCTTGGTCGGAGAAAGTCATTATCACATCAAATTTGCCATGTAGTATCGCTACTCAACCCCTTGAAGCACATTATGTTTAGTAAACTTCCATAGATGGCGGCATAATTCCCAAAAATTACATTTTGGCCAATAACTACAAACTGATAAGGTATAGAAACACAATCCCTCTTTCTCCACATTCCCTTTAGGCCACATTGAACGTCTTGAGAAAATTGTATAATACTATTTCAAAAGTCAAAGCGTTCCAAAGTTACATGCCAATCAATGTTTTAAACATAGCCTGTGACTACACTGCACTTAATTTCTTGTAATTAGACAAGGTAAATCTTGTAATTGTAATTGTAATTGTACAATTTTCATTAAACCTTCCCTATTGAATGGGCACAAGGTTCTTGAAGACCACACCACATTTTGTAAAATTTTGTGTGTAGCAGAGGAGATTTCTCTAAGACTGCAAGGGATGCTCTGCTTCCCTAAAATGTAAAAACAAAATGTAATGGTCAAATGTTTACAAAATGCCTTAAAACATGTCCATTTCAAACACCAGTTTGTTAATAATAGGCCCATTATCACAAATCAACTGAGTTGATGTTGTTAACTTAGCATTCCACTTTGTTCTCATGGCCTATGGCCAACGCATTTCCTCCAGCGTCAATGCACTTCAATGGGCCCGCACGGATCCTTAATTTTCTATGCATGGAAACTGGATGGTCATTGGAGAAATGCCATTTTTTCTCCCGCCCCCGGACGCAGAGCGTCTCTGGGGGTGAATAGAATGGTGGGCGGAGTTTTGTTGGTCCGGACTTCAAGCAGTCTCCGTGTTGATTGGTGAACCTCTGCATTGGCTGACGTTCGGTCTGTCTACATTTGTCTGACTTCGTCTACATACGTCAGCAAGAACTCCGCCTCGCAGCATGGGCGGGCTTCGATCAAGTCAGACACAAGTCTTTTGTTTACACCACCTGATCTTCGTAGTAGATGGCGGAGAGGTCATGTGTTGTGTGTGAGGGACAAGGAGGGGGCGGGCGGTTGTAGTAGGGTGCAATGAGACTTCAAGTCAAGTCGAGTCGTTTTTTTAATAGCACATTTAAACAAAACAACAGAGATGTCCCAAAGTGCTGCACAACACAAGGATGAAAAATAACACGGCAAAACCATAACCCAAAGATCATTAATAGGTATAGCCTACTGACACAAAGCAATACAATAAAAACGAGCTTAACAAATACATAAATAAATAAAAGATTGAGCTTGACAGCATCAGATACACGCCCCAGAACAAGCTAAAAAGAGAGAGAAAAGATATGTCTTCAAACTGGACTAAAAAAACGTACATATAAGATGAGAAGTTCCGTGACAGAGCCTACACAACATACGTGTCCAGACGTCAATGAACTTTAAACCAACCAGGGCAAAGTTGCGTCACCACGGAGGCGTTTGTTAGACGATTGTAGCCGCGGGAAAGCAACTGCAAGTGCTTGCACGATTTGTCTACATGCGGCTACATCACATGGGTTTTTTAGTTGATCTGACCTTGTGACGTTTTTGTGACAGCGCCACGCCTTTCTGGCAACTCTGACACAAAGTCTAACCATCATGCAACATTTTCAGCCCACAATGCATCGCTGACTACATGCGGCTACATCCGTCTGCAAACATTTACCCTCATCTGAACGAGGCTACTGTCACTTGGCTGCTGGAGTTCAGTCCCATCGCGGATGTTGCATGCGAAGTCGTAAGATAAACAGTGACCAATTTGTTAGCATTTCCTCAGCGAAAATACTTGTTCATTTCTTACACTGTATATAAATCACACTCACACTTATTTCCGGTTTGGTTTATTACAATTTTGTTGTTCGTTTTTAATTTCGTTTCGTTAGAATCATACTGTTAGGTAGGTTGGCGCTAGTGCTACTTAACTAGCCCCTAGCTCTCCTGAACTAGCCCGCTAGCGCACCTGCACTAGCCCGCTAGCAGAGCACTAGTATGGCAGACCATTTTCTAGAGAAGGAACGAAGGGTAGAATTAACGTATTAAAGTAAATGGACAAATTTTATGATTAAGTTGGCAGTGAGCTTCCCCTCTTTGGAATACCAGCATCCGCCACTGGTGTGTAGGCATTTTTTTTGAGCGAACTCTTTTGAGCGCATTTCTCCGATTGTAAATTAATTTGGTGTACGTAATCTGTCAAAGAGCACATTCAAAAAATCTTACAAAAATATTTGTGCTGAACTTCACAGAACACTGTGGCAGTCATGCCATGTATTGCTATACGGTGCAGTTTGTCTTTAGCATGACTTGCTTTTTTTAATATTGCTTATTGTTTTGATTACTTTTATTGCATGAATAGAAAATTGGAGCACTGCTGTAAAAGAGTTTACTGCCAGTGAATTTGCCCCAAAAAAACAAAGATTAATGATGACGACGAGGACGAGGATGAGGATGATGATGATGATGATAATGTTTAAATCATGTGCCTCGACGTGTTTTGCCAAGTCTGTAGATGACATGGACCAAATTTGGTGAGATTCACATGAACAGCCTATGACGAGTTCGTTTGGTTTCGCTTTCACAATGTTAAAATTTCACGGAAATTCTTTTTGTTGGAAGTGGGCGTTGACCAGTATTTTCAATGCGGGAGGTTCAATAGATTTCACGACAAAGAACTGCTTGTAAACATTACTGTTCTCTAGATAATAGGCAAAATGACATTTTGTACAATTACAGCGCCCCCTATGGGCCAAATTGTATGGCATGTGCTGTGCTTTTAGAGGTCCTTGTGCTGATTGTGCATGACATATTTTGTGCAGTTCCCACCTTCCCAGTCCAAGACATTGGCAATACAAAATCCCAATTTTTGCATTTACCCCTACCCCTACCCCTATCAAATGTTGTTTTTGGACCACTAGCTTCGACAAAAAACATTGTCCCCTTCGACAAAATATCACAAAATTTTATGCACATGAACAGAAAGCTGTTTAGAGGTGGCATGTCAATTTTCACAACATTGGAGAAATTAGAAGCCAAGATATGGACTTTTGAAGAATTTTAAGCTATGTTTCAAATTTTCATTGACATATAACTTTTAAACGGTTTATCTCAAGACAAATCCAAATTTTATGGCATGTGCTGTGCTTTTAGAGGTCTTTGTGCTTATCGTGCATGACATATTTTGTGCAGTTTCCACCTTCTAGGTCCAAGATATTGCCAATATAAAATCCCGTTTTTCGCATTTACCCATATCACTAGGTGGCGCTACACTTTAAGTGAGTGTTTATGGGCTGGGTCGATACGCCCCTGTAACACCGACATATCACAAAAAATTCATGTTGTTCGGTGAATCATTCACTGAGTTATTCAGCAAAAACTTTTCGGCGTCTCCCCCTCTTTGATGGACACTGGTACAGCGGGGGGGGGGGGGGTCGCCCTTGTGGGTCAAAAGCTCCTATTCGCTCAAAAACTTCTAGGGCTACATGCCTACAAAGATTCATCCAGTTCCAGTGCCCTGGCAATCGTTGACGAAAAATCGGTGGAAAAAAAGTCTCGGCAACACTATAATGACCGCTTTCGCTAGCTTCGCTAGCGGCGGTCATAATAAGTTTGCTTCAATATTGCAGGCTATGAAAGATATCCGGTTTGTGAGCCCAGAGAGTGATAAGACGTTAACATGATTCAGAGTAGATCACTAGAGTGGAGGACTGAAATCTCTAAGTAATGATGTCATTACTTGACTTAGTGTTCAGAGGTTCCTGGTGGGTATGGCCGGTCACGTGTTCCTCACAATGTTTGCAAGTACATATTTGTTGGAATTATAAGACTTTCCAGCAGATGTATGCACTTATACAACTGTAACTATAACATTGCATTGACGCGTATTACAGTATGTGCTGTAGAAACTGAGTATTTATATTTCTCAAGGACTACATTACATTCATTTTGGTAAGAATATTGGTAATTGGTAAAAATATTTTGTAATGGTACTTATATTTGTGTCAAATATTTACTGACAGATGTGCCTCTGATTATGTTATGGTATTTGATGTCGTTTATTCTAATGTTGTAACTAACTAATAATAACATTCATGACTTACTTGCAGTGTACCATGGAGAATACATCTTCTTTTACAACCTTCATACTGATAAACTTAGAACCAATGGAGCAACAAAAACATTTATATTTTACTGTCTTCCTGCTACCATATATTTTAATTATTACTATGAATACTTGCTTAATTACAGCAGTTTATAAGAACAGCACCCTACATGAACCTATGTACATTTTTATTTGCAACTTATCATTTAATGGAATCTATGGAAGCACAGCTTTGTTGCCCCATATTATGAATAAGATGGTAACAAAGTCGTATAAGATCTCTTTAACAAATTGCCTTATTCAAGTATTTTGTTTACACACTTTTGCTATTGTTGAACTGATGATACTTGCCATCATGGGATATGACAGATATGCTGCAATATGTACCCCCTTACACTATCACAACAAAATGTCTCCAAGAAAAGTGAAAATTCTCATTGCAGTAGCTTGGCTTTTTCCTTTCAGTACATTTGCACTATTTTTATCACTAACAATTCGACTGTCTTTTTGCAGTAATATCATTCACAAAACTCACTGCACAAATTATGATTTAGTTAAAATTTCCTGCAATGACACCTCTGTGAATAATATTGTTGGGATCATGCTTATGGGGGTGTATATGATTCCCCAGTTCCTCGTAATTTTGCTTTCATATGTTGAGATTCTCAAGATCTGTTTACATGCATCCAAGGAGTGTCAGAAGAAAGCACTCCAGACCTGCATACCACATTTGCTGACAGTCATAAACTATTTTTTTGGTGTTTGTTTTGAACTGATCCAAGTGCGTATAAAGGCAACCCACATTCCATATGGGATGGCTGTATTTATGTCTGTGTATTTTTTGATTTTGTCCACACTGTTAAATCCTGTGATATATGGTTCTGGTGCTCTAAAAATGTATATTTATCATTTTCTTCAAAAGAGGAAGCTGGGACCAGTATCATAATTCACAGGATTGTCATTAAAAAAAAAAGGTCAGCTCCAACACAGAATATCACTGCCTTCACAGCAGATGTATCTGTCAAAGAAAAAAAAAACTTATATTGACAGCAGAGGAAATTAGTAGTTACTGTTTCACTTTCATTGAACAGTATATCACACACATAACTGTTGAAATATTTACATTAATGTACATGGTAGCATAATACATACCTTGTGTTCCTTTATATTAAAAGTTTTATTTTTGTGTTCTTTTATATGAAGCATTAATCATACAAGTAATTTAGGTATACAAAATGTCAGCCAGGTTAGATCATTTTCCCTTGGTTGCTTTAAAAAAAAATCGCATGTAGCAAATGTGTTTGGGTATTTATAGTCTGATGACATTCTCTCAATGTAGGATACAGTACATTTAAGCACTCACTGTAAACCTACAGTTCTAGAAACTCATTAACATTGTGTATTTAAAACTTAAAACCTGGTATTTAGTTGACCAAACATTAAATATATTAGCTTTCTGGGCAAATTCAGACGTTTTAATTGCACTGGAATTGATTTTTTTGAGTACACATTGCTTGATAACTAATATAGCCTATTTTAGTGTCATTCAGATGTGACGTCTGACGTCATCGACGTTGTAGCAGGACGTGAGAACCAAGGGGGCAGGAACAGACGTGGAAGTTGAAACACCCATGGGTCGAAAAAAACCCGGAAAGTGCTTAGTATCCTTTAGCATTCCATAGACATCCATTCATTTCAGCGTCGCTTTGACATGAAATAACTTTACATAGAAAGCACGCCATACATTGACGTTGGCATTGTTGGACAGAGGACACTTCTACTGGCTGTGGTTGGAACCGGTTAGAACAGAATCGGAAAAAGGCGGAAAATTTGGGATAGGACGGAGAGATTTCTACCATGTGCATTTCTGAGGCATTTTTGTTGTTGTTTGGCCTGACGCATGTTTTCAGTTTGGAACATCCCGAGGAATTCACACATACATTCACATGCATGCGATTTCTTGTTGAATTTGCGCTACTATAGAAGTTCTTTCTTCAAATCAGCTGCCATGCAACTTACAACTGTGCCCTTAGTTACAGCAAACACGTGTTTACAAATGCCAAAATAGTTTTTTTGCACTGCTTATTAAATTTGTTCTGATTTCTGAAAAACTGTTAGCCTACTGAAGGTCTGTTTTGTTCAACCACTGATAGGGCCTAATGATTAAGAACCTTATGAAAGGGCTACACCAGAATACCATGAGTGTATTGATTTGAAGTTCCATTTCTGACAACCAACATGTTTAATCGGTGCTAGCTTTGTCTTTGTCTTTGGTCATTGTTCCATGTTTCCATGCGTTTTTTTTTTTAAATGGATCATTTTACAGATCTACTTCATTTGGCCTGAAAAGTAAATGATGATATATCTTAATTTTGTATTGTCTCATTCTTTTCAGTGGAAATGTTGTATAGATTTTAATGGTTAGGCTATTGTACAGTAGGCTAACTTTCAGTGTAAAGCCAAGTTATAAACAGATCCAGAAAAATAAGTTTCTTATAAATAGTTTACTTGAAAAACTAAGTGTGTAGGGTATTAACAACTTGAGAAAATCAAGCTGACCTAACTTAACAAATGTAAACTAGTAAGTATTGTTTACACCGATTGATTAAGTTTATTTAAATAACTATTATTAAGTTCATTAAACTTATTTTTTTCTAAGCATTAAACTTAATTTGATTATGTCTGAATAGACGGAAAACAATTTAGGAAATTGAGGTTAAAAGTTACAAGTATATGTATTATTTGTTATTATTTAACAAAACTTAACAATTTTGAAAATGATAACACAATAAATGAGTTTTGCCAAAATACAAAGTTAAAGTTCAAGATAGCACGTGCACTTGAATTTTCTTATGTAATCAGTTACATCAAACATTTTGAGTCTAGGGCCTGTTAAGGGTCAACCCTGGACCACAGTCTATAAATAGAACAAAACTTTGTACAATAATGGTATAGTGAAACGAAATAGGGTCAACTGTATTTAAAAGAAATTACATTTTATTAATAACAAAATAAACATACAAACAGAAAAAGATGACAAAAGGTAGAATTAGAAGATTTAAAGGCCAAAGAAAAACGATATGTTTTAAAGTTACTCTTTAAACTCTTAGTACTTCTACAACATTTTATATAGGCTACTGAGGAAGATTATTCCTGTTTGTTCCAACCAGATCAATCCATTACATTACATTACATTATATTGCATTTGGCAGACGCTTTTATCCAAAGCGACTTACAAAAAAGGAGGACATAAGCAAACAGAGGTGTAAAGGGACACAGAGTAGAGGCACAACAAACATATGTACTTCTGCATAGGGACAGAGAGAGAGAGAGTTGGTTTAGTGATTGTTAGTTATGTTAGTTTTGTTAGGAAGGGAAGCAATCTTGGAAGAGAAGGGTTTTTTCTCGTTTTCATTGCCAACGAGATTCCAGAAGGCAAGAAAGTGCCCGCCCTGCTAAGTTTAATTGGCCCAAAGACCTATGGATTACTGCGTGATTTGACTGCCCCAGACAAACCATCCAGCAAGACGTTCGCTGACCTGGTGAAAACACTGCGAGCACACCTCGCTCCCAAACCACTCGTCATCGCAGAACGCTTCCGAGTTCCACAAGAGGGATCAGAAGGAAGGGGAGAGTGTAAATGAATATGCCGCAGAGCTACGGAGACTCGCCGAACATTGTGAGTTTGGGACAAATTTGAATGATTCTCTCAGAGATAGATTTGTGTGTGGGTTGGCACAGGAAAATATACAGAAACGTTTAATAACAGAGGAGGAGTTAACATTTAAAAAAGCAGTGGACACTGCATTGAGCATGGAGATAGCTAACAGAAATGCAGTAGAATTGCAGAACAGCAGGGGGCACGGGAGCGTTGCTTCCGAACTGAATAAAATGGACCTCGGTAGACAGCGCAATCGTGCGACGGAAAAGTGCTACAGATGCAACAGAGAAGGGCACAGAGCTGATGACTGCCGTTTTAGGGAGGAGACGTGCCACAGATGTAAGCGCAAAGGTCACATTAAAGCAGCATACAAAGCTCAGACGAAAACAGAGAGAAATAAAGACACAGTGCATAAAGTGACACAGGGAAGCGACAGTGATTTGGATGACAAGTTCATTGGGACTATGGAGTTGAACTCAGTGTCAACAGAAAACAGCAATATAATATGGGTGACGCCTGAAATTGAAAACACTCCAGTGAAAATGGAATTGGATACAGGGTCAGCACTTTCAATAGTTTTCGTAGCCATGTACAAAAGACATTTTAAAAAAATGAAGCTGAAAAAGACAGACGTCATACTCAAGACATATTCAGGTGAAAAACTGAGCCCAAAAGGGATGTTACAGGTGACTGTCCAATATGGGGAGAAAACACAAAACTTACCATTATATGTAGTTGACGGAAATGGCCCACCATTGTTTGGCAGAGACCGGCTTAAACACTTTCATCTGAAGTGGAGTGAGCTAAAGCTGCTGAGAACTACAAGAACCACAGAAACCAACATACACAACAAACTGGACCAGTTACTGGAAAAATACAGGGCTGTCTTCCAAGAGGAAATGGGAACAGTCAAGGGCTTTGAAGCCAAACTGGTATTAAATGATACCATCCCAACATTCCACAAAGCCAGACTGGTACCATTCGCCCTACGTCCAAAAGTTGGAGCTGAAATAGATCGCCTGTTGGTGCAGGCATCCTTTCAAAAGTGGACCAGAAGTGATTGGGCGACACCAGTGGTGCCCATCATCAAGAAAGATGGCTCGGTAAGGCTGTGTGGGGATTTTAAAGTGTCAGTGAACCCCAAGCTACAGGTGGATCAATATCCCTTACCACGTGTAGATGACATTTTTACAGCAATGGCTGGAGGGCGACACTTCAGCAAGATAGACTTGAAACAAGCATATCTACAACTACCCGTTGAAGAGGCAACCAAACCATATCTCGCCATAAACACACATAAAGGGCTGTATAGGTACAACAGGCTTGTTTTTGGCATTGCATCTGCCCCTGCCATTTGGCAACGCACAATGGACCAGATTTTGCAGGGCATTCCAGGGACCCAATGCCTGCTGGATGATATGATCATCACCGGATGGACTGATGAAGAACACCTAGCCAATGTGGAGAGTGTTCTCAAACGACTGCAGCAGTATGGATTGCGGGCAAATCCACAGAAGTGTGAGTTTTTCAAGGACCGGATTCAGTTTTGTGGGCATGAGATCGATCACGGTGGACTCCACAAAATGCAAGACAAGATAGATGCTGTGGTTGGAGCCCCACAGCCACAGAATACGACGCAGTTAAGGTCATTCATGGGTCTGATCAACTACTACCGCCGATTCCTCCCCAACCTCGCCTCAGTCCTGCAGCCCCTTAATCAACTGCTAGAAAAAAACAGGAAGTGGTGCTGGACACAACCGTGTGAGGAGGCATTCAGAGAAGCAAAGCGTCTGATCACGTCAGAACAGGTCTTGACGC
Organism: Setipinna tenuifilis; assembly: GCA_030347295.1. Taxonomy (NCBI): domain Eukaryota; kingdom Metazoa; phylum Chordata; class Actinopteri; order Clupeiformes; family Engraulidae; genus Setipinna; species Setipinna tenuifilis. Next base: position 16,903,815 of record CM059285.1, read on the forward strand.
ACTACGACCCTGAGCTCCCTGTCAGACTAGCGTGTGACGCCTCACTGTATGGCTTAGGGGCTGTCCTCTTGCCATTGACCAGCACAGTGGTAAAAAGGGAGACAAGACGGGATCCAATCTTATCAGAGGTATACAACTATACCATGACGGGCTGGCCAGCAAATTGCATCAAGGAGGTCAGACCATACCTCCAGAGAAAGGATGAAATAACAGCACACCAGGGATGCTTGTTATGGGGAATGAGAGTTATTATACCAAAGAAATGGCAGAGACAGGTGCTGCAGCAAATACACGAGGGCCATGTGGGCACCGTAAAAATGAAATTACTTGCCCGTAGCCACTTCTGGTGGCCCAGAGTGGATGAAGAATTGGAAATGATGACCAAGGACTGCGGGGGCTGCTCAGAGACACGTCACATGCCTCCTCCAGTTCCAGTCCATCCCTGGGAGTGGCCAACTGCGCCGTGGCAGAGGATACATGTGGATTATGCGGGACCTTTTGAGGGACAGAACTTTTTAGTGGTCATAGATGCACATTCCAAGTGGCCAGAGGTTTTTTGCACCACATCTCAGACTACAACTCAGACTACTGAGTGCTTGAGAATAATTTTTGCTCGCTTTGGGCTTCCTCTCCAGCTTGTAAGCGACAACGCACAAACATTTGTGAGCGAAGAATTTGAACAATTCATGGCCGTGAATGGAATCAAACACCCAACCTCTGCTCCATTCCACCCAGCCACAAAAGGGCAGTCAGAGAGCTTTGTTCAGACCCTCAAACAGGGGCTAAAAGCATCCAAACGGGATGGAGGAATACTGCTGACGAGACTATCACTGTTCTTGACAGCATACAGAAACACTCCACATGTCACCACTGGGGAAAGTCCAGCACTGTTGATGTTTGGACGGAGTTTACGCACACGTCTTGACCTCATGAACCGAAACAGACGCAATTAAGTGTTAAATAAACAAGCAGAGATGCTGAATGGGGCGCGAGAACGCCATGTCTCCACCGGACAGCAAAACATGGTAAGAGACTACCGGAGGGGAGGAAAGTGGGTGCATGGAGTAGTACAGGCCCAAACAAGACCCTGGACCTATAAGTCAAGTCAAGTCAAGTCAGATTTATTTGTATAGCGCATTTCATACATAGATGCAGTTCAATGTGCTTTACACAAATTTTAAAATAAAATACAATTAAACATTGGAAGGAAGGAAGAGAAAATAGGTACAAGAAATAAAAATGTCCACAATCGTGTAAAATATGGTAAATATGCAGCATCTTCCGTAGAGGGCCCAGAGGCTGGCTGGCGGGTTTAGGCCCTCTCGCCCCTTATCCTGCGAGTCAGCTGGATAAATCCTTGGGCATGATGGTGACCCTCTTGGCGTGGATGGCACACAGGTTGGTGTCCTCGAACAGACCCACCACGTATGTCTCGCTAGCCTCCTGAAGGGCGCCAATGGCAGCGCTCAGGAAACGCAGATCGGTCTTGAAGTCCTGAGCAATCTCACGCACCAGGCACTGGAAGAGCAGCTTGCGAATCAGCTCAGCGGACTTCTGGTAGCGTCGGATTTCTCTCAGAGCTACGGTACCGGGCCTGTAGCGATGGGATTTCTTGACTCCACCGGTGGAAGGCGCGCTCTTCCTGGCTGCCTTGGTAGCTAGCTGCTTCCTTGGCGCTTTTCCTCCAGTAGACTTACGGGCGGTCTGCTTGGCACGGGCCATCTCCCAGTTCTGCTTAAAAACCAGAGTGATCCGAAGACTCAAAGTTGTCAGGTCCCAACGAGCTACACCAACGTCGAACAGCCAAACCTCTCTGGCGTCCACCAACTTCAAAAGCACACCAGTCGTAAGGTAAAACACGCAAAAAAGAAAAACTGGCACACCATCAAAAAAGAAAAACTGACTATATACAACCGCCAAACTTAGTTAAACTATTACAAATGAAAACCCAACAAAATATTCAGTATATTCGCCAAAAACATCAAAAATACCGAACAAAAACAAGCCAGACGGAGTGGCGTTAAACTTGCCAGCGTCCCCGTTACTAGCCGTTAACCCCGTTAAAGTCGGTCAGAACATGGTGTGACGGCGGCACATAGATCAAATACATCTGGCAGGAGAACAAATGACACAGGCAAGAGAACCTGTAGGACCATCAAATGAGCAGGAACAGTACAGAGCCACAGGGGAAACAGGGCCACATACACAGAACAAGGACATAACTACAAATGAGACAGCGGCAGCAACACAGACTGTTGCAGAGATCCAAGGCATCCAACCAAAGAACGTTGAGGAACAACTGGACCGGGATAAAGGAATGGGGAGGGAATTAGAGACTACACAACTGTCGAGATATCCATCGAGAACACGAAACCCACCAGACAAATTAAATCTCTAGGCTGTATTTTTTTTTTATGATACATAATCAATAAGACTGGTTAGGCAACAGATAGTCTATAATGTTTTTGTTGTTAGGTTATACCTGTTTTCCTGTACAACATAAATTGTAGAAGGGAGGAGTGTTATGGTTCAGGCCATTATAGCTGGTTAGGTAGCGCCTCTGTTGGTAGGCTGCTACGTGTTACATTTTACGTCTGACGTATGCAATGTAATGTGAACAACGGCTTTCAGTAAAACTCCGTAAGCGCATCTCTGTGTCTGTCCTGCTTCTAATATTAATCAAGACACTACAGAAGAAATGTGTTCAGAGACAGATAGACGGTCGTCTAATACGACACCTAGGTTCCTAGCCACGTTGTTCGGGGCAACAGTGACAGCGGCAATATTCAAGATGATGTCGTGGCAGATTGACTCATGGGCAGGGATGACCAGGAGTTCGGTTTTTGACAGATTAAGCTGGAGATGGTGTTCTCCCATCCAGGAGGATAGGTCCGAGAGACAGGCGGAGATGCGTGTAGAGACCGTGGTGTCGTCTGGTTGGAACGACAGGTACAGCTGTGTGTCGTCGCCATAGCAGTGATAAGAGAAGCCGTGTGAGCGGATGACATGGGACAGCGAGGTGGTGTAGATGGCGAACAGAAGGGGGCCCAGCACTAACCCCTGGGGAACGCCTGTGGAGAGGGTGTGAGTCGATGACAGACGACCTTGCCAGGCCACATTAAATGAGCGTGCAGTGAGGTAAGATTTGAGCCAGGAGAGGGCAGTGCCTGCAATGCCCATGTTAGCAAGTGTGGTTAGCAGAATGTTATGATTGACTGTATCGAAGGCAGCCGATAAGTCAAGAAGGATGAGTACAGATGATTGACCGTGTGATCTGGCTGTTTTTAGGGCAGTCCAGGTGCAAATCCATGTGTATGTCCTACTCTTAATCTTACTGCTGTAACTGTGCTGCTGTATCAATGAAAATCCTCCATAGGCCGATTAATGATGTCATTAACTGACTTAGTCCACAGGGGTTCATGTGGGGCTAACCTATTCCCCCCATTTTTGCAACTACATATTGGTTGGCTAACCTGTCTTTCCGCAGATAGTGTTACTGTCTGGTGAGGAACCCAACACACACACAAATTGAACACTGAAGCCTACTGTTAAAAAGGTCTGTAGAAGCTGTTTATTTTTATCTCTGAAAAAGTTTACCTGGCATTTTTATAGCAAAGACAAAGAATTTAATATTGGACTTTTGGACTAACATTTCAAAATGGAATGACAGATGTTCTTAAGTAAGTTCCTAAGTTCCTAAGTTCCTATGTAATGGTGTTTTATAGAACTTCTTTTTTATTGACACACCTGATTTATTTGCAGTATATCATGAATGCATCATCGTTTAGCACTTTCATACTGAAAAACTATGAGTCAATGGAACAACAGAAACATTTATTTGTTTCACTTTTTCTACTACCTTACATTTTAATTATTATCTTGAATACTTGCTTAATTACAGTTGTTTCTAAAGATAGAACTCTACATAAACCTATGTACTTTTTTATTTGCAATTTATCATTTAATGGAATCTATGGCAGCACAGCTTTGTTACCAGATATTATAAGCAAACTTATCTCGCAATCATACAAGATCACTTTAGCAAAGTGCGCAACTCAGATATTTTGCTTGCACACTTTTGCTATTGTTGAACTGATGATACTTGCCATCATGGGATATGACAGATATGCTGCAATATGTACCCCCTTACACTATCACAACAAAATGTCTCCAAGAAAAGTTACATTTTTTATTGCAGTATCTTGGCTTTTTCCTTTCTGTACATTTCCAATGCTTTTATCGCTGACACTTCGACTGTCTTTTTGTGCTAATGTCATTCACAAAACTCACTGTGTAAATTTTGATCTAGTTAATCTTTCTTGCAATGGCACTTCTATTAACAACATTGTTGGAATCTTTAATATGTTTATTTACTTATTTCCACAGTTCCTTGTGATTTTGTTTTCATATGTTAAGATTCTGAGGCTCTGTTTACATACATCAAAAGAATGTCAAAAGAAGGCCCTTCAAACCTGCATACCACATTTGCTGACAGTTATAATTTATGTTTTTGGTGTTTGTTTTGAACTGATCCAAGTGCGTATCAAGTCAAAACAAATTCCATATGGTATAGCGGTATTTATGTCTGTTTATTTTTTTTTCATGACACCATTGTTAAATCCTGTGATATATGGTGCAAGTGCATTGAAAATACATATTTATCGGTATATTTCTAATCAGAAGAGAAGAAAGCCATCACCAGCATCGTAAAAAATACATCATCGTCATTCACAACAACATAAATGAACAAGCCAGCTACAATGAAGGAGTATCAAAAGAAAATAATAACACCTCTATATTTTGAGAGCAATGGAAACATAAATTGAAAGATATAAAGTAAATGAAATGTAACCTATATTTGGCCTTTTTCACTTAATTCATGGTTTAAACATATTCAGAACATGTTGGCTTAATTATTAGAACTTGTGTATGCTTTTTGACATAAATATGTCTGGGTATTTGTAGTTTGGTTAGACTGTCATAAAATGTGCTGATTGCAGACTGTGAACTCCCATGTGTTGACACTGAATAGGGACAACAAGGACTTCTGTTTAATTTGAACGTCATTCCATTTATTATCATTTTATGTGAACAATGTGTATATTAAGCTGCGTCAAAAAAATCTTTTTTACATGCCAGTCATGTGTACGCTGTTAAATAATCTTACAAAGTTGCCTGTCGTGGGTACAGAGGTGTTTGTAAGGGGTTTTACACACACAAAAAAGGGAAAATCCATTGTGGGCAGCAATACCCTTTTCAAGACCAATACAGTTTCTCACAATTGCTATAGTTTTTCACAACCTTGCCCCATTTTCTCAAAACTGTAAACACAAATTCCAATTGCTCACATGCATGTCCCAAAACTCCTGACTCTTGTTGCAAAAGCTACTACACCCCTCAAAACAGTTTTACGTGTGCTCAAAACCAAACTCTATCCTCAAAACATTAACACAATTGTCAAAATGAAATTACAATGAAGCAGTTAGTAAACACTACACCAAAAAATGAAAAGCACAACGTTCAGATGTGTATAATAGCATAAGTTGTTTTTTATAGGCCTGAAAATGCATTTTCAACTGAAAAATAGCACAATTCGGATGTATATGTATTGTACATAGACTAAAATTAAGTGGTAATATTAGATTACTTGCTAAAATACTTCGAACAAAAATATATTTTGGGAATGCAGTACAAATGAAAACTACAAGTTCTGTATACAGTGCTGCAAACAAGAGATCACTGGGCTTTATCATGCCTTTGGGTTTGGTCAGGCCACAGCACCTCATCCACATTACAAGAAATGATGTCCTTTGCCAGGTAACATGGAAAGAATGCTCTGACGTGTCATATCTATCCTGGACACTGTTCCTGGCCTATGGCACAGGCCAATTCCATGGCCTCTAAGAAATTTCATAGATCGCCATCAACCCATGGACAAGAATGTGATCTATAATGGTGACTCTAATTTGGTTAGCAGAAAAAAAATCACTCTTCCTCTTGTTCTTCCTCTACGTCCTCTTCCTCGCTATGTCCCTCCCTCTCTTGTCTCTGGTTGGCAGCCATTTTCAAGCTGCAACCTTCTTGTGGCTCTCAATTGGCTTACATTGGTGGTGTCAGGTCATTTGAAATGAAATAATAAAGTTTTGACTCATTGTGCTTAGCTACTGCCATGTGTGCTTTATTGATGATCAAATGGGGAGAAGAATGTTCAACATTTTGAATCACATGTGTCCTACACTGCAAAGTGTGTTTTGACAATGAGAATGTGTTTACAGTTTTGCAAAGAGGAGTCAGTGAGTTTTGCAAATTGTGTTTTACTACATAAAATGGTTTAAGGTATTGACAAAAGAGTGAGCAGTTGTGAGAAGTAGCTAAAGCAATTGGGCAATTGGGCCAGCCAGTTTTTGTGCTTTAGCAATTACGGAAAAACTGTAAAACTCAATTTTTGAAACCTTTCCCCATTTTCTCAAAACTGTAAACACAAACTCCAATTGCTCACATGCATTTCCCAAAACTCCTGTCTCTTGTTGCAAAAGCTACAAGAGAGTCACCATTATAGATCACATTCTTTGTGATTGACTCATTGTGCTTAGCTACTGCCATGTGTGCTTTATTGATGATCAAATGGGGAGAAGAATGTTCAACATTTTGAATCACATGTGTCCTACACTGCAAAGTGTGTTTTGACAATGAGAATGTGTTTAGAGTTTTGCAAAGAGGAGGCATGAGTTTTGCAAAGTGTGTTTTGACAATGAGAATGTGGTTAGAGTTTTGCAAATCGGAGTCAGTGAGTTTTGCAAATTGTGTTTTACTACGTAAAATGGTTTAAGGTATTGACAAAAGAGTGAGCAGTTGTGAGAAATAGCTTAAGCAATTGGGCCAGCCAATTGGTTTTTGTGCTTTAGCAATTCAAAAAAACTGTAATGCCCCTGTGTCCACAGCTACTTCATCATACTGTACTCAGGGCTGAATAAGCTTACTGGTCAGCCGGGCCCAGGCCCTGGGGTCAGACGCCAAGGCAGGGTGAGGACAGCGGGCATAAAAGTAAACCATGTGTAATTAGCTTAGTGGATCAAGTGGTATGAGGGGTAGGCACACCATTTATGCAAACATGTTATTTAAAAACAGACCTTTCAGAAATATCACAATATTCCCTCTGAAATTGTCTGTAAGCAGTCTACAACAGCAGTCTTTTTAATAAATGACTTGTATACTTGCCAAGTTCTCAATGCCCTTGTTTAACTACAGTACCAAGGAAGTGTGGAGCTACTTAAAGCTTTTTAAATCGTTTAAAAATAGCAATATCTTCCACAGATGATAGGCCTGTGCTTCCTCGCTCATCTGACCTGGTTCCTCTGCCCTTCTCAAACTAGTTACACAAATGAAACATTTCTGATAACGTAAAGCTTCCAACAATTTCCCGGAGAAGAACAATGAGAGGAAAAGGGAGTGAGAAAATGCTTTGAGAGGCACATGGTACAGTTGCTTTACTTTGTGACTCAGGCCCTAATTTATTCAGGGGAGCTGCACTTTCCACAAGTTCCACAGTTATTACACACACATGGACATGTAATACCCATGCATGTAAACCATGGTGTCTTGATGTGTGCCACAGTAACACTGTAACTTGCAGAGTGGGCTTTTGTGTGTAGGGTAATTAGGCACTTAATAGTGGAGCTATGCTGCAGTTTAAGTTGAGATACTGTAGCAGTTGAAGAGTGATGCTCCAACAGAGACTTCACTGAAGCGTTGCAAGGCAGACTGTGCTACACTGTATCAACCATGCATCTCCAGCAAACCTGCACTGCATTGTATATGTTGTACACAAGCCTAGGGCCTGTCAAGGGTCATCCCTGGACCACAGTCTATAAATAAAACAAAACTTTGTACAATAATGGTTAAGTGAAATGAAATATGACCAACGGTATTTAAAAGAAATTACATTTTTTAGAATTAGAAGATTTAACAGCCAAAGGAAAATAATGTTTTCAAGTTACTGTTTAAACTCTTAGTACTTTTGCAACATTTTATATACTGAGGAAGATCATTCCTCTTCGTTCCAACCAGATCAGTCCATGTGTAAGTCCATGTGTATGTCCTACTCTTAATCTTACTGCTGTATCAATGTGCTGCTGTATCAAGGAAAATCCTCTACTTAGGCCGATTAATGATGTCAATAACTGACTTAGTCCACAGGGGTTCATGTGGGGCTTAACCTATTCCTCCCATTTTTGCAACTACATATTGCTTGGCTAACCTGTCTTTCCGCAGATAGTGTTACTGTCTGGTGAGGAACCTATTTTAACACACACACAAATTGAACACTGAAGCCTACTGTTAAAAAGGTCTGTAGAAGCTGTTTATTTTTATTTCTGAAAAAGTTAATTGGCATTTTTATAGCAAAGACAAAGAATTTAATATTGGACTTTTGGACTAACATTTCAAAATGGAATGACAGATGTTCCTTAGATTGTGATGGTGTTTTATAGAACTTTTTTATTGACACACCTGATTTATTTGCAGTGTATTATGAATGCATCATCGTTTAGAACTTTCATACTGAAAAACTATGAGTCAATGGAACAACAGAAACATTTATTTGTTTCACTGTTTCTACTACCTTACATTTTAATTATTATCTTGAATACTTGCTTAATTACAGTTGTTTGTAAAGATAGAACTCTACATGAACCTATGTACTTTTTTATTTGCAATTTATCATTTAATGCAATCTACGGCAGCACAGCTTTGTTACCAGATATCATAAGTAAGCTGATCTCGCAATCATACAAGATCACTTTCGCAAAGTGCATAACTCAGATATTTTGCTTGCACACTTTTGCTATTGTTGAACTGATGATACTTGCCATCATGGGATATGACAGATATGCTGCAATATGTACCCCCTTACACTATCACAACAAAATGTCTCCAAGAAAAGTTATATTTTTCATTGCAGTATCTTGGCTTTTTCCTTTCTGTACATTTCCAATGCTTTTATCGCTGACACTTCGACTGTCTTTTTGTGCTAATGTCATTCACAAAACTCACTGTGCAAATTTTGATCTAGTTAATCTCTCTTGCAATGACACTTCTATTAACAACATTGTTGGAATCTTTAATATGTTTATTTACTTATTTCCACAGTTCCTTGTGATTTTGTTTTCATATATTAAGATTCTGAGGATCTGTTTACATACATCAAAAGAATGTCAAAAGAAGGCCCTTCAAACCTGCATACCACATTTGCTGACAGTTATAATTTATGTTTTTGGTGTTTGTTTTGAACTGATCCAAGTGCGTATCAAGTCAAAACAAATTCCATATGGTATAGCAATATTTATGTCTGTTTATTTTTTGATTATGACACCATTGTTAAATCCTGTGATATATGGTGCAAGTGCATTGAAAATACATATTTATCGGTATATTTCTAATCAGAAGAGAAGAAAGGCATCACCAGCATCGTAAAATACATCATCGTCATTCACAACAACATAAATGAACAAGCCAGCTACAATGAAGGAGTATGAAAATAAAATAATAACACCTCTGTATTTTGAGAGCAATGGAAACATAAATTGAAAGATATAAAGTAAATGAAATGTAACCTATATTTGGCCTTTTTCACTTAATTCATGGTTTAAACCTATTCAGAACATGTTGGCTTAATTATTAGAACTTGTGTATGCTTTTTGACATAAATATGTCTGGGTATTTGTAGTTTGGTTAGACTGTCATAAAATGTGCTGATTGCAGACTGTGAACTCCCATGTGTTGACACTGAATAGGGACAACAAGGACTTCTGTTTAATTTGAATGTCATTCCATTTATTGTCATTTTATGTGAACAATGTGTATATTATGCTGCGTCAAAAAAATCTTTTTTACATGCCAGTCATGTGTACGCTGTTAAATAATCTTACAAAGTTGCCTGTCGTGGGTACAGAGGTGTTTGTAAGGGTTTTACACACACAAAAAAAGGAAAATCCATTGCGGGCAGCAATACCCTTTTCAAGACCAATAATGCCCCTGTGTCCACAGATACTCCATCATACTGTACTCAGGGCTGAATAAGCTTACTGGTCAGCCGGGCCCAGGCCCTGGGGTCAGACACCAAGGCAGGGTGAGGACAGCGGGCATAAAAGTAAACCATGTGTAATTAGCTTAGTGGATCAAGTGGTATGAGGGGTAGGCACACCATTTATGCAAACATGTTATTTAAAAACAGACCTTTCTGAAATACCACAATATGCCCTCTGAAATTGTGTGTAAGCAGTCTACAGCAGCTTGAATCGGAAGAGGTTTTAACTTACTGTAAAACGGTCTTTTTAATAAATGATTTGTACACTTGCAAAGTTCTCAATGCCTTTATTTAACTACAGTACCAAGGAAGTGTGGAGCTACTTAAAGCTTTTTTAATGGTTTAAAAATAGCAATATCTTCAAGCTTTCTCTGCCCTGATCACTAGCATTTTTGACAAAACGGTAGCAATAGTAAAGTTTGAAATGTACCGCATAGCAGTACATGGTATGACCACCGAAGTGTATTGAAGTGTGGGATTCGTAGGTATAGTGAGTTTGTGGTAGGTCAGTTTTGTGAGGTGAGAGTTTGTGTGGAAATGATTTGCTGGCCGTGGGCATGGATGTGGGTTTTAAATGAATGACATTCTGTGTGTTTGTGTATATTTTGTGCAGTACCAACCTCCTCGGCCTAAGATATTGGCAATGCAAAATCACAATTTTTGCATTTAACTATATCACTAGGTGGCGATATGCTTCAAGTGAGTGTTTATGGGATGGGTTGATACGCCTCTTTAACACCGGCATACTAATACAAAATCATTATCTTGGGCAAAATGTTTGATGAGTTATTCAACAAAAACTGTTTTTGGACACCCAGCTTTGACGAGAAACATTGCACCCTGTGACGGAATGTCACAAAATTAGGTGCACTTTTGAAGAATTTTAAGCTATGTTTTGAATTTTTAATGACATGTAACTTTGAAACAGTCCATCTCAAGATAAATCCTTTGATCTGTTTGTCAGCATTGTCTGTGGACGACATGTATCAAATTTGGTGAAATTCACATGAACGGCCTATGATGAGTTCATTTACTTTCGCAATCTTAACATTTCACGGAAATTGTTTTCATTGAAAGTGGCCAATGACCAGTGTTGTCAATGCGGGAGTGTCAACAGATTTTACGACAAAAAAAAAATTGGTTGTAAACATTAGCGTTGTGTAGATAATAGGCAAAATAATGTTTTGTACAATTACAGCGCTCCCTATTGTCCAAATTTTATGGCATGTGATGTGCTTTTAGAGGTCTTTGTGATGATCTTGCATGACATATTTTGTGCAGTTCCCACCTTCTCAATCCAAGGTCTTGGCAATGCAAAATCCCCATTTTTGAATTTAACCACATCACTAGGTGGCGCTATGCTTCAAGTGAATGTTTATTGGTTGGGTCGATACACCTCTGGAACACCAGCATACTAACACAAAATCATTGTCTTGGGAACAATTGTCGACAAGTTTTTTAACAAAAAAAGTTTTTGGACACCTAGCTTCGACAAAAAACATCATCCACTTTGACGAAATGTCACAAAATTTGATACGCATGAAGAGAAAGCTGTTTAGAGTTGGCCCGTCAATTTTCACCACATTGGAGCAATTAGAAGATGATATGGACTTTTGAAGAATTTTAAGCTATGTTTCAAATTTGAATTGACATGTAACTTTCAAATGGTTTATGTCAAAATAAATCCTTTGATAAGTTTTTGTCCATATTGTCAGTAGATGACATCTACCAAATTTGGTGAGATTTACATGAACAGCCTTTGACAAGTTTGGGTTCGCCTTCGCGATGTTAACACTTCACGGAAATTGTTTTCATTGGAAGTGGGCGTCGACCAGTGTTTTCATCGCGTAAGGGTCGATACGTTTCACGACAAAAAGAAATTGGTCGTAAACATTAGCGTTCTCTATATAATAGGCAAAATGACATTTTGTACAAATACATCGCCGTCTATGGGCCAAATTTTATGGCATGTACTGTGCTTTTGGAAGTCTTTCTGCTGATCATGCATGACATATTTTGTGTAGTTCCCACCTTCTCGGTCCAAGATATCGGCAATCCAAAATCCCAATTTTTGCATTTACCTATATTACTAGGTGGTTCTATGCTTCAAGTTAATGTTTATGGGCTGGTTCGATATCACCTGCATACTAACATAAAATTGTTGACTTGGGAAAAATTGCTGACGAGTTGTTTAAAAAAAAACTGTTTTTGGACACCTAGCTTCTATAAAAAACATTGTCCCCTTTCACGAAATGTCCGAAAATTTGATGCGCATTAAAAAAAGAAGCTATTTAGGGTTGGCGTGTCAATTTTCACCACATTGGAGCAATTAGAAGACAAGATTATGGACTTTTGAAGTATTTTAAGCTATGTTTCAAATTTTCATTGACATGCAACTTTTAAACGGTTTATGTTAAGATAAATCCTTTGACACGTTTTTGGCGACATTGTCAGTAGATGACATCTACGAAATGTGGTGAAATTCACATGAACAGCCTATGACAAGTTAGTTTGGGTTCGCCTTCGCGATGTTAACATTTCACGGAAATTGCTTTATTTGGAAATGGGCGTCGACCAGTGTTTTCAATGTGTGAGGGTCAATAGATTTCAAAACAAAAAAGAACTGCTTGTAAACATTACTGTTCTCTAGATAATAGGCAAAACAACATTTTGTACAAATACAGCGCCCCCTATGGGCCTAATTTAATGGCACGTGTTGTGCTTTTAGAGGTCTTTGTACTGATCGTGCATGACATATTGCAGTTTGTGCAGTTCCCACCTTCTTGGTCAAAGATATTGCCAATACAATATCCCAATTTTTGCATTTACCCATGTCACTAGGTGGAGCTATACTTTATGTGAGTGTTCATGGGCTTGTTCGATACAGCTCTGCAACACCGACATATCACAAAAATGTCATGTTGTTCGGTAAAGCGTTCATTGAGTTATTCAGCAAAAATTTGTTGCCGTCTCCCCCTCTTTGATGGACACTGGCACAGCGGGGGGTGGGGGGGTTGGCCCTTGCGGGCCAAAAGCTCCTTGTCACTCAAAAAGTCCTAGGGCTACATGCATACAAAGATTCATGTCCCCCACAGTTCCAGTATCGGTGAAAAAAAAAAAGAAACGCTGATCATAATGATGGTAAAGTGAAATAAAATATGGCCAGTGGTATTTAAAAGAAAATACATTTTTTAATAACAAAATAAACATACAGAAAAAGATGATAAAAAGGTAAAATTAGAAGATTTGTTTTCAAGTTACTCTTTAAACTCTTAGTACTTCTGCAACATGTTATACACTGAGGAAGATCATTCCTCTTCGTTCCAACTAGATCAGTCCAGGTGCAAGTGCATGTGTATGTCCTACTCTTAATCTTACTGCTGTATCAATGTGCTGCTGTATCAAGGAAAATCCTCAATAGGCCGATTAATGATGTCATTAACTGACTTAGTCCACAGCGGTTCATGTGGGGCTTAACCTATTCCTCCCATTTTTGCAACTACATATTGCTTGGCTAATCTGTCTTTCCGCAGACAGTGTTACTGTCTGGTGAGGAACCCATTTTAACACACACAAACTGAACACTGAAGCCTACTCTTAAAAAGTCCTGTAGAAGCTGTTTACTTTTATTTCTCAAAAAGTTTACCTGGCATTATATAGCAAAGACAAAGAATTTAATATTAGACTTTTGGACTATATTCCAAAATGGAATGACAGATGTTCCTAAGATTGTGATGGTGTTTTATAGAACTTATTTTTTATTGACACACCTGATTTATTTGCAGTGTATTATGAATGCATCATCGTTTAGAACTTTTATATTGAAAAACTTTGAGTCAATGGAACAACAGAAACATGTATTTGTTTCACTTTTTCTACTACCTTACATTTTAATTATTATCTTGAATACTTGCCTAATTGCAGGTGTTTCTAAAGATAGAACTCTACATGAACCTATGTACATTTTTATTTGCAATTTATCATTTAATGGAATCTACGGCAGCACAGCTTTGTTACCAGATATCATAAGCAAGCTTATCTCGCAATCATACAAGATCACTTTAGCAAAGTGCGTAACTCAAATATTTTGCTTGCACACTTCTGTTATTGTTGAACTGATGATACTTGCCATCATGGGATATGACAGATATGCTGCAATATGTACCCCCTTACACTATCATAACAAAATGTCTCCAAGAAAAGTCACATTTTTTATTGCAGTATCTTGGATTTTTCCTTTCTGTACATTCCCAATGATTATATCACTGACACTTCGACTGTCTTTTTGCGCTAATGTCATTCACAAAACTCACTGTACAAATTTTGATCTAGTTAATCTCTCTTGCAGTGACACTTCTATTAACAACATTGTTGGAATATTTAGTATGTGTATTTACTTATTTCCACAGTTCCTTGTGATTTTGTTTTCATATGTTAAGATTCTGAGGATCTGTTTACATACATCAAAAGAATGTCAAAAGAAGGCCCTTCAAACCTGCATACCACATTTGATGACAGTTATAATTTATGTTTTTGGTGTTTGTTTTGAACTGATGCAAGTGCGTATCAAGTCGAAACAAATTCCATATGGTATAGCAGTATTTATGTCTGTTTATTTTTTGATTATGACAGCATTGTTAAATCCTGTGATATATGGTGCAAGTGCATTGAAAATACATATTTATCGGTATATTTCTAATCTGAAGAGAAGAAAGCCATCACCAGCATCGTAAAATACATCATCGTCATTCACAACAACATAAATGAACAAGCCAGCTACAATGAAGGAGTATCAAAAGAAAATAATAACACCTCTGTATTTTGAGAGCAATGGAAACATAAATTGAAAGATATAAAGTAAATGAAATGTAACCTATATTTGGCCTTTTTCACTTAATTCATGGTTTAAACCTATTCAGAACATGTTGGCTTAATTATTAGAACTTGTGTATGCTTTTTGACATAAATATGTCTGGGTATTTGTAGTTTGGTTAGACTGTCATAAAATGTGCTGATTGCAGACTGTGAACTCCCATGTGTTGACACTGAATAGGGACAACAAGGACTTCTGTTTAATTTGAACGTCATTCCATTTATTGTCATTTTATGTGAACAATGTGTATATTATGCTGCGTCAAAAAAATCTTTTTTACATGCCAGCCATGTGTACGCTGTTAAATAATCTTACAAAGTTGCCTATCGTGGGTACAGAGGTGTTTGTAAGGGGTTTTACACACACAAAAAAAGGAAAATCCATTGTGGGCAGCAATACCCTTTTCAAGACCAATACAGTTTTTCACAATTGCTACAGTTTTTCACAACCTTGCCCCGTTTTCTCAAAACTGTAAACACAAATTCCAATTGCTCACATGCATGTCCCAAAACTCCTGACTCTTGTTGCAAAAGCTATTACACCCCTCAAAACAGTTTTACGTGTGCTCAAAACCAAACTCTATCCTCAAAACATTAACACAATTGTCAAAATGAAATTACAATGAAGCAGTTAGTAAACACTACACCAAAAAATTAAAAGCACAACGTTCAGAAGTGTATAATAGCATAAGTTGTTTTTTATAGGCCTGAAAATGCATTTTCAACTGAAAAATAGCACAATTCGGATGTATATGTATTGTACATAGACTAAAATTAAGTGGTAATATCAGATTACTTGCTAAAATACTTCGAACAAAAAATTATTTTGGGAATGCAGTACAAATGAAAACAAGTGATCACTGGGCTTTACTATATCATGCCTTTGGGTTTGGTCAGGCCACAGCACCTCATCCACATTACAAGAAATGATGTCCCTTGCCAGGTAAAAGGGAAAGAATGCCCTGACATGTCATATCTATCCTGGACACTGTTCCTGGCCTATGGCACAGGCCAATTCCATGGCCTCTAAGAAATTTCATAGATCGCCATCAACCCATGGACAAGAATGTGATCTATAATGGTGACTCTAATTTGGTTAGCAGAAAAAAAATCACTCTTCCTCTTGTTCTTCCTCTACCTCCTCTTCCTCGCTATGTCCCTCCCTCTTTTGTCTCTGGTTGGCAGCCATTTTCAAGCTGCAACCTTCTTGTGGCTCTCAATTGGCTTACATTGGTGGTGTCAGGTCATTTGAAATGAAATAATAAAGTTTTGACTCATTGTGCTTAGCTACTGCTATGTGTGCTTTATTGATGATCAAATGGGGAGAAGAATGTTCAACATTTTGAATCACATGTGTTCTACACTGCAAAGTGTGTTTTGACAATGAGAATGTGTTTACAGTTTTGCAAAGAGGAGTCAGTGAGTTTTGCAAATTGTGTTTTACTACATAAAATGGTTTAAGGTATTGACAAAAGAGTGAGCAGTTGTGAGAAGTAGCTAAAGCAATTGGGCAATTGGGCCAGCCAATTGGTTTTTGTGCTTTAGCAATTCAGAAAAACTTTAAAACTCAATTTTTGAAACCTTGCCCCATTTTCTCAAAACTGTAAACACAAACTCCAATTGCTCACATGCATTTCCCAAAACTCCTGTCTCTTGTTGCAAAAGCTACTACACCCCTCAAAACAGTTTTACGTGTGCTCAAAACCAAACTCTGTTCCCAAAACAGAAACACCATTGTCAAAATGAAATCACAATGAAGCAGTTAGTAAACACTACACCAAAAAATGAAAAGCACAACGTTCAGATGTGTATAATAGCATAAGTTGTTTTTTATAGGCCTGAAAATGCATTTTCAACTGAAAAATAGCACAATTCGGATGTATATGTATTGTACATAGACTAAAATTAAGTGGTAATATTAGATTACTTGCTAAAATACTTCGAACAAAAATATATTTTGGGAATGCAGCACAAATGAAAACTACAAGTGCTGTATACAGTGCTGCAAACAAGAGATCACTGGGCTTTATCATGCCTTTGGGTTTGGTCAGGCCACAGCACCTCATCCACATTACAAGAAATGATGTCCCTTGCCAGGTAACATGGAAAGAATGCCCTGACGTGTCATATCTATCCTGGACACTGTTCCTGGCCTATGGCACAGGCCAATTCCATGGCTTCTAAGAAATTTCATAGATCGCCATCAACCCATGGACGAGAATGTGATCTATAATGGTGACTAATTTGGTTAGCAGAAAAAAATCACTCTTCCTCTACCTCCTCTTCCTCGCTATGTATCTCACTCTCTTGTCTCTGATTGGCAGCCATTTTCAAGCTGCAACCTTCTTGTAGCTCTCAATTGGCTTACATTGGTGGTGTCAGGTCATTTGAAATGAAGTAATGAAGTTTTGACTCATTGTGCTTAGCTACTGCCATGTGTGCTTTATTGATGATCAAATGGGGAGAAGAATGTTCAACATTTTGAATCATATGTGTCCTACACTGCAAAATGTGTTTTGACAATGAGAATGTGGTTAGAGTTTTGCAAAGAGGAGTCAGTGAGTTTTGCAAATTGTGTTTTACTACGTAAAATGGTTTAAGGTATTGACAAAAGAGTGAGCAGTTGTGAGAAATAGCTTAAGCAATTGGGCCAGCCAATTGGTTTTTGTGCTTTAGCAATTCAAAAAAACTGTAATGCCCCTGTGTCCACAGCTACTTCATCATACTGTACTCAGGGCTGAATAAGCTTACTGGTCAGCCGGGCCCAGGCCCAGGGGTCAGACGCCAAGGCAGGGTGAGGACAGCGGGCATAAAAGTAAACCATGTGTAATTAGCTTAGTGGATCAAGTGGTATGAGGGGTAGGCACACCATTTATGCAAACATGTTATTTAAAAACAGACCTTTCAGAAATATCACAATATTCCCTCTGAAATTGTCTGTAAGCAGTCTACAGCAGCTTGAATTGGAAGAGATTTTAACTTACTGTAAAACAGTCTTTTTAATAAATGATTTGTATACTTGCAAAGTTCTCAATGCCCTTGTTTAACTACAGTACCAAGGAAGTGTGGAGCTACTTAAAGCTTTTTAAATCGTTTAAAAATAGCAATATCTTCCACAGATGATAGGCCTGTGCTTCCTCGCTCATCTGACCTGGTTCCTCTGCCCTTCTCAAACTAGTTACACAAATGAAACATTTCTGATAACGTAAAGCTTCCAACAATTTCCCGGAGAAGAACAATGAGAGGAAAAGGGAGTGAGAAAATGCTTTAAGAGGCACATGGTACAGTGGCTTTACTTTGTGACTCAGGCCCTAATTTATTCAGGGGAGCTGCACTTTCCACAAGTTCCACAGTTATTACACACACATGGACATGTAATACCCATGCATGTAAACCATGGTGTCTTGATGTGTGCCACAGTAACACTGTAACTTGCAGAGTGGGCTTTTGTGCGTAGGGTAATTAGGCACTCAATAGTGGAGCTATGCTGCAGTTTAAGTTGAGATACTGTAGCAGTTGAAGAGTGATGCTCCAACAGAGACTTTACTGAAGCGTTGCAAGACAGACTGTGCTATCAACCAAACTTCAGCAAACTTGCACTGCATTGTATATGTTGTACACAAGCCTAGGGCCTGTCAGAGGTCATCCCTGGACCACAGTCTATAAATAGAACAAAACTTTGTACAATAATGGTTAAGTGAAATGAAATATGACCAACGGTATTTAAAAGAAATTACATTTTTTAATAACAAAATAAACATGCAAACAGAAAACAATGACAAAAAGGTAGAATTAGAAGATTTAACAGCCAAAGGAAAATGATATGTTTTCAAGTTACTCTTTAAACTCTAGTGTACTTTTGCAACATTTTATATACTCACTGCGTTCACATGGTGGGATTGGTTTGGTTTGGGATTGGTTCACAACAGGTGGTCTGTCCCCCAAGTCCCTGTTCACATGCAGTTCGTCTAAGCGGATTCGACGAGAGTTCCGGCCCTTTCCGCTACGCTAGGTGGGGGCGCTGTAGTCAACTTCTATCTTTCTATTATTATCTTTTAATACAAGGAACGTCTCTTCCACACATAACTCTTGAACCACTCATCCGCTTGATCTTAAATTTGGACGGCGTCATCATAATGTTACCAGTGTGTGCAGTACCAAGTTTCGTGTTGTTTGGGCAAAAAATGCCAAAGATATCGGTCAAACCGTGCCGACCCAGCCATGACGACCCAGGCTGATAAGATTTACAATGCTAGCTGCTACAATGTTGGACATAACGCGACTAACGACACATAACTAAAATAATGGACATAACACGAGTAAACATTTGCCCACAACAAAGCTGCTACATAGGTAAGATGTATCTTATCGTATACGCAACAGCAGACTACAGCACTGCACACATATGCCTACACATACAGGCGACACGTAGAGGAGACTGAACTTTTCACCTCTCATTCCGGTTATTCCACATCGCAAAACAGTGGCTAAAGAAAATCTTACAAGTCAGTCAGTGCAAATGTATTTACATAGCCTCCTCCTTTCACCTGATATTATTACCCACTTAAACAATAAGGTGGTCTAAACAAAAACGTAATACTCTGGCACATCTTCTATGGGCTCTGCACTGTTCCTACTAAATAAAGACAATAAACAAACTTTCTGGCGGCATACAAACATGGTGTTCCAGGAGTTTGACGCATTCGCGTACGTGTTGTGCATTCTGCTGTGTTAGAAAGTCCGTATGAAGGAACAAACTGCGTTTTTTATTTCGTTGATACATGCGCAATACCCGAAATCAATCCGATCCCCGTTCACATGGCAGTCGAAGTGGTTTCGAAACAGCCCAGGCCTGGCGTCGCAACTGGATAACGAAAACCAATTCCAAACCAAACCAATCCCCGTTCACATGAAGCTGGTACGATCCCAAACCACTTCCAAGTGGTTTCGACTTGTCCATGTGAACGCACTCACTGAGGAAGATCATTCCTCTTCGTTCCAACCAGATCAGTCCATGTGTAAGTCCATGTGTATGTCCTACTCTTACAGTTTTTTCTGAATGCTTTAACACTTATAGTGATTGTTGTAGCACAATTTCTAAAACTACTAATTCTTATAGCAAAACCCCTCACTGAGTTCGCAAAACTAATAGCACAAACTCTGTTTTGCACTCAGTTTGTAATTTTGTAACACACACTTCCACTGCACAGCACTCTTTTTGCAAAACTGTAAACACAACTCACTGCTTTACACACAACTTGCAAATAATCAACACACTCTTAGCAAAACTATACACAATCATGGTTATTATTTAAACTATTTTGCCACTTTCTGGCCACACTGTCACGTGTGAAAACTCTTTTATATAAATAATTCACTTTGCAATCAGTCTGAACACTAGCAATACAGTACACCACAGCTAAGCTTTTGAGGTGGAGTACAATGTTGGAATAAAGAAGAGTGAGAGTTAGGGAAGCATGAGGATGTGGAGGTGAAAAAGCAAGAGGGAGAGGATGACGAGGACAAGGAGGTGGGTAGAGGAAGAGGATGAGGAGGTGACAAAGTAAGAGGAGGACGAGGTAGGGAAGAGGAAAGGGAAGGAAGAAGAGTAAGAGTATAATTTTTGATCACATCAGAGCTACTTTAGTGGACAGTGGAATGACCCTGAGCGAAGCTGGCCAATGGGTTCAGCCTAATCTGAGCTGTTACAGTGTAGCAAGCATCATAAGGCATAAGGCTATAGTATCATTGGTACTGAATCTGGACGTGCATACTCTAGGGCTGTGCATGGGCCTGCTGTGCTGCATTTGTTTTGTCTTTTCCAGAGAGTGATGGAGCTAAAGGCAGATGCCATAGGTAATGAGCTGATTCTTGTGGATGAGGCAGGTTTCAGCCTCCCTATAACGAGGAACATTGTTGGACACCTTGCCATAATCATTACATTACATTACACTTAGCTGACGCTCTTATCCAGAGCAACTTACAGGTATTTACAATGTTTCAGTTACAGTCCCTGGAGCAGTGTGGGGTTAGATGCCTTGCTCAAGGGCATTTCAACCATGGGTAGGGTGGGATTTGAACCTGCAACCCTCCAATCCAAAGACCAACTCCCTAACCACTAGGCCACAGCTGCCAGTCAATAATCAATATTGGACAACATGGTAGCATAACTATGTGTGCAGGTATAAGTCAAAATGGTGTTGTTCTCCTTGTCTGCCTTGCGCTAGAAGGTCTATGACCATCATCCAGATCAATGCATGGCCCTTCTACAGGCAATGGAGGAGGCATACAGGGATAATGTAGTAAAGGGGAAAAAAAGGCACCCCACCTGGATTTGAACCCAGGCCTTCAGGGTATCAAACATGCACTTTGACCACAACACCACAGATCCAGGTTTGTTGGCATGGTAGTCAAAGCATACACACAACTCTAGTGATGGCACGCCATCACAGACATTGACTAAGCTTCATGTCAGGCCTTGATACTGCACTCCAGAGATATTTTCTGTCAGTGCCTTTGACTAGAAAACATTACAGCTGATGTTGACAAAATTTTGTGGCTGGACCCAGAGAGACAACAAGATGTAGACTTCTTGTTTTTTTTTTTTTTTTCTCAGTAAAATTACTCTATGTTTTGTTGTGTTTTCACTTGGAAAACATTTTTTGTATTGATGTGTGTAAATGAACATCCATACTTTGAACTTTGGATACCTGTATATGACTTAAAACTGAAAATATCTTGTGCACAGAGAAACCAAATGCCAGATGTGTTTTTCATTGATACCATTAGTGTGTAGTTGCCACATTGTGTGCTAACTAATTTGGTGGTTTGTGTTAACTGTTTGGTACAAAAACACCATTTTTACAAAGATTTGCAGAGTTAAGCAAGATGTGTTAGCTTTTGCAAGGTATCTACAATGTTTTGCTAATTTGGTGAAAGGTTTTGTTATTTGTGTGTAGAGTTTTGCAAAAACAGCCAATAGGTGCAAAAAATGTGCTTAAGCGATCAGAAAAAACTGTAATCTTACTGCTGTATCAATGTGCTGCTGTATCAAGGAAAATCCTCCACTTAGGCCGATTAATGATGTCATTAACTGACTTAGTCCACAGGGGTTCATGTGGGGCTTAACCTATTCCTCCCATTTTTGCAACTACATATTGGTTGGCAGAACTGTCTTTCCGCAGATAGCGTTACTGTCTGGTGAAGAACCTATTTTAACACACACACACAAACTGAACACTGAAGCCTACTGTTAAAAAGGTCTGTAGAAGCTGTTTATTTTTATTTCTGAAAAAGTTAACTGGCATTTTTATAGCAAAGACAAATAATTTAATATTGGACTTTTGGACTAACATTTCAAAATGGAATGACAGATGTTCCTTGTGATGATCGTGATGGTGTTTTATAGAACTTCTTTTTTATTGACACACCTGATTTATTTGCAGTATATCATGAATGCATCATCGTTTAGAACTTTCATACTGAAAAACTATGAGTCAATGGAACAACAGAAACATTTATTTGTTTCACTTTTTCTACTCCCTTACATTTTAATTATCATCTTGAATACTTGCTTAATTACAGTTGTTTCTAAAGATAGAAGTCCACATGAACCTATGTACTTTTTTATTTGCAATTTATCATTTAATGGAATCTATGGCAGCACAGCTTTGTTACCAGATATTATAAGCAAACTTATCTCGCAATCATACAAGATCACTTTAGCAAAGTGCGCAACTCAGATATTTTGCTTGCACACTTTTGTTATTGTTGAACTGATGATACTTGCCATCATGGGATATGACAGATATGCTGCAATATGTACCCCTTTACACTATCACAACAAAATGTCTCCAAGAAAAGTTACATTTTTTATTGCAGTATCTTGGCTTTTTCCTTTCTGTACATTTCCAATGCTTTTATCGCTGACAATTCGACTGTCTTTTTGTGCTAATGTCATTCACAAAACTCACTGTTCAAACTTTGATCTAGTTAATCTCTCTTGCAGTGACACTTCTATTAACAACATTGTTGGAATCTTTAATATGTTTATTTACTTATTTCCACAGTTCCTTGTGATTTTGTTTTCGTATGTTAAGATTCTCAGAATCTGTTTACATGCATCCAAAGAATGTCAAAAGAAGGCACTTCAAACCTGCATACCACATTTGCTGACTGTTATAATTTATGTTTTTGGTGTTTGTTTTGAACTGATCCAAGTGCGTATCAAGTCAAAACAAATTCCATATGGTATAGCAGTATTTATGTCTGTTTATTTTTTGATTATGACACCATTGTTGAATCCTGTGATATATGGTGCAAGTGCATTGAAAATACATATTTATCGGTATTTTTCTAATCAGAAGAGAAGAAAGCCATCACCAGCATCGTAAAATACATCATCGTCATTCACAACAACATAAATGAACAAGCCAGCTACAATGAAGGAGTATCAAAAGAAAATAATAACACCTCTATATTTTGAGAGCAATGGAAACATAAATTGAAAGATATAAAGTAAATGAAATGTAACCTATATTTGGCCTTTTTCACTTAATTCATGGTTTAAACCTATTCAGAACATGTTGGCTTAATTATTAGAACTTGTGTATGCTTTTTGACATAAATATGTCTGGGTATTTGTAGTTTGGTTAGACTGTCATAAAATGTGCTGATTGCAGACTGTGAACTCCCATGTGTTGACACTGAATAGGGACAACAAGGACTTCTGTTTAATTTGAACGTCATTCCATTTATTGTCATTTTATGTGAACAATGTGTATATTATGCTGCGTCAAAAAAATCTTTTTTACATGCCAGTCATGTGTACGCTGTTAAATAATCTTACAAAGTTGCCTGTCGTGGGTACAGAGGTGTTTGTAAGGGGTTTTACACACACAAAAAAGGGAAAATCCATTGTGGGCAGCAATACCCTTTTCAAGACCAATACAGTTTCTCACAATTGCTATAGTTTTTCACAACCTTGCCCCATTTTCTCAAAACTGTAAACACAAATTCCAATTGCTCACATGCATGTCCCAAAACTCCTGACTCTTGTTGCAAAAGCTACTACACCCCTCAAAACAGTTTTACGTGTGCTCAAAACCAAACTCTATCCTCAAAACATTAACACAATTGTCAAAATGAAATTACAATGAAGCAGTTAGTAAACACTACACCACAAAATGAAAAGCACAACGTTCAGATGTGTATAATAGCATAAGTTGTTTTTTATAGGCCTGAAAATGCATTTTCAACTGAAAAATAGCACAATTCGGATGTATATGTATTGTACATAGACTAAAATTAAGTGGTAATATTAGATTAAAATTAAGTAAGATTAGATTACTTCGAACAAAAATGTATTTTGGGAATGCAGTACAAATGAAAACTACAAGTGCTGTATACAGTGCTGCAAACAAGAGATCACTGGGCTTTACTATATCATGCCTTTGGGTTTGGTCAGGCCACAGCACCTCATCCACATTACAAGAAATGATGTCCCTTGCCAGGTAACAGGGAAAGAATGCCCTGACATGTCATATCTATCCTGGACACTGTTCCTGGCCTATGGCACAGGCCAATTCCATGGCCCCTAAGAAATTTCATAGATCGCCATCAACCCATGGACAAAAATGTGATCTATGATGGTGACTCTAATTTGATTAGCAGAAAAAAAATCACTCTTCCTCTTGTTCTTCCTCTACGTCCTCTTCCTCGCTATGTCCCTCCCTCTCTTGTCTCTGGTTGGCAGCCATTTTCAAGCTGCAACCTTCTTGTGGCTCTCAATTGGCTTACATTGGTGGTGTCAGGTCATTTGAAATGAAATAATAAAGTTTTGACTCATTGTGCTTAGCTACTGCCGTGTGTGCTTTATTGATGATCAAATGGGGAGAAGAATGTTCAACATTTTGAATCACATGTGTCCTACACTGCAAAGTGTGTTTTGACAATGAGAATGTGTTTACAGTTTTGCAAAGAGGAGTCAGTGAGTTTTGCAAATTGTGTTTTACTACATAAAATGGTTTAAGGTATTGACAAAAGAGTGAGCAGTAGCTAAAGCAATTGGGCAATTGGGCCAGCCAATTGGTTTTTGTGCTTTAGCAATTCAGAAAAACTGTAAAACTCAATTTTTGAAACCTTGCCCCATTTTCTCAAAACTGTAAACACAAACTCCAATTGCTCACATGCATTTCCCAAAACTCCTGTCTCTTGTTGCAAAAGCTACTACACCCCTCAAAACAGTTTTACGTGTGCTCAAAACCAAACTCTGTTCCCAAAACAGAAACACCATTGTCAAAATGAAATCACAATGAAGCAGTTAGTAAACACTACACCAAAAAATGAAAAGCACAACGTTCAGATGTGTATAATAGCATAAGTTGTTTTTTATAGGCCTGAAAATGCATTTTCAACTGAAAAATAGCACAATTCGGATGTATATGTATTGTACATAGACTAAAATTAAGTGGTAATATTAGATTACTTGCTAAAATACTTCGAACAAAAATATATTTTGGGAATGCAGCACAAATGAAAACTACAAGTGCTGTATACAGTGCTGCAAACAAGAGATCACTGGGCTTTATCATGCCTTTGGGTTTGGTCAGGCCACAGCACCTCATCCACATTACAAGAAATGATGTCCCTTGCCAGGTAACATGGAAAGAATGCCCTGACATGTCATATCTATCCTGGACACTGTTCCTGGCCTATGGCACAGGCCAATTCCATGGCCTCTAAGAAATTTCATAGATCGCCATCAACCCATGGACGAGAATGTGATCTATAATGGTGACTAATTTGGTTAGCAGAAAAAAATCACTCTTCCTCTTGTTCTTCCTCTACCTCCTCTTCCTCGCTATGTCCCTCACTCTCTTGTCTCTGATTGGCAGCCATTTTCAAGCTGCAACCTTCTTGTAGCTCTCAATTGGCTTACATTGGTGGTGTCAGGTCATTTGAAATGAAGTAATGAAGTTTTGACTCATTGTGCTTAGCTACTGCCATGTGTGCTTTATTGATGATCAAATGGGGAGAAGAATGTTCAACATTTTGAATCACATGTGTCCTACACTGCAAAGTGTGTTTTGACAATGAGAATGTGTTTAGAGTTTTGCAAAGAGGAGGCATGAGTTTTGCAAAATGTGTTTAGACAATGAGAATGTGGTTAGAGTTTTGCAAAGAGGAGTCAGTGAGTTTTGCAAATTGTGTTTTACTATGTAAAATGGTTTAAGGTATTGACAAAAGAGTGAGCAGTTGTGAGAAATAGCTTAAGCAATTGGGCCAGCCAATTGGTTTTTGTGCTTTAGCAAGTCAAAAAAACTGTAATGCCCCTGTGTCCACAGCTACTTCATCATACTGTACTCAGGGCTGAATAAGCTTACTGGTCAGCCGGGCCCAGGCCCAGGGGTCAGACGCCAAGGCAGGGTGAGGACAGCGGGCATAAAAGTAAACCATGTGTAATTAACTTAGTGGATCAAGTGGTATGACGGGTAGGCACACCATTTATGCAAACATGTTATTTAAAAACAGACCTTTCAGAAATATCACAATATTTCCTCTGAAATTGTCTGTAAGCAGTCTACAGCAGCTTGAATTGGAAGAGATTTTAACTTACTGTAAAACAGTCTTTTTAATAAATGATTTGTATACTTGCAAAGTTCTCAATGCCCTTGTTTAACTACAGTACCAAGGAAGTGTGGAGCTACTTAAAGCTTTTTAAATAGTTTAAAAATAGCAATATCTTCCACAGATGATAGGCCTGTGCTTCCTCGCTCATCTGACCTGGTTCCTCTGCCCTTCTCAAACTAGTTACACAAATGAAACATTTCTGATAACGTAAAGCTTCCAATAATTTCCCGGAGAAGAACAATGAGAGGAAAAGGGAGTGAGAAAATGCTTTAAGAGGCACATGGTACAGTGGCTTTACTTTGTGACTCAGGCCCTAATTTTTTCAGGGGAGCTGCACTTTCCACAAGTTCCACAGTTATTACACACACATGGACATGTAATACCCATGCATGTAAACCATGGTGTCTTGATGTGATGCCACAGTCACTGCGTTCACATGGTGGGATTGGTTTGGTTTGGGATTGGTTCACAACGGGTGGTCTGTCCCCCAAGTCCCTGTTCACATGCAGTTCGTCTAAGCGGATTCGGCGAGAGTTCCGGCCCTTTCCGTTACGCTAGGTGGGGGCGCTGTAGTCAACTGCTATCTTTCTATTATTATCTTTTAATACAAGGAACGTCTCTTCCACGCATAACTCGTGAACCACTCATCCGCTTGATCTCAAATTTGGACGGCGTCATCATAATGTTACCAGTGTGTGCAGTACCAAGTTTCGTGTTGTTTGGGCAAAAAATGCCAACGATATCGGTCAAACCGTGCCGACCCAGCCATGACGACCCAGGCTGATAAGATTTACAATGCTAGCTGCTACAATGTTGGACATAACTCGACTAACGACACATAACTAAAATAATGGACATAACACGAGTAAACATTTGCCCACAACAAAGCTGCTACGTAGGTAAGATGTATCTTATCGTATACGCAACAGCAGACTACAGCACTGCACACATATGCCTACAATGCATACAGACGACACGTAGAGGAGACTGAACTTTTCACCTCTCATTCCGGTTATTCCACATAGCAAAACAGTGGCTAAAGAAAATCTTACAAGTCAGTCAGTGCAAATGTATTTACATAGCCTTCTCCTTTCACCTGATATTATTACCCACTTAAACAATAAGGTGGTCTAAACAAAAACGTAATACTCTGGCACATCTTCTATGGGCTCTGCACTGTTCCTACTAAATAAAGACAATAAACAAACTTTCTGGCGGCATACGAACATGGTGTTCCAGGAGTTTGACGCATTCGCGTACGTGTTGTGCATTCTGCTGTGTTAGAAAGTCTGTATGAAGGAACAAACTGCGTTTTTTATTTCGTTGATACATGCGCAATACATGAAAACCAATCCGATCCCGTTCACATGGCAGTCGAAGTGGTTTCGAAACAGCCCCGGCCTGGAGTCGCAGGGGGATAAGGAAAACCAATTCCAATCCAAACCAATCTCCGTTCACATGAAGCTGGTATGATCCCAAACCACTTCCAAGTGGTTTCGACTTGTCCATGTGAACGCACTGAATGTTACCAGTGTGTGCAGTACCAAGTTTCGTGTTGTTTGGGCAAAAAATGCCAAAGATATCGGTCAAACCGTGCCGACCCAGCCATGACGACCCAGGCTGATAAGATTTACAATGCTAGCTGCTACAATGTTGGACATAACGCGACTAACGACACATAACTAAAATAATGGACATAACACGAGTAAACATTTGCCCACAACAAAGCTGCTACGTAGGTAAGATGTGTCTTATCGTATACGCAACAGCAGACTACAGCACTGCACACATATGCCTACAGTGCATACAGACGACACATAGAGGAGACTGAACTTTTCACCTCTCATTCCGGTTATTCCACATAGCAAAACAGTGGCTAAAGAAAATCTTACAAGTCAGTCAGTGCAAATGTATTTACATAGCCTTCTCCTTTCACCTGATATTATTACCCACTTAAACAATAAGGTGGTCTAAACAAAAACGTAATACTCTGGCACATCTTCTATGGGCTCTGCACTGTTCCTACTAAATAAAGACAATAAACAAACTTTCTGGCGGCATACAAACATGGTGTTCCAGGAGTTTGACGCATTCGCGTACGTGTTGTGCATTCTGCTGTGTTAGAAAGTCTGTATGAAGGATACATGCGCAATACATGAAAACCAATCCAATCCCCGTTCACATGGCAGTCGAAGTGGTTTCGAAACAGCCCAGGCCTGGGGTCGCAACGGGATAACGAAAACCAATTCCAAACCAAACCAATCCGCGTTCACATGAAGCTGGTACGATCCCAAACCACTTCCAAGTGGTTTCGACTTGTCCATGTGAACGCACTCACTGTAGCAGTTGAAGAGTGATGCTCCAACAGAGACTTTACTGAAGCGTTGCAAGGCAGACTGTGCACTGTATCAACCATGCATCTCCAGCAAACCTGCACTGCATTGTATATGTTGTACACAAGCCTAGGGCCTGTCAGGGGTCATCCCTGCACCACAGTCTATAAATAGAACAAAACTTTGTACAATAATGGTTAAGTGAAATGAAATATGACCAACGGTATTTAAAAGAAATTACATTTTTTAATAACAAAATAAACATGCAAACAGAAAACAATGACAAAAAGGTAGAATAAGAAGATTTAACAGCCAAAGGAAAATGATATGTTTTCAAGTTACTCTTTAAACTCTTAGTACTTTTGCAACATTTTATATACTGAGGAAGATCATTCCTCTTCGTTCCAACCAGATCAGTCCATGTGTAAGTCCATGTGTATGTCCTACTCTTAATCTTACTGCTGTATCAATGTGCTGCTGTATCAAGGAAAATCCTCCACTTAGGCCGATTAATGATGTCAATAACTGACTTAGTCCACAGGGGTTCATGTGGGGCTTAACCTATTCCTCCCATTTTTGCAACTACATATTGCTTGGCTAACCTGTCTTTCCGCAGATAGTGTTACTGTCTGGTGAACACACACACACAAACTAAACACTGAAGCCTACTGTTAAAAAGATCTGTAGAAGCTGTTTATTTTTATTTCTGAAAAAGTTAACTGGCATTTTTATAGCAAAGACAAAGAATGTAATATTGGACTTTTGGACTAAAATTTCAAAATGGAATGACAGATGTTCCTAAGATTGTGATGGTGTTTTATAGAACTTCTTTTTTATTGACACACCTGATTTATTTGCAGTGTATTATGAATGCATCATCGTTTAGAACTTTCATACTGAAAAACTATGAGTCAATGGAACAACAGAAACATTTATTTGTTTCACTGTTTCTACTACCTTACATTTTAATTATTATCTTGAATACTTGCTTAATTACAGTTGTTTGTAAAGATAGAACTCTACATGAACCTATGTACTTTTTTATTTGCAATTTATCATTTAATGGAATCTACGGCAGCACAGCTTTGTTACCAGATATCATAAGTAAGCTGATCTCGCAATCATACAAGATCACTTTCGCAAAGTGCATAACTCAGATATTTTGCTTGCACACTTTTGCTATTGTTGAACTGATGATACTTGCCATCATGGGATATGACAGATATGCTGCAATATGTACCCCCTTACACTATCACAACAAAATGTCTCCAAGAAAAGTTATATTTTTCATTGCAGTATCTTGGCTTTTTCCTTTCTGTACATTTCCAATGCTTTTATCGCTGACACTTCGACTGTCTTTTTGTGCTAATGTCATTCACAAAACTCACTGTGCAAATTTTGATCTAGTTAATCTCTCTTGCAATGACACTTCTATTAACAACATTGTTGGAATCTTTAATATGTTTATTTACTTATTTCCACAGTTCCTTGTGATTTTGTTTTCATATGTTAAGATTCTGAGGATCTGTTTACATACATCAAAAGAATGTCAAAAGAAGGCCCTTCAAACCTGCATACCACATTTGCTGACAGTTATAATTTATGTTTTTGGTGTTTGTTTTGAACTGATCCAAGTGCGTATCAAGTCAAAACAAATTCCATATGGTATAGCAATATTTATGTCTGTTTATTTTTTGATTATGACACCATTGTTAAATCCTGTGATATATGGTGCAAGTGCATTGAAAATACATATTTATCGGTATATTTCTAATCAGAAGAGAAGAAAGCCATCACCAGCATCGTAAAATACATCATCGTCATTCACAACAACATAAATGAACAAGCCAGCTACAATGAAGGAGTATGAAAAGAAAATAATAACACCTCTGTATTTTGAGAGCAATGGAAACATAAATTGAAAGATATAAAGTAAATGAAATGTAACCTATATTTGGCCTTTTTCACTTAATTCATGGTTTAAACCTATTCAGAACATGTTGGCTTAATTATTAGAACTTGTGTATGCTTTTTGACATAAATATGTCTGGGTATTTGTAGTTTGGTTAGACTGTCATAAAATGTGCTGATTGCAGACTGTGAACTCCCATGTGTTGACACTGAATAGGGACAACAAGGACTTCTGTTTAATTTAAACGTCATTCCATTTATTGTCATTTTATGTGAACAATGTGTATATTATGCTGCGTCAAAAAAATCTTTTTTACATGCCAGTCATGTGTACGCTGTTAAATAATCT
Organism: Setipinna tenuifilis; assembly: GCA_030347295.1. Lineage (NCBI taxonomy): Eukaryota > Metazoa > Chordata > Actinopteri > Clupeiformes > Engraulidae > Setipinna > Setipinna tenuifilis. The sequence goes on from CM059285.1 coordinate 16,934,995, forward strand.
TACAAAGTTGCCTGTCGTGGGTACAGAGGTGTTTGTAAGGGGTTTTACACACACAAAAAAAGGAAAATCCATTGCGGGCAGCAATACCCTTTTCAAGACCAATAATGCCCCTGTGTCCACAGCTACTCCATCATACTGTACTCAGGACTGAATAAGCTTACTGGTCAGCCGGGCCCAGGCCCAGGGGTCAGACGCCAAGGCAGGGTGAGGACAGTGGGCATAAAAGTAAACCATGTGTAATTAGCTTAGTGGATCAAGTGGTATGAGGGGTAGGCACACCATTTATGCAAACATGTTATTTAAAAACAGACCTTTCTGAAATACCACAATATGCCCTCTGAAATTGTGTGTAAGCAGTCTACAGCAGCTTGAATTGGAAGAGGTTTTAACTTACTGTAAAACGGTCTTTTTAATAAATGATTTGTACACTTGCAAAGTTCTCAATGCCTTTATTTAACTACAGTACCAAGGAAGTGTGGAGCTACTTAAAGCTTTTTTAATGGTTTAAAAATAGCAATATCTTCAAGCTTTCTCTGCCCTGATCACTAGCATGTTTGACAAAATGGTAGCAATAGTAAAGTTTGAAATGTACCGCATAGCAGTACATGGTATGACCACCGAAGTGTATTGAAGTGTGGGATTCGTAGGTATAGTGAGTTTGTGGTAGGTCAGTTTTGTGAGGTGAGAGTTTGTGTGGAAATGATTTGCTGGCCGTGGGCATGGATGTGGGTTTTGAATGAATGACATTCTGTGTGTTTGTGTATATTTTGTGCAGTACCAACCTCCTTGGCCTAAGATATTGGCAATGGAAAATCACAATTTTTTGCATTTAACTATATCACTAGGTGGCGATATGCTTCAAGTGAGTGTTTATGGGATGGGTTGATACGCCTCTTTAACACCGGCATACTAATACAAAATCATTATCTTGGGCAAAATGTTTGATGAGTTATTCAACAAAAACTGTTTTTGGACACCTAGCTTTGACGAGAAACATTGCACCCTGTGACGAAATGTCACAAAATTAGGTGCACATGACGAAATGTCACAAAATTAGGTGCACTTTTAAAGAATTTTAAGCTATGTTTTGAATTTTTAATGACATGTAACTTTGAAACAGTCCATCTCAAGATAAATCCTTTGATCTGTTTGTCAGCATTGTCTGTGGACGACATGTATCAAATTTGGTGAAATTCACATGAACGGCCTATGATGAGTTCATTTACTTTCGCAATCTTAAAATTTCACGGAAATTGTTTTCATTGAAAGTGGCCGATGACCAGTGTTGTCAATGCGGGAGTGTCAACAGATTTTACGACAAAAAAAAATTGGTTGTAAACATTAGCGTTGTGTAGATAATAGGCAAAATAATGTTTTGTACAATTACAGCGCTCCCTATTGTCCAAATTTTATGGCATGTGATGTGCTTTTAGAGGTCTTTGTGATGATCTTGCATGACATATTTTGTGCAGTTCCCACCTTCTCAATCCAAGGTCTTGGCAATGCAAAATCCCCATTTTTGAATTTAACCACATCACTAGGTGGCGCTATGCTTCAAGTGAATGTTTATTGGTTGGGTCGATACACCTCTGGAACACCAGCATACTAACACAAAATCATTGTCTTGGGAACAATTGTCGACAAGTTTTTTAACAAAAAATGTTTTTGGACACCTAGCTTCGACAAAAAACATCATCCACTTTGACGAAATGTCACAAAATTTGATGTGCATGAAGAGAAAGCTGTTTAGAGTTGGCCCGTCAATTTTCACCACATTGGAGCAATTAGAAGATGATATGGACTTTTGAAGAATTTTAAGCTATGTTTCAAATTTGAATTGACATGTAACTTTCAAATGGTTTATGTCAAAATAAATCCTTTGATAAGTTTTTGTCCATATTGTCAGTAGATGACATCTACCAAATTTGGTGAGATTCACATGAACAGCCTTTGACAAGTTTGGGTTCGCCTTCGCGATGTTAACATTTCACGGAAATTGTTTTCATTGGAAGTGGGCGTCGACCAGTGTTTTCATCGCGTAAGGGTCGATACGTTTCACGACAAAAAGAAATTGGTCGTAAACATTAGCGTTCTCTATATAATAGGCAAAATGACATTTTGTACAAATACATCGCCGTCTATGGGCCAAATTTTATGGCATGTACTGTGCTTTTGGAGGTCTTTCTTCATTGTTTTATTGTGCACAAAACTTGGGAAAAAAGGTGAAACTTAAAAAAAGGTGATTTTTGTGGTGGTGGTGACTACTGAACTGCGCCACCACATCCATAGTCTCACATCACATCCTACAGCCTTACTCTTCTGGCCTTTTTGACAGCAAAGTCGTCAATAATATCATCATATGACAGCTGATTTGAGAGCACATGGTTGATACTGATAATGGCGAGCCCACTTAGACGTTCCTGCTGCATCGTTGATCTCAAGTATGTTTTTATTAATTTGAGCTTTGAGAAGCTTCTCTCAGCAGCAGCCACTGTGACAGGGAGAGTGGCTAAGATTCACAAAGCAATCCACATGTTTGGGTAAATTTTTGTGAGCTTGTTTGCATGCATAAAGGCCAAGATTTCCATGCTCGTCATGTTGTTTGATGGCAATGATGGGAAATTTTCCATTTCCTTGGAAAGTGCAGTGTCATCAATGTCTGGTTGACTGTCATGGGTGAGAGCAGCACTTAGAGTTTCGCACTTCTCTAGCAGGTCCTCTGCTCCTAAGTTGGGGAATTCAAGGAGCACAGCAAATGTGTTATTCACATCTGCAAGGCTCTGAAATCTCTCTTCTAGTGAAGAGATTGCAGTATCCAGGACCACATTAAAAAATGTGGTTTCCATTTTACGCAGTGCATCTTGTATAGGCTCATCCAGAGACTCATAGCCAAACTTCCTTTTGGTGGTTCTCAAACGCTTCTGCTTCAGTTCAGCCTCCACATTCATCTCCTCGCACATCTGTCTTCCAGTTACCTGTGCAGCAGCAAATCCAGTGCTTCTGTAACTGGTGAGGGAATCTCTGGTTTTCTTCAGCAAGTCAACAGCCACACCAAGCTGCATGGAGGGTGACTGCATCAGTTTACTGACATAGTGGATCTTGCTGAGAACATCATACCATACAGCTGTACAAATACAAAAACGATAGGATCCAATCTCCTCAGCCAAAGTCTGCACTTCAACTCTAACCACAGGATCTGCAGCTGTTTCCCTCACCTCTAGAAGAGCCTCCCTGACCTGCCCAGCCTGATACCTTACTGCCTCAATGCTTTTTATCCTGCTTTCCCATCTGGTCTCTGCCCATGATTTCAGAGTGATCCTCACATGTTTCAGGAGAACGTCCCACCTTTGGGTGGAGGCTGAGAAGAGCTTGAATAACTTCGTCAAATGCCCAAAGTAGTTAAGGGCATCTAGCGAGCTTTTTGCGGCATCAGCTACTACCAGATTTAAAGTGTGGGACCCACATGGCACGAAAAAAGCTCTTGGGTTCAGCTGAAGCAACTTTGCCTGAACACCTTTTTTCCTGCCCTTCATATTGGCCCCGTTGTCATAGGACTGGCCTCTGCAATCTTCAAATGGGATGTTAAGCTCATCTAGCCTTTTCAGGATTAGAGTGGACAGATGTTCTCCTGTTGACTGCTCTGCAATAATGAAGCCCAAGAAATGCTCCTTAACTTGGGGTAGGCCTATGGCTTCTTCTGACACTATCCGGACTATGACGGAGAGTTGTTCTTTGTGGCTGAGGTCAGGGGTGCAATCCAAAATGATTGAGAAATATTTGGACAGTTTGACCTCGTACACAATCTGTTCAATTATTTTAGAACTGATGGACTCTATCAGTTCATTTTGGATTCTTTTGCCGAGGTAATGTACATGAGTGCCAGCTCCACTTTCCACCCTTCTGACATGCTGCCTCATCACGGGATCGAATTTTGCCATAAGCTCCACCTCCTTTAGAAAATTCCCATTGTCTGGTTTATTCAATGTATCTGTCGAACCCCTAAAGGCCATGTTTCTGGCCGCTAATGACTGAATTATTGCCACCAATCGATGTAAAACATCACGCCACCTTCTTCTCTCTGCCTCAGCAAGTCCCATCTCTTGTTTATCGATTGTGAGCTCTTTTGCAAGACGGACCTCCAAGTCTTTCCAGGTTGTCATGTTAGCACTATGCTCCTGGCTCTCCTCATGGACCTTCAGCCCGTGAGTTGCATTTTTCCAGTCCTTAAGCCCTTCCCTATTCAGTTTGTAATCTCTTTTAGAAAAAAGTTTACAGCATACAGAGTATACAAGCCAACTTCTTCTCACTTTTTCACCGTTGACTAAGATTCTGTTGAAATAGTCATGTTGACACCTTCGCCCATCGTGTTTAGGGAATGTAAAACTGTTTCCTATTTGAAATGGACCACTGTGAACTAACTCTGTTCGTACCTTATCAGTCAGAGGCAATGGCCAGTCAGCCGGATCAATCGGAGCAGCGGAAGGTCCACTTGATGCTGCTCTGTCACTGCTAGGCCGAGTTGTAGTGGCTGAGGTTGCGGGTGTGGAGGTTACAGGTGTGCTTGATGCTGCTGCTGCATCACTGCTAGTCTGAGTTGCAGGGATGAAGGTTACAGGTGGACTTGGTGCTGCTTCATCAGTGGTAGGTTCTGTTGCCGAGGTGGAGGCAAGAGGAGGATTTTCAAAGCTGGGACTGAGGAATCTCAGCAAAGCATCTGAAAAGAGAAGAGAAACAGTCAAAAATTATGTGAAACATTACATAAAAGGAGAGTACAAAAAATGGATATATGATATAAATAAAAGCTAAAACACATCAGTGGTGTTACCTACAGCATGATCATAATTCACAATAGATGTTTCTGAAAGGCTCGTTATAATATTAATTAACATATTGTAGGCCTATATACTGTATTAGTAGGCCTTGATATCATTACAGTGGGACGAAAATAATCAATAAGGATCCTAGAATAAAGAAAAAGACTTAAGTATTGTTAGTATATCCATATAGTAACTGTATTGCATGAAGGAATGTACACTGATAGAAAGTTTAACACTATAAAAACACACAGTAATGTTTAGCTAACCAGGTGTCAAATACAGAACAACATAAGTGGCACCTGGTGAATAATCTAGATCTACAGTATTGCTATAGGCCTTTTTACCTGAGGAAGGTAAGGGGAGGCAATTACACTATTCGTTTTCGTTATAGCTTTGCCATTCTATCAAAGTCAGTCCGATACTGCTATAAAAAGTATCTGCTTCTATAAACTGATGCAGTTAACGCTTGTGTCTGTCGCTGTCCTCAACCTTGCTAAAGCTGAAAGTGACATGTTAACCTTGAATGTTGACTTTTAAAGTAAAGAAGCACTATACAAGTAAAAAATAATGTAGGCTATAAAATGTTTTTCATCCATTCTTTGACTCCGCCATCTCAACACCGAAGTTCGGGAAATCGCCCCTCTCAATAATGCACAATTGCGCAAGCATCCCTTGTGGACAGGTATGCTTCTGCGCGCAAAATTGACAAAAGGCAGGAAATATGCACGCACAAGCACATCCCCGTCCTGTTCCACGGTCAGATACCAGGCGGGGAACATAGGACCCTTTTTAAAGAAAAGGGTCCTATGTTCCCCGGTCCCATACAAATAGCGGGGAACATAGGACCCGGGGAACATAGGACGGGGGGAACATTGATACGCTCCCCTATTTATTGACTAGCTTATATGACATGCTAGTAGTCAGTGACACTCTCAAATTTAATATTCTTTCTGCAACAGGAAAACAATCATGGCATTATCTTTACTGGAACATTACCTCTGTCTTTGTTGCGTTTTTCTTCCTCCTCTTTCCTTTTTTTCCTCCCCTGAGCACCAGAAAGTTTGGGACGTTTTGACATAGTGACGTTTCAGCTCGCTCCTCGCTCTAGCTACAGCTTGGCTGTTTGAAGCGGGTTTGAAGCATGTCCAGCAACAACAACAACAAAAAAAAACACGACCAAACTTCAAAGGGGCAACCCAGTATTTTTAAATGACAAGTTTAACAACTTAAATTCTTTAACAGTGCAGGGGGGGGGGGCGCCGAATGAAGTATTGTTTACTGGTTTTAGTGCTGATTTACTTTCATCCTGTGATGATGTTTTAGAAATATTACAGTGGAGGATTTTATCCCCCATCGACATTTTTTGCGCTCGGCGCCCCTAGTGGAGCTGCGGCGCCCGTAGCATTTGCCTATGTTGCCTAATGGAGGAACAGGTGTTCTATCATTCTATCCTACATATCATTTTATCCTACAAACACCCACGGCACATGCGCGCGCATGAGCAGATCACGATACTCCATTTCCCGCCATTTAAACATCATTTTGTCCTACATCAGCTGTTACTAAAACTTTGCAGAGCAAGCGGGGTAGATTAATGACGTAAATTCAACATTAACCACACAATGTAATATAATTCTGATTTAAAAAAGTGAGCGAGTCTTGAAATACAAAAAATATCTTCCCTAAACAGTTTAACTTTTCAACTTTTCATACTTTAGGTTGGTACAGTCATTTATTTAGGTGTGTATAGAAAACGCCAAACTGGTGGCGTGGTGGGTATACTACCTGCGTATCACGTAGACTAAATTGCTGGTAAACTTGAATTTTCATGACGTCCTGCATTCGTGTGTTGGCTAAAATAATACTCGGAAGTCTACATTATCCTTAAATGTTGGGTAGGTAGCCTATCCTAAAACATGTTATGGTAAAGACGTGTCTGATAGTGTCATTCCTCCTACCGTAGGATGCTTTGACAATGTAGGACAATCTGACAGATTACGTCTGTCGAGACATCCTACCGTAGGATTTTCTGACAATGTAGGACAGAATGACAGAACACCGGCCCTGGTTCCCACCTTCTTGGTCAAAGATATTGCCAATACACTATCCCAATTTTTGCATTTACCCATGTCACTAGGTGGAGCTATACTTTATGTGAGTGTTCATGGGCTTGTTCGATACAGCTCTGCAACACCGACATATCACAAAAATGTCATGCTGTTCGGTAAAGCGTTCATTGAGTTGTTCAGCAAAAATGTGTTGCCGTCTCCCCCTCTTTGATGGACACTGGCACAGCGGGGGGTGGGGGGGTTGGCCCTTGCGGGCCAAAAGCTCCTTGTCACTCAAAAAGTCCTAGAGCTACATGCATACAAAGATTCATGTCCCCCACAGTTCCAGTATCGGTGAAAAAAAGAAACGCTGATCATAATGATGGTAAAGTGAAATAAAATATGGCCAGTGGTATTTAAAAGAAAATACATTTTTTTAATAACAAAATAAACATACAGAAAAAGATGATAAAAAGGTAAAATTAGAAGATTTGTTTTCAAGTTACTCTTTAAACTCTTAGTACTTCTGCAACATGTTATACACTGAGGAAGATCATTCCTCTTCGTTCCAACTAGATCAGTCCAGGTGCAAGTGCATGTGTATGTCCTACTCTTAATCTTACTGCTGTATCAATGTGCTGCTGTATCAATGAAAATCCTCCATAGGCCGATTAATGATGTCATTAACTGACTTAGTCCACAGGGGTTCATGTGGGGCTTAACCTATTCCTCCCATTTTTGCAACTACATATTGCTTGGCTAAGCTGTCTTTCCGCAGACAGTGTTACTGTCTGTTGAGGAACCCATTTTAACACACACAAACTGAACACTGAAGCCTACTCTTAAAAAGTCCTGTAGAAGCTGTTCACTTTTATTTCTCAAAAAGTTTACCTGGCATTATATAGAAAAGACAAAGAATTTAATATTAGACTTTTGGACTATATTCCAAAATGGAATGACAGATGTTCCTAAGATTGTGATGGTGTTTTATAGAACTTATTTTTTATTGACACACCTGATTTTTGCAGTGTATTATGAATGCATCATCGTTTAGAACTTTTATATTGAAAAACTTTGAGTCAATGGAACAACAGAAACATGTATTTGTTTCACTTTTTCTACTACCTTACATTTTAATTATTATCTTGAATACTTGCTTAATTGCAGGTGTTTCTAAAGATAGAACTCTACATGAACCTATGTACATTTTTATTTGCAATTTATCATTTAATGGAATCTATGGCAGCACAGCTTTGTTACCAGATATTATAAGCAAACTTATCTCTCAATCATACAAGATCACTTTAGCAAAGTGTGCAACTCAAATATTTTGCTTGCACACTTCTGTTATTGTTGAACTGATGATACTTGCCATCATGGGATATGACAGATATGCTGCAATATGTACCCCATTACACTATCATAACAAAATGTCTCCAAGAAAAGTCACATTTTTTATTGCAGTATCTTGGATTTTTCCTTTCTGTACATTCCCAATGATTATATCACTGACACTTCGACTGTCTTTTTGCGCTAATGTCATTCACAAAACTCACTGTACAAATTTTGATCTAGTTAATCTCTCTTGCAGTGACACTTCTATTAACAACATTGTTGGAATATTTAGTATGTGTATTTACTTATTTCCACAGTTCCTTGTGATTTTGTTTTCGTATGATAAGATTCTCAGGATTTGTTTACATGCATCTAAAGAATGTCAAAAGAAGGCCCTTCAAACCTGCATACCACATTTGCTGACAGTTATAATTTATTTTTTTGGTGTTTGTTTTGAACTGATCCAAGTGCGTATCAAGTCAAAACAAATTCCATATGGTATAGCAGTATTTATGTCTGTTTATTTTTTGATTATGACACCATTGTTAAATCCTGTGATATATGGTGCAAGTGCATTGAAAATACATATTTATCGGTATATTTCTAATCAGAAGAGAAGAAAGCCATCACCAGCATCGTAAAATACATCATCGTCATTCACAACAACATAAATGAAAATTCTAACAAGTCTGTATTTTTAGATTTTGTAATTGTAAATTGAAAGATATGAAATAAATGAAATGTAACCTATATTTGGCCTTTATCACTTGATTCATGATTCAAACCAATTCAAAACATGTTAGTGTGAATAGAATTAAGAGTGTTTTAGTATTATCACATAATAAAAACATATACTTTTCTGTGTACAGCACGTGAAAGCCTGCACTCATGTTATGTGAATATTCTGTTAAAGGCGGGTTTTGCTACATTCTGTTCAAGGCCGCGTGGCTAACCACAGGTGCAGAAAAGTAAAGATAACATTTTTAAGGAGGGAGCCAGTGGGACGTTACTGACCTTTTTCTGAAACTGTGTTTTCTTTGTGTACAATAAAAGGGCTGTGTCCTGGTTGTAAGAGTGGAGACTGCAAACCAAAGAGACAACTGTTTGTCTCGGTGAGCACTCTCTCCTCTAGCGCTGGGGCAGTTTTAAAACTGAAACACGTGTCCGTTTGTTAATAGTGCAGGAAATCAAGTAGGCCTATTCCTCTTGACAGTTAGCTAAATGATTAAAACTTGTGTATGTTTTTTGACATAAATATGTCTGGGTATTTGTAGTTAGGTTAGACTGTCATAAAAAGTGCTGATTCTGGACTGAACGCCCATTGATAGTGAATAGGGACAACAAGTACTTCTGTTTAATTTTAACGTCAATCAATTGTGGGCAGCAATACTCTTTCCTGAAAGGCGCAAAGACACCACGCAGCACCTGGTCACTCCACGCTTGTGTGTTGACGGAAGTCGGGGGATGGGGGTTTCCAGGTGCTGCGTGGTGTCTTTGCGCCTTTCAGCGGTGCTTTGCCTCTGCTTCTTTGGAATATAGTCCCCTATCTAAATGCTGCTTGGTCAATTCCTTCATGGTAATTTGCATTGTCATTTGTACTTGATCTGAATGCACAGGTCACAAGAAGTAATTACAAAAACAAATCGAGTGAATTGACTCACTTTTGCCACAATTGGCTAGTTGGCAACACTAGATTACAGCGACTATGCTTAACTAAGCTAAGCTCAGATTCAATGAGCTGGGTCTGCTGGACAACTCTTCTGCTCATTTATCCAACTCGAGGGACTGTGGGGATAGGCAAACTTTCACCTAGGGGTGGCGTATTCCTTTAACATTGATGACAACAGGGCTGCTTTGGTGCAATGGTGTAGTCTATAGTCTGTAGTCTGTAGTCCGAGTTCGCCGCTGTGATTGGTTGTAGCCAAGTGGCAGCGTTCCAGGCAGAACAATGAAGCCACAACTAAACATTCTAAAGTTGCAATACCCCACATGTTATTTAGAGGCTGGGTGCAGAAGCAGACAACTTGCTATAGACTGAATATATTTACAGTCTGTATAAAAAAAGGGTTGTGGAGTCTTTCTTCTGTAGGCCCTGGGGGGGGGTACCTGTTCAGAAAAGTATGGCAAAGTGTGCAAATATGTGTTAAAATCCACAACCAGGAAAGGAGAGCACACATAACTGAACACTTGTGGAATAACGACACAGCAAACAGTAATGGCATGATCATTCAGCAAACGTTTGGGCAATTGGACGTTCTGAGGAGTTCAGCTTGAGGAACTGTTCTGGAACTGGTTCAAACTGTAAATGATTATGATCATCTCTGGTGCAATGCTTAATTTTACACTTGTGTGACAAGTGTCTACGGTAAATTGCAGTCAATATCACATGCATCATAATACCACATGTATGGACACTTTTGTTGTGATGTCCTCCTCTGCTATTGAAACAACCACAGGTCAATTTTTTACACAGCTATATTTCTGCATGTAAGTATCTAATGCTGGAGTAATAATCTGTGGCATACAACTTGGCGCAGCAAACATTCAGGTCCATGTTTCACCTCTTCCTCAAATGGTTGCATTACATTTTTGTTGTTTGTGATTGCAGTGTTATATTTTATCAAATCCTTTGATGATTAGGTCTTTTGCAGACAATGTATAAACAGAGTTTCTGATGTGGCTTCTCACATTATAATCTTTCACACGATAAACAGGATCCATATTACGTTAGCTGACATTTCTATGAATTTGGATTGATGCCGTTCACCTGATATACATATTTGTCATTGTGTTGTAACGTGGCTTTGTACTTGCATCATATACAGTGATATATTCACAGTTTATCTAAAGGCAGTTTTGGTCCCCTGCAGTTTTTACCATCCAAAAACAATGTTACGCTATATTAAATGAGGATGGGTCAAGCACTAGGACCAAGCGGAAAACAGCCGATGAAGTTGAAGCCTATACACTCTTTTGGAGAAAGGCAAGGTGACTGAAGGCAGGACCCAAACCCTACATTGACTGGCCATAAGGTCTACTGTACATACTGGAAGTGTCAAAATATGTTTTTGTATGTTCATGTTTTAAAAAAAAAAAAAAAAAAAAGAATCCATTACATAATGTAATTTCAATGTAGCGTTAACAGTACTTTTAAGATTTTTTAAAAAGACGGTTGATGGCAAACAGAAGTATCTTGATACAGTACTTTAACAGCAAGTGAATGCTGGACACTCAATGGGGCTCACTCTACTTCTATTGTACTGCAGCATTTTTTTGTTGCTGAATGTTGACAATATGCCCATATCTAGCCTGACAACTAAATTAAGGCACACATTGTCTATTGTACATTTCCTCTGTTTAACATAAAAGGAATCAAACGGTTTTAAGGTTTAGTGAAAGTTGCTGGTTCTGAGGTCCTGGTCAGAACTGTTCCACCCCACTGTGAAGCAGCATGCCGAGTGATCAGTAAAATAAACACAGTAAGCATAACCACGGTAACATCTAGAGTGCTTATGATAGGGTGACCTGAATGTGACTATTCAGTGGTCCTTGAATGGAAGCCTGCAGCCATTTAACAAAGCAAGACCATGGCAGCCTATACATTTATTAAAAATTGCTTTAATAACAGATGTATAAATTCCAAAATTAAAATGACTTTATATGGTTTTTTTTTCTGGGTTGGTGTACATAATGGACAATTAATAAATAACATTAGTCTTTATTTGTTGACAAATGAAAAAAAAAAAAAATGTACATGAACAAAAAAAGGCAAATCTGCTGCTCTTCATGACTTTGTACTCTGCAGGTAAAATTGTTATTAATTTTCATAACTCCCTATTAGTCTCCAGTTCATAGAAACTGTCAATAGATTTAAACTTATATTCTTCATATTAACAAGACATGGCGTATATGAGAAGTCCCGAAGAATTCATAATCAATTTCAACAAGATGTCTTTAACGGAGTGAGGATGTTTCAGAGCTCAATACAGAAGACATCTCTGAGTCCAAGATGACCAACAGTTAAGCTCCCCAAACATTACAGGTTTCTACAGATCAGAAACCCCCAGACCCAACCCGACCCAAACCCCACCCCACCCCACCCCTAAACCCTGTCCTTTGGCTTCCCCCCCTGCACCCACAGACACAGAGGCAGAGGGGGGACCCACACAGAGCACACAAAGCGGGAAACATTTTAACTGCTGATAAGACATGGCACACTGCGGCACTAGAAGCATCTGCAAACTGAGCAAAGTCTGCGCACAGACGTACAGTCACACACACAATCACACACGCGTACACACACATAAACACACAAATTTGTAAAAAAAAAAAAAAAAAAAATTAAAAGAAACACACAAACACAAGCGCGCGCACACACACTGATGAAAGTGTGAAGGGACTTCCGGGGAAGTATGGCACGGACACAGATTGGCATCTGAGGTGCTGAGAGAGCACAGGCTAGCGATGATGGGATCCTTCAGGGCACCGCAAACATGACTAACTGAACCTGGAGCTACTAAGGCAGCTACTCAGAGAGCTTAACGGACATTGACATATCACGCCTGACATTCATGAAATATTGTGTGTGAAACAACTAAAGTTAAAAAAAACAAACAAAAAAAACAAAAAAGGCCGGCAGACAGACTTACATATACAACTCAAATGCCTTCACTGTGCTGGAGCTGGGTCACTACACTGACTGAAACGGGTCTGAAAAAAGACAAAGCAGCAATGGTACAGACACAAATATGCATATTATGCTGTGTACACACAGACTCATCCAAATAGACAACATACATACACACACACACACACACACACACACACAGCAGACGTATCATTGTACCATATCAGTGACTAACGTACCTTCCTATGAGGAGTGAGGGAGAAATCAACCGCTCTACACACCTTTGACTGACAGTACTGGGAACGCCTCAAAAATTGGTACAAACACCAAGGAGTGGGCAGAGTCAAGCATCTGGTTAGAACAAGGAAAAGGGTAGCTAATAATTCATGGATTAAAATGTTACAGAGGAGCGCGTTATGGCTCCCTCTTGTGGTCGTTAAAAAACAAAAAAACAAAACCAAAAAAAAAAAAAAGAGTACTAAACCAGACTACTTCAAGGAGAGCAATCACCTTACAGAACAAACTTACTGGAGAAGAGAGACAAAGGCAGAGTGAGAGGAGACAAACAATTCATTCTTTGAAGGTAAAAAGGTCTTTAAAAAACAAAACAAAAAGAAAATTCTCAACATATGGCACTGCTCACAGTATAATTCATATAAGTAAACAAAAAATTTGAACAAAAATAAAATTCTGACATATACAGGAATGCAAAATGAAATCAAACAAAAAAGACGCAATTCCCACAAACTCTATATAAGTAACTCTATACACGTATGATTTTAAAGTGACAGTATCCAAGCACTGTATGGTATCTGTATGCTGTGCCAAAAAAAAAAAAAAAAAAAGAAGTGTGCATTCTCATATGCGCTCTCCCACCCACACACACACACACACACACACACACACACACACACACACACTTCTAACAAGTACAGTATTTAAAGAAATGAAAGGACAGAAAAATAAGTAGTTTCTGAAACTAAAACAGTTTCTGAAACTAAAAACTACAGAAGCCCTACTTCACGTGGCACAATTATGCGCACACACAGCCCCACACAGTTTTAATGATTAGATTTAGTCACTGAAATCCAGATGGGAGACGGGAGAACATGGTACGGCACTTTAGCCACAAAGCTGCTCTGGACCATCCCATTCAGTCGGAGAAGGAAGGTGGGGAAAGCAGAGCCACATTGGTGGCCATATGTGAAATAATATCATCTTAAATGCCCAGCTTTAATGAACGCTTTTGAGTGCCTTGAGAGCAAAGCCGTTTACAGACGTTAATTACTTTTGTGTGTTTATTTAGCCAAGGAAAGGGAGAGGCCTTGACGAAGGGAAACTGTTGAAGTAGGCTTACAAACATTTCCCGGGATGAGAAAGAGCGAAGACAGGAGATGCCGGCATGACCACGGGGTCGACTTCATCGGAGTCGCCAGCAGTGGCTTTTTAATTGGGAAAGCGAGACAAAAAGAAAGCGAGGGTGGGAAAAAGACAGAAAGGGAAAGTAACAGAAAGAATGGGAGAAATGAGAAAAGACAGAAAGAGTGCGAGATGGAGCCAGAAAGGCTTCTTTGATGCATGAGCAGATATCCTGACACATAACGCCTCCACAGATGAGATACTTCTGTCAGAACAGCGAAATAGGCAGAGCATACATGTACAAAAGTGTTTAAACTTACAAGTGTGTGTGTGTGTGTGTGTGTGTGTGTGTGTGTGTGTGGCATTTCTTATGGCTGCCCTTGCATGCCTCCTGTTGCTATTCTTTCACTGCCAGTACTCTGTGTGTGTGACTGTCTTCAAGATGCTGAGAGGTACCATGCCAGAGGTGTGCAATTACCCAGGCACACAATAGAACACAAGCACAAGCGCGCACACGCACACACACACACACACACACCAAAGAAAAGAAAAAGAAAGTCAACTTGGGCCTATAAATGCACAAGCTGCTCCTCAATTTCAAGTATGCTACATTAACCCCCCTCCCCCCACAACAAAAAAGATACTGCCACTTTAAAATCAGTTAACACAATATCCACAAATGTACATTTAAGGCTTAATTGTTTAGCACTAACAATAGTAGCAGCAGTAAAGCACTTCTGAATTAATAACAATAATAATAACAACGACAATAACAATAATAATAACAACAACAATAATAATATATTAAAGTAATCAATGACGATTCACTAAGATGAACGACTTCAGATAGGGAACCCCTCCCCTCGCCACACTGACCAATGGGAGCCCAGATCCTACAGAGCACCCCTCCCCTCGCCACACTGACCAATGGGAGCCCAGATGTTACAGAGCACCCCTCCCCTCCCCTCACGGACCAATGGGAGCCCAGATGCTACAGAGCAGAGTCCAGGGTTGGCCAATACTTCTTCTGTCTTAGTCATCTTCTCCATTTCACCACTCCAGCGCTCCTCCCCACGCACTTCCCTTTGCCTGCCCCACACACCCCTCCACAAAATGTTTGTGTGTGTGTGTATATTATTAATTTTGCTTTTTATTCTTCGTTCTTTCCTTGTGTCTCCCTCTGTCGTAATGATGCAAGTGCGAGACAAGCGGAGGAAGCTGTGTGTGTGTGTGTGTGTGTGAGTGAGTGTGTGTGTGTGTAAGGGGGGGTGGCATGGGTCAGGTGTGTGTGGCCGTGTGTGTGTATGTGTCGCTTGTGTTTGTGTGTGAGGGACTGATAGTATCCACCAGTCAGCTGTCCCTAATGGAGTACAAGTCTTTCTGTTTCAGTCTTTTCTGTTCACTAGTCTTCACCACCAGAACGCACGCGCACACACACACACACGCACACACGCACACACACGCACACGCACAGACTGAACCACTCGTCTCATCATCATGTGTAGCGTGCTAGGCATTGGCCGGTTGATAATGGCTCATTCTCACACTACACAGCTGAGGGGCTGGACACACAGACAATCAGAGGCTGGCAGTGTGACTCTCCAGCTGGGCTACCCAGAGCGTCCTCTGGGGGGAGCCAGTGAGCGCATGTGCCAGCTCTGGGCTGGGGATCCAAGGCTACTAGTTTCTATGCTAATGGATTCTCTATGCTTTGCGGATATTAAAACACATGCAGCTTATAGTTCGGCCTGACACAAACGCACACACACAAACACACGCGCACGCACACACACACGACCAAGCACAACACCGTGCTGGGCCCACACACTAGGCAATTTCCAGCCAGCGGCTAGAAGTGGTTCCCTATCCAGCAGACCCACTCCAGGTCCAATTAGGGGCTCGGTGTAATCCGACCGGGTTCTATAATCAGGAGTCTTGAACTCTGTGACATTCTGCTGAAGTGACTGTTTTGGAAATCTCCTTTCACAACCAGCTAACCCTAACCCCCCCCCCCCCCCCCCCCCCAAAAAAAAAAAAAAACCTTCCCATCCCAAATCAGGGGCTGCATATGGAGATCTGGAGATGTCTATATATTAGCTATAGTAATATATGCTTCATATATTAAGTTATCGTAGCGACACAGACACACATTTCTAGTTTTCATTCTTCACCACACACTGCCTTGAGGTGACTTGACAACCAGTGCTAACTTTTGGCCAAAACGAGATGACAGACAGACAGACAGACAGACAGAAAGAAGACAGAAAAGAAAGCCAGTCTGTATCTATACTCGACCGACAAACACTGTGACTTAAGAGGTCAACCCTGATGTGTACACTGACGTGTGCACGCACACACACACACACACACACACACACACACACACACAAAAGGACAGTGTAAAGCGCACAAGCCAAGCGCGAGCCAGGAGGTGGCTGGGGCCAGTGTCACTGACAAAGCGGGTAGACTGTGGCCCGGCCAGATGTCATGGCAACACAGTCGCCATGGAGACCAACTCCGCCGGTTGACCTGGGCCGTGAGGAGAAGCCTTTAGCAGGGGTCTTGCCTGCGACAAGCCTGGAGGAGTGTGTGTGTGTGTGTGTGTGTGTGTGTGTGTATGAGCGAGCGAGTGAGCAAGAGAGCGAGAGAGAGAGAGTGCAAGCGTACAGAGGGTGCTATGTCAGGATGTGGGCAGTGGAGGGGATGGACACAAACTCTCGCAGGATGTTCTTGGCCATCTCGATATTGTTCTGGGCGATCTGCAGGGCCTTCTGGATGTCCTGGTAGGAGTAGCCCTGGCTCATCAGGTGCTCGATCTCGCTGCTGAAGGCGGGCGCCGCGGGGAGCGCGGGCAGGGCGGGCAGCGCGGGGATGGGCGTGGAGGGGGGCACGGGGCTGGGGCGCCGGTCCGAGTTCATGCGGCGGGGGAGGGGCTTGGGCGGGCGCTCGGGGGCTTCGCACGAATCGGTGAATGCTGAGGAGGACAGAAGAATACGAGGGTTTTTACATCATAAAATCCTTCTGCTCAACTACCCAGCCAGTCAATACACTTGCAGTGGTCTGTACTTGAAATAAACAGTGAAACAACACCGCAGTATTGTTATATTTATACATCAGTTATTTTAACATAACATTTATAAAAAAATAAATAAATAAAAAACACCCTTTTGACATGCTAAGTACATAGGCTGCAGAATAGTCATATACGCACTTCTGCTGCACGTGTTCCTTACGGGGGTGACCATTTCCAACATGTATTTTGGGAGATATGCACTCTATACCTTACCATTGCTTACCTCCATTTATTGGAGGAGTTTGATTTATGATTCAGTCAGAACGACAGTGCGGTTTCCGCTAACTTATTATTGTACTCCTTCATACTCCCCCCCCCCCCCCCCGTGTTTTAATATTATGGTAAGACTGATACTTATGACCCTGGCATAAATTGGAATTTAACATAACTGTGGAAACTGGATATTTGTCTTGATATTTGCAGTGAATTATTTACAGCAGATTAATATCCATCCAAACATTCTGCACAATAAGCTGAAAACAATACAAGTCATTAGCACAAATACTGAGGCAGCACAATTTTTTAAAACACAAACTTTTTGTCAATGCCAAAACACCATCACTCTAAGAAAAATAATGGGGCCAATACCGGTTCATCGATGCCATAGAAGAACCCTTACTCTTCATGGAACCATCCAGAGATTTTAAGAACCATTTAAGCACCTTTATTTTTCAGTGTATGTGAAAGGTACTTAACATTGGAAATGCTTCGTCAGAGCCTTAGATCATAATGGGCTAGATTATGTCAAATGGTTCTTTTAGGAACTTCTGCCGCAACGCTTCTTTGAAGCACTGAAAAAGGTTCTTCTATAACGTCTCTCAAAAGAATCGGTACTGGCTCCATTATCTTTTAGAGTGTACATTCTCTCACTGGTGGACAGTGAGCTGGTGTATCGTTATTTGTGTTTGCATGTTAGACAGAACTATAAATACTCTTTCCAGCGCTGAGTGAAGTCAAACTGTTACACCTCACAGCTGTTGGGCCAACACTAGGCAGACAGACACGTCAAATGTAGCGGCTTTGCCACACCATACCGTTACATTAGCTGACGCTTTTATCCAAAGTGACTTACAGTTATTAAGGTAGAGGATATTGGTTACAATCCCTGGAGCTATGTGGGGTTAGGTGCCTTGCTCAGGGACACTTCAGGCATGGATGAAGGTGTAGGGAATCCACACACATTTTTCCTACTGGTAAGCGTAGGATACGAACCTGCAACCTTCCGATCCCAAGACTAGTTCCTTAACCATTACGCCACAGCTGCCCCCAAGGTAGCTCAAGTGTGGGCCACTGACTGAGTTGGGGGCATACACCCACCTGCTGCGCTGTTGATGTCGTTGTCGATGGAGAGGCGGCTGAAGCTGGCCGAGGATCCGCCCACGTCGGAGAGGGTGCGGCGGGCGGGGGCCACGGGCAGAGGCGGCTTGGGGATGTCGTAGCTGTTCTCCTCCTCCTCACTCACCGGGTCACGCTCCTGCTCACGCTCCCGCGGCCCGTTGCTGTTCACCAGAGGAGGCAGCTCCGAGTAGTCTGCAGGGAAACGTGTGTGTGAGAGTGTGTGTCAGTGTGAGTGGGTGGGTGAGTGAGAGTGAGAGTGTGTGAGTGCGTGTGTGTGAGAGTGTGCGTGTGAGAGTGTGTGTGTGTGAGAGTGTGTGTGTGTGAGAGAGTGTGAGTGAGTGTGTGAGTGAGTGAGTGAGTGAGTGAGTGAGTGAGTGAGTGTGTGTGTGTGTGTGTGTGTGTGTGTGAGAGTGAGTGTGTGTGTGTTTGTGTGTGTGTGTGTGTGAGAGTGAGTGTGTGAGAGTGAGTTTGTGTGTGTGTGTGAGTGTGTGTGTGTGTGAGTGTGTGTGAGTGTGTGTGAGTGAGAGAGAGTGGTTTAAAAAACTGAGTTATGACTGAACACAACCAATGGCAACAATACAACAGACATGAACATTTGTCCCATTTTGCTTCTACTGACCACCAGAGGCGTGACAGTGCTTTAAACCCCTCAATGTCCATCACCTACAGTATGGGGCAAGGAACTGTAGGTGGCAGCAGACAAATAGTTTGTGCCGCTTTTGAAAATATGTATTGTTGGGGGTGCTGTGGTGCTTTGTGTAGAGCACCTGTACAATGAAGTTGCAAGTGCCCATGGGGGCCCAGGTTCGAATCTGGCCTGCGTCATTTCCCAATCTTACCCCATCTCTCTCCCACTTACTTTCTGTCCTGCTCTTTACCGTCCTGTCTCAATAAAGGCAACGCAGCCCCCCCCCCCAAACCACCACCAAAAAAAGAAAAGCATTGTTATGCATTAACAAAGTCAGCTTTGACCTGGGCAATGCATGCCCTGTGTACCAACACCAAAGGCACACTGACCTAAGAGGTGACCTCTCAGCCAACTTCTTGTGAACATTCACAAATGACTGCCAAGCCCAACTTAGGGAGAGAAGAAGAATCCAGAAGTGCTAATTTGACTTTCAAACCTGTAGTCAGCACTGATTTGTCTAGGGATGATTTTAACTACAGGAAATTTCCGTGCCTTTGGTAAAATGGAGCACGAAATACAAAACACATGTAGTCTGTTAGACTTTGAATAAAAAGCCAAACGGTGAGGCGGCTTAATGTTGAAAGTTGACGCAACTCTGTACTGTACGTTGTTGTACAAGTTTAGCATAACCTCAAATAGGAACCACGTCCAGCAGCTTAAAATGTCACCCGAGACGTAAAGAGCAGAGGTCAGTTCTGACATCATATGAAGACTGGTAAGTGGACAAATGTGTCCATCCTGCTCTGGCACGCACACAGCCACCTCAGGGCAGCCGGGGGAGGGGGAGAGATTAAGTCTCACTGTCTACATGGCTCACACAGGTTGGACATTAATCAGGCTGAAACGCAGACAAAACGTAGGTAGCGAGTGGATATCTATTAACCTTGAAGACACTACAGTCTAACCAACACTGACAGGCACAGGAACAGCATGCACTGTACTGTATAGTGTGT
Organism: Setipinna tenuifilis; assembly: GCA_030347295.1. Lineage (NCBI taxonomy): Eukaryota > Metazoa > Chordata > Actinopteri > Clupeiformes > Engraulidae > Setipinna > Setipinna tenuifilis. Next base: position 16,955,233 of record CM059285.1, read on the forward strand.
GAACATTACATTACATTACACTTAGCAGACGCTTTTATCCAAAGCGACTTACAAAAAGGAGGAGAAAAACTAACATGGATAACGATAAAGCAGAAGTGTGTGTGTGTGTGTGTGTGTGTGTTAGAGCAGGTTTAACTTTTCTTGTACTCAAGTTGTGTGCGTACTGTCGTGGTGAATTGGCCTACTGGAGTAAAGACGAGTGCATGAATGCATGCGTGTGTCGTACTCATATGAAAGTCCTCTGCCTTCTGTGGCAACAGTGACAAGCTTATGGCCTTAGCCTGATAGTGGTATATTGTGTGTGTGTGTGCACCAGAGTCCCATAGTTGCTGTCGCAATGATGAGGTAATGTGCCTTACACTGACGATGCATTGTTGGTATACTGTGTGTGTGTGTGTGTGTGTGTGTGTGTGTGTGTGTGTGTGTGTGTGTGTCGTACCAGAGTCCCGTGCCTGCGGTGGTGGCAGTGCTGTGCTGATGGCCTGAGCCTGGATGTTGTACATGGCTTCGTACATCTGCTGTCCGTCTGAGTCCATATCGTTTAACAGAGGCCTGGATGACACACATCACACACAGTTAGGCACACCACATTATTAAGTGGCTTATCAAGCATGCAAGATGAACACACCACTTATGACTGCCTAATATAACCCGACAATGAAGCCTAACAGAACCCTACAATGAAGCATCAGGACTTATCAGCCTTCAGTATAAAATATCAGTTTAATAGCTTACACTTGAAGACTAGAAGTACTGTAAAAAAACTACCCCTGATCATATGTAGTAGAGCCACAATGGCAAGCAATACCTGGATAGTCAGCATTTACATAGCAGTTTTATTCTCAGAGTGCTGAAAGCACTTTACGTGTTAATGCCTTGCAATAGTTAACACACACAGACAGACACACACAGACAGACAGACAGACACACACACACAGACACAGACAGACAGAGACACACAGACAGAGACAGACAGAGACAGACACACACACAGATGGCGAAAGCCTACAATGCAATGTGCCAAACAGTATGGGGTTCAGTCGTGCTCAAGGACACTATGACCAGGTGCATAGGAGTTTGGAATGAAACCAGCAGCCTCCCAACTCCTTAGCGTCCCACAACTAGCAATGCAGGTCTTATTCCTGACATTCTAAATCCTTGTTGCTTTGGATACAAGCGCCTGTCTAAAACCTACCAACACAGGCACACACAGGCACACATGCAAAGTCTCATCAGTACAGATAATCTGTATTTAGTTCTGTTTTGTCACCATTCCTCGATATGTTTTTGTGTGTGTGGGTGGGTCACTCTGGAGAACAGAGTCCGCTAAATGCAATGTAATGTAATACAATGTAATGTAATGTAATGTAATGTAAGGTGGTATAGTGAGGGGGGCACCTGGAGTTGAGTGTGGGGGGCTGGGGAGGCCTGGGCGTGGGCTCCACTAGTGAGAAGGAGGGGTTGATGGGAGGCAGGACGGGGCGGGAGTTGGGCATCATGTAGTCGGACTCCTCGTCACTCTGCGCCCCCTCCTCTGCTGACACCTGCTTCACCGCTGGGAGAGGCCTGAGGGACAGGAAGAGAGGCTGTTAGAGGGTGTGCGCGCGCACACACACACACACACACGCACACACACGCACACACACACGCACACACACACGCACACGCACATGCACACGCACATGCACACGCACACGCACACACACACGCACACACACACGCACACACACACGCACGCACACACGCACACACACACACACAGGCACAGAGGCACACAGGGGCACAGGCACACACGCACAGGCACTTTGTGTGTGATAGTGGAGGGTTAGGAGGTGGGTTCTGTCCTCTGTATGGTTGCGTACCTGTGTCTGGATGTGTTTGTTTATAACTCAAACACGTACAGCCAAACATACCCACATATTGTGTACACCACCACCACCACCACACACACACAACATCTATCACACATGCAGACGCTAAAAGGGGTTTCATTTATAGAGCACTCTTCCATCTCGAGGAGCCTTAAAAGCACTTAACGTGTCACAGGCCACGGGGGCCAGCTGTGCTGCTGCCACCTCCTGCTGCTGCTGGAGCCACTGGGCCTTTCTCAAGGACACTCCACACACAGCCAGGATCTCTCACACACACACACAGCCAGGATCTCTCACACACACACACAGCTAGGATCACACACACATACACAGCCCGGATCACACACACATACACAGCCCGGATCTCACACACAGCCAGGATCTCACACACACACACACACACACAAAGTAACCAAAACACACAAGGACAAAAGAACATACGAACACAGAGCCAGTATAATAGTGACACACATATAGTCAGACCACATACACCCTTTCACACATTTACACACACACACACACACACACACACACACACACACACACACACACACACACACACACACACACACACACACACACACACACACACACACACACACACACACACACACACACACACACACACACACACACACACACACACACACACACACAGAAGGACGGACCCACCCACCTACTTACACTACCGCACAGCCTAGGAAGTACAAACTTGGAACCAGAGGAGAGTGTGCATCTGAGTGCTTCTAGTAGAGGTCGATCATTCAGGGCTACTATGCCAGCTGTCTGATTTATGACAATTGAAATTGACTGTACCTTCTAGAAAAACATATGTGTAGGTATGTGCCATACTGACATAAACAGGGAAATATTGGGGTATGAAAATTCGATATCGCGCAAGCCTGAAGAATTTATAAGGCAAAGACAAACACACACACGCACGCACGCACGCATGCACAGACACACGCAGACACACACACAGACACACGCGCACACAAAGACACACACACACAGACACACACACACACAGACACACTCTTACCTGGCTGCCAGGGCGTAGATGGCATTGGCAGAAGCCGAGGGTTTGACTTTGGGGTTGTCATATTCGGCACAGCCGGATGCTGAAGCTCCGAAGCTCTGAGGAGACAAAGCCAAAGGATCACCATTACACCTGCGCCTCACAAAAGCCCAACGACACTCCCCACGACTCCCTGGAAAAGCCCCACATCCAAGGATTAACCAGCGTTTCACAGGGTCAACAAAAAAACACGACGGGAAATCGAAAAAGTGGGAACAAGCAACATACTTGAGACACATTTATCATCAGCATCATATTTCTCAAAATTGTCTTTCCATCCCGAGAGCTGTTACTATATTAGATTGTGTAACAGAAAAAAAATGCACAAATCTGAGGCAGCCACTTTGTCTAATGGTTTTTCTCAGACTGCATGGAACCATTAGCTGCCTTCCAACATACTTTCTTGCTCTGTAGTTCCTGCTGAGTGTGCATAACTTGTAAGTAGTAAAAGGTCAGTTTTTTATGTATGTATATTTATACTCATACAAAACTGTCTTATTCATGCATTCATCTTTTTACAAAAATCATCAATTGACGAACATGTCCTCGCAAATACATCAGTCCCTCAAGCTCAATTAAAAAAAAAAAACCTTGTGTTTGAGATAAGTCTGCTTTTGGTGTTCTTGTATTGTGTTATATGCTACACGACTATCTTCAGCATGCCACAGTGTGTCATTGTATTTGTGCGCCATGACAATAAAGTCAACCCTGACAGCCTCACCACAAATCCCATGACTCTCCCCTTATGGCCACAAGCAGAGTACACGGTGAGGGTGCAGTGACACTTCAGGACAAAAACATCACACCAGCAGTGGCCTCCCCTGAACACCAAGTGTACCTGGGTGTGTGGGGGGGTGTCTCCTTTTCCACTGTAACTTCCCCCCCGTGACCGTGAGTATAATTACGCCTCAAAGGTGTGAGACAAAGTTAGCGGCCAGCAAAGCTGCCTGGCCGACGCTCGCTGCCATTTCAAGGACAGGTGGCCATCTGTTAGTTTTGGCCCTCTTCAGTTAGACACACACACACACACACTCACACACACTTCTAAATGGTGTTTTGTATTGCCAGCACACCAGCCTTTGTGTCTGAACAGAGCTGTGAAACTACCTGCTTGCCTCTGCTTGTCTAGTCACAGATCCCTGTGTGCTGTGGCTGCCCTACACCCAAGAGGGGACACACCACACAGCGGTGCTCACCAGACCAGCAGCAGGCCTCTACCCAGACCAGCAGCAGGCCTCTACCCAGACCCAGCAGCACGCCCAGCAGGGGCACTGGCTGGACCAGCAGCAGGCCTCTACCCAGACCAGCAGCACGCCCAGCAGGGGCACTGGCTGGACCAGCAGCAGGTCTCTACCCAGACCCAGCAAGGGCACAGACCAGACCAGCAGGAGGGGCACTGCAGCAGGCCCAGCCCAGCAGCAGGTCTATACTCAGATCCAGCAGCAGGGGCACCAACGACTAGACCAGCAGCAGGCCTATACTCAGATCCAGCAGCAGGGGCACCAACGACTAGACCAGCAGCAGGCCTATACTCAGATCCAGCAGCAGGGGCACCAACGACTAGACCAGCAGCAGGCCTATACTCAGATCCAGCAGGGGCACTGACTAGACACGCACCAGGGCTTTACACAGATCCAGCAGGGGCACTGACCAGACCAGCAGCAGGGCTCTACCCAAATCCAGCAAAGGCCCAGCACGACTGCACATGACCAATGCCCGTCCTGCACCAACTCCCGTCCAACTAACTGCAGTCTGGACATCGCTAATGCCTATTCTTCCAACGGCATGTCTGGACTTCCCTAATGCCCCTCCTTCTTAGAGTTTTCTGGGCTTCACTAAGGTCTGTCCTACTAAGAGCCGTCTGCATCTCACGAATGCTTGTCCTACTTAGAGCAGTATGGATCTCACTAATGCCTGTCCTACTGGAGCAGTCTGCATCTCACAAATGCCTGTCCTACTAAGAGCAGTATGGATCCCACTAATGCCTGTCCTACTAACAGCAGTCTGGGTTTTACTACTGTCTGTCCTACTAACGGCAGTCTGGTGACTTTGAGAAAGGACGTGCGAGTTTCTGCGGGCTGGCAAGGCTTAATGTAACCAGCACACACTACATGGAAATTAAGCAAACCCTCAAGGATTCCCACACATGCGCGTGATTTGTGGGGTAACCAATGTGAAGGGACGGATGTTGTGGGCCGTCTTTGTGTTCCGGATGATGTGACATCCCTCTGGGCAATACAGGAGATGTGGAGGACAAACGACTAACCCACATTCTCTAGACCGAGACGCTACACACTCCTGTTTTGAGTGTACTGAGCCTCCTCTGGTTTGACATTGGGCATGTCTGTGTGCATTTGTGCGTTATTTTTGTACACGACCAACTGTACGCATGCAAATGGCTGTGTTATGTGTGTGGGTGTGTCTGTGTTTGTTTGTCTGTCCTGCAAAGGGCATTACTCTGTGTGTGTGTGTGTGTGTGTGTGTGTGTATATGTCAATCCTGCAAAGGGCATCAGTGTGTGCGTGTATTTGTGTGTGTGTGTATTTGTGTGTGTGTGTATTTGTGTGTGTGTGTGTGTGTGTGTGTGTGTGTGAGTCTTGCAAAGGTCAACATTCTGTGGCATCTTCCTCACCAGATGGTGCTCCAGGCTGATAGAGCTGTTGTTGCGGCCGGCCTCCCCTCGTCCGTCCAGGGCAGAGGGCAGTGCCAGGGGGAGGGAGTGCCGGTTGGACAGCTCCCTGGAGCATCCTCCGCCCGAGCCCGCTCCCCGAACCTCGGCCACGCCCAGAGCCTGTGCGGTGGGGGCCTTGGGCACGGGTCGGGCGTTCCAGTCGGCCATGGCGCGGTTGGGAGGGGTGGGGGGCAGCTTGTCGCGGGGGGGCTCTCCCGGGGTGCAGGGCAGGGGCCGTCTCTGCAGACGGGTGTCCGGGCCGGCGGGTGGGGGCCGGTCCGGAGGTGGGGGTGGGGGCAGGTCCCGCTGTGCAGGTGGCAGAGGCAGGGGCTTGTCTTTATGGTGAGAGGGCACCTGGAGATCATGGAAGAAGCGTTAAAACACCAACACACACACAAACACACTTTATGGTGAGATGGTATCTGTTTGTGTGCTGGTGTTTCAAACTGGGTGCTATGATCTGCAGACATGCACACAAATACCAGCACACTAACAAAATAATTATGTTTGTTCATGTTACCATTTCAACTAATCTGCAACCACCAAAATCTGCTTAATATAATCTGTTATACCCCAACAGATGTATTGTTTCAAACACTATGAAAAACACAATTGCCATTGTGTCCATTAGCTGTGTCATTACAGCTAAGGATCATCACATATGAACATACACAAATTGTATCTTTATAGAGGGTGTAAGTGTGTCTGTGTGTGCAAGTGTGTGTGTGCTTGCCTTGGACGTGGCTCCTGGGCTGGAGGCTCCGGGGGGGTTGGGGATGCGATGCTGCAGGAGGTCTAACCGGGGGGGCACCGGTGGCAGGGAGGCCTGGGGGGCCATGGACAGAGGAGAGGGGGGGCGCTCCACCTGGCACACAACACAGAAAACACACACATGTAAGTGCAGGCACACACACACACAAACTTACGCTCATCAGTCATGCACATATGCACCTACTACACATGCAAAAATGTGTTGCCTCCAAAGGTACACCTGCACCACACACACACACACACACACACACACACACACACACACACACACACACACAAGCAAGAGAAAGCGGAATTCTAAGGCATGAAAACGCAACGGCTTCAGTGTGAAGAGTAGAGTGCATCTGAGCAGAAGCCTCAGTACATTCATGTATTTTTGAGCTCCTTCCTCCTACACAGCACTCAAACCAGAAAGCCACACACACACACACACACACACACACACACACACACACACCACTAAAAGATGCAGGTTAACACAGGTGCACTTTGAAGCGGAGAAATGAAAGACACTACAAACAGGATATCATGATGAGGGGAAATAACATCTGAAGAGACTGAGAGAGAGCAAAGGAAGAAGAGGTGGAGAGACAGAGAGAGGAGGCAGGAGACAGACAGACAGAAAGAGAAACAAAGAAAGTCAGCCAGAAAGGGGCTCTTGATAAGAGGAATGGAAACAATGACAAATGAGTAGGTGAAAAGTGTGGAAGCCACAAGGGATGATTCTCAGAAATCTTGCGTGCATATGAAAGAAAGGAGACAGAGAGAGACAGAGAGAGAAAAAAAAAAAGAGAGAGAGAGACAGAACTGAGTAAAAAAAAAGGATGAGAAATAGACAATTTACAACAAAGATCCTCCAGGGGAGAAGAGGAGTGCACATTCTTGCACAGAACGAAAAGAGACTGCAGAAAGTTTCTAGACCACTCCATGCCTGATTATCCTTCTCGTAAGACTGAAAAGCTAAATGCAGAGAAGACTTCAGTGTCCAAGAAAGGAGACAAGCAGGTATAGTCCATGCAAAATAGGGAACAGAGGCAAGAGGACAAGACAACACCCACACTGACATCTACCCAGGTGATTTTTATCACATCAACATAACTACACTGCCATGTACCCTTCTGAAACTTGTTCAAAAGAGTGGCTGTATGCACTTCCCACCAAAGAAGACAATTAAAGAAAGACAATCGTCCACAACACTGCAACTCTCCCATGTTTGTTTTTTTTTTTATTGAAACGAAGGCAACACTTTGACCCTGTTGGGTTTTCCTCAGGCACACTATTCTTCATCCAGAGACTAGCAGCATTGTGGACAATTCCCCCCTCTAAAACCTCCCACAGCAATCCCATGGTTCCTCTGTGTCGTAACTAAGTCACGTGACCCACCTTGGCGCAGGCCAGCTTGCTCATCATGAGGTGCGGGTCCTCCAGACGGTCATCGTCATCGTCGTCGTAGCTGGGGGAGGGGGCGCCCTCGGCCCCGTAGCCGCCCCGCCCCCCTCCGTAGGAGCCGCCGCTGTTGTCCTTGGGGTCGAAGGGGTCCACCACGATGGGCTCCGTGCCCTTGATCTCGCACCGGCAGAACGGGCAGCCCTGGCCCTCCGACTCCTAACAGGGCACATACACAGTCACACATTCACACACAATCATGCACACACAGATGCACAAACACAAAAAACACACACACCAACACACACACAGAAGCACAGGGGAGTGGTGAGCAGTGTGTGTGTGGGAGGTGGCATGTGTGCGGCATGAGATGTGTGAAGAGCTTGAATATGAGTGTGAATGTGAACGTGCTGGTGTGTGTGAATATAATTCAAGAGTGTTAAAAGTGTGCGTGAGTGTGCATCAATATTTTTGTGAACTGGAGTGTGTGCGTGTATGTGTGTGTGTGTGTGTGTGTGTATGTGTGTGTGTGTGTGTGATAAACATACCTGCCAGGCCGTTAGGCAGGACGTACACATGAGGTGTCCGCAGGGCTCGATCTTGACGTCCTTGTCGTTCTCGGCGCAGATCTTGCACAGCTGGAAGGTGGAGCCCATCTCACAGTACAGCTCATATTGTTCCTGTATGAGGGAGCAGCACACCCAGGGACCGGACCGGACAGGCAGGGGAGAGACACACACCAACACAGGCGCGCATGTTAGCAACCATGTTTGGAAACAAACTCTTGTCGCCACGGCAACCCCATATAAGTCTACATGTGCACTTATGGACGACCCGCCCTTCACAACACACTTGGCATCAAAGAAGCAGGATGGCTCGGACACACAGACGTTTTCATGCAGCACGTTACTGACTGCATGTTAGCTTTGTTAACTAGTCTAAAGACTCTTCTAACAACCACTAAACCAACTCTCAATCTAGGTGCCTCATGCTTGTATAATTCTCCCTGTTCAGGAAGTATGTGTGTCTGTAGTGTCCCTGCTCTGGGAAACTTACGTAGGCACATGCATCTCCTTGTATGTATGGAGGTAGTTGCTTACTTTGTGTTCCTCTACACCTCTGTTAGCTTATGTCCTCATTTTTGTAAGTCGCTTTGGATAAAAGTGACTGCTAAGTGTAATGTAAGGTACTGGAAGTGTATAGGTTCATGAGTGTAATGTAGAGGGAGGAGGCCAGTGGTTGGCCGAGGCTTCACACAGCAGAGGGAGCGTGTTGGCACGGACCTGCGTGACTTTGATATGGTCCTGTGGAGAGGGCTCACACAAACCCGTCAGATCTGGATTCTGGGTGCGACCATCCGGGAACAAGTAGCTGCAGAGAGTGGCAGAGTGACACACAAGACACGGACATGAACAACTCAAGTCATTATTACTATTATTATTATTACTACTACTACTACTACTACATTAGTAATAATTTGTTATTTAGTTATTAGTTAATAATTGGTTATTACCATTATATTAGTAGTAGTAGTAGTCGTATTACGATAGTAGTACAACTACCATTATCAAAATCACTTAAATCAACTACAATATTAACAACAATAACAACCAACAGCGACAACAATAACAACAACAATATCAATAATAATAATAAATAATTCAATTTCTTTTGTTATTATTTATTCCTCCCTTAGGGCTACATTTCACCGTCACCCATCTGCACAACAGCGGACTGAAGCAGACACTGAATCTGGCCACGTTAGTGAGGCAGAAGGTTAAGCACATCTGGCGGGCGCAGTGGGGCTCTAGCTGCCTGGGGGATGAGTGGCTATGGCGGAGCTCGGCTCTCTGGGGTTTTCACGTATAAACAAGCCGGCAGAGAGACAGAATAGACAGACCGACTTCCTCCTCCCTGCTTAGGTTACAGTCAAGATCATTTCTGGTGGTCGGTGACTGCGCTTTGTGAAGTGCTCCACCGCTGAGACATTCGCCATGCCGAACCCTAACTCCTCATTAACTGTGACAAGCCATTTAGTTACGTTTCTTTCCTCCCGGAACAAAAAGGAGGGGGAATAAAAAAAAGAAAAAAGAAAAGAGGCTGACTTCCACGTCTTCCAGGGAAAGCCACAGGCCAAATTACACAGCAAAGTTTCTGTGAGGCCTTACGAAAACAAGAAAGCCTCAAGTAGACGTGTAACGCAACCCGGCCCGGCTGGGGAGCTGACGGCGGAAATGACGCATCCGCAAGCACACGCTTCCCCGAAGGGGCAAAGGTCAAATGCGGGGAGGATTCTGAGGAAAGCCTCAGTATGTCCAAGATCGTGGCCACAGAACCCCTTTTCATTCCAGTTACGCTTTCAAACCATGTCAAAAGCCAAATCTGAGAGTGAGTGTTTATTTTTTCGAGTTGCTAAATTTTACCAGCGTCCCACGTGTGATGTCAACACCAGGTCTATAAAGCAGGAAAAGATCCCCAAGTTCATGGCTGACTGTCTGACTGCCACATGAACTGAGTTTTTTGGAGGTTTGTTTGTGAATAGATACAGTACAGGCCAAAAGTTTGGCACCTTCTCATTCAATGCGTTTTCTTTACATTATAGATTTTCACTGAAGGCATCAAATACTATAAATGAACACATGTGGAATTATGTACTTAACAAAAAAACGTGTTAAGTCTTAACTTTTTTTGTTAAGTGCATAATTCCATGTGTTCATTCACAGTTTTGATGCCTTCAGTGGGAATCTACAATGTACATAGTCATGAAAAATAAAAGAAAACACACTGAATGAGACGGTGTGTCCAAACCTTTGGCCTCTACTGTATGTATGCAAGTTGACTAGGGGAATGTTTGGGACTCACAATCCTTCCCGGAAGCCGTCGATGAGGGCCTGGAAGAGGGGCTTGTTGTGCGGGATGGTCTGGAGGATGTTCCCGTCCGCCGTCACGTAGCCGATGGCCCACTGGCCCAGACGCGTGCAGCTCAGACGAAAGATGTAGCTGCAGAACACACAGACACAGACAGACACACAGACAGACACAAATGCTTAGATGAAACATGGGCTTTAAACTGCAGTTGTCATTACTCAAACACATAGAGCCGACAGAGAGGAAGAACAGATACATACCGTGTTAAACACAAAAACAGTATACATGCTTATCTTGGCGTTTACATTGTTTTAAATTTCAAACAAATGCACACTTCCAAGGAAACATGGTGCATAGCTTGTGATAAAAAAAAAAACATCCATTAGCCTACAGTGTTTCCCCTGTACGCATTCAACTATGAGCACCGCTTCTAATGATCAAAGTAATGTCTTTTTATTTGCTCACCGTGTAAGCACTACACCCAATGGCTTTTTTTTTGTCTCAAACTGTCCATTTCTTAACTCAAAAGTTGCCAGAAATCACAATTTACGGGGTTATTTTCGAATTTGTAATATATTTGGATTAATTGGATTGAAATATTTCTCAAGTGACAGCACAACTGCTATAACAAAATCCTAGGGGGCATCCCTGAAGACCTGTGAGGTTAGACGCCTCCCTTAAGGTGGCCATGGATGAGGGGGCAGGGCAGCACTGGTTATTCTCTGCCCAACCCACATTTTTCCTACTGGTACAGGAATTGAACCTGTGATGCTTGGATAACAAGACTAACTCCTTAACCATAGCTGCCCCAATATAACTCCTAAACACTTCCCCAATGAAACCACTGGGACAGATGCATGACATGTCACAAACATCCAAATAAGGTCACATAGTGTACAAGACATATGAGTGTCCTTGCTCCGTGAAACTTAAGGCACATGTATCTCCTTTTGTGTACGAGGGTAGTGTCTTTACTCTGCGTTCCTATACACCTCTGTTAGCTTATTACATCCTCCTTTTGTAAGTAGCTTTGGATAAAAGTGTGTGTAATATAATGGAATATGAAGAAATCTGACAGGTGAGAAACTGTATTTCGGTCTGTGTCTTTGTCTGCCCGTCTGTCTGTCTGTCCTTTTTTGCCTGTCTGCTGGTCTCTGTCTAGTGGTCTGTCTGTCTGTCTGTCTGTCTCTCCTCAGGGGTGGGCCATAATGGCTGTGACATCAGCGTGGTTCCACAATCACTCCATTGAAGGGCGGTACCAGGCTGTGCTGAGGCTGCCTTAGTAGCACGCGGCCACGTGGACGACTAAATGGCAGCAGTGTGCAGTGCGTGGGTGTGTGTGTGTGTGTGTGTGTGTGTGTGTGTGTGTGAGCGAGCCTGTCAGTGTACGGGTGTATCTGTGCATGTCAGATGGGTACAGAAAGAGACATTCTGAGAGGACATGTGTCAGGATGCTTGTGTTAGTGTGACTGTGTGTGTGTGTGTGTATTATTGTAACTGCATGCGTCTTACACACGCATGTGTGTCAGATGAGCTGGTATCAGGCTGCTATCAGGTTTATGCTTCCTAATAAACCCAAAGCAGGGGTAGGCATGTGCTGTTTGCCAGGGAGGCTGTGGCCTGGAGGGAGTGTGTGAGAGGGAGTGGGGGAGGAAGAATGAGTAAGAGGTAAAGACTGTGGAGGGAGACAGAGATATGGGGCGTGAGGAGGAGGGTGTCTAATTGAGAAAGAAAGATAGCTGGAGCAGGAAAGAAAGTGTGTGCTTTGGAGGGTGAGGGGAGTGAGTGATAAAATAAATGAGTGTGTGTGGGGGAGAGAGAGATAGTGTGTGTGTGTGTGTGTGTGTGTGTATGTGTGTGTGTGAATCCAAGCCAAAAGAAAAGCGCAAAAGAGGAATTAAGGTGCATAAAAAAGGTGAAAGAGAAAAAACAAACTGATTGAAGCATAAAGACAGAGAGACCCTTAAAAGGAGTTTAGAGTGAAAGAAACAGAGAGACAGAAGAGAGAGGTAGACAAAACTGTGTAAGAATGTGAATATGTGAACTGAGTCTGTGTGCGTGTGAGAGAGAGAGAGAGAGAGAGAGAGAGAGAGAGAGAGAGAGAGAGAGAGAGAGAGAGAGAGAGAGAGAGAGAGAGAGAGAGAGAGAGAGAGAGAGAGAGAGAGAGTGAAATGTTGCGCTAATCAAAAAAGGTGTTCCAACTGGCGAAAACAAGCTCAAGTGTCACTAGCGATGAGAAATTATGTGGCCAGAAAGCTGTTGCGCAAACTGGACAAACACACAAAAATAAATACATGAACTGAAACCTGCATGGGTGCGCTGCTTTTCCTAACAATAACCTCTGTGACGAATATCAAATGGGTGAAAAGCCATGATGATGTACTAAACAGGGGCGCTGCAGAAGAGTCATGTAGATTACATTACATTACATTACATTGCATTTGGCAGACGCTTTTATCCAAAGCGACTTACAATCAAGGAGGACATAAGCAATAGAGGAGGACACAGAGTAAAGACACAACAGATATAAGTACTTCTACATAGGGATAGAGAGAGAGAGAGAGTTTTTTTTAGATTAGTGTTTGTTAGTTATATTAGTTTTGTTAGGAAGGGAAGCAATCTCGGAAGAGAAGGGTTTTTACAAGCTTTTTAAAGATAGGGAGGGATGTTGCCGTTCTTGTTGCAACTGGTAGGTCGTTCCACCATTTGGGGACAACCACAGAGAAGAGCTTAGAGTGACCTCTCTTTGTGAGAAGTGAGGGTACCAATAGACGATTTGTGTGAGCGGAGCGCAGCGCCCTGGACGGGACGTGAGCCTGTAATAAGACATTGAGGTAGACGGGGGCGGAACCTGAAATTACTTTGTAGGCTAGTGTCAGAGCCTTGTGTTTAATTCTGGCAGCTATTGGCAGCCAGTGGAGATCTCTAAAGAGTGGGGTAACATGTGTTCTTTTGGGTTGGTTGAAGACCAGTCGCGCTGCTGCGTTCTGGACCATTTGCAATGGTTTGATCGCACAGGCAGGTAGACCGACTAGGAGAGAGTTACAGTAATCGAGCCGCGAGGTGATTGATGCCTGTATAAGCAATTGAGCAGCATATTGGGTCAGGTACGGTCTGATTTTTCTAATATTGTATAATGCATAGCGACATGATCTCGCTACAGAAGAAATGTGATCGGAGACAGATAGACGGTCGTCTAATATGACACCTAGGTTTCTAGCCACGTTGTTCGGGGCAACAGTGACATCGCCAATATTCAGGGTGATGTCGTGGCAGATTGACTCATGGGCAGGGATGACCAGGAGTTTGGTTTTAGACAGATTAAGCTGGAGATGATGATCTCTCATCCAGGAGGATAGGTCAGAGAGACAGGCGGAGATGCGTGTGGAGACCGTGGTATCGTCTGGTTGGAACGACAGGTACAGCTGTGTGTCGTCGGCATAGCAGTGGTAGGAGAATCCATGTGAGCGGATAACATGAGACAGCGAGGTGGTGTAGATAGCAAACAGGAGGGGGCCCAGAACTGACCCCTGGGGAACCCCTGTGGAGAGGGTGTGAGTCGATGACAGATGTCCTTGCCAGGCCACATTAAAGGAGCGCCCGGTGAGGTAAGATTTGAGCCAGGAGAGGGCAGTGCCTGCAATGCCCATGTTGGCGAGTGTGGATAGCAGAGTGTGGATAGATGGGCTGTGATGGTGTCGTGTGTATTGTGAGAGTCACTGAGTGCTTGCGTAGGGGTGGTGAGGGGGACGTCGGGCGGGGCGATATAGTGAAAACTTTGATCACAATATATTTTTCCATATTGACCGGTATTGATTTTGATTACGATTAGGGCTGGACAACAGAACTTCAAATCAAAGCAGTTTTTGATTGCCTGGACTGGGCAGAATCACATGACAACACATGTGGTAGTGTGGGTGTGTACACACAGTGGAATGCACAGAATATAGAAAGAGGTAACAAAAGAAATAATAACTAATAATACACAACGATTATTAGCAAGTGCTAATGATTACCGGTTACTATTATCAGTTCGATTAATTTTCAGATGAACGTGAGCCTCGCTCCATCTGCTTGGCCTGCCTTACCTGCCAGGCTTGTGGATAAACTTCTGCAGGCGGGCCTTGACCTCGTCGTACGTGAGGAAGGCCATGTAGCCCGGGTGGGTCACCGCCAGGCTGTTCCAGTTCCGCAGCAGAGACGACCACGGCTGCATGGGGAATCAGAGAGGGAGAGAGAGAGAGAGAGAGAGAGAGAGAGAGAGAGAGAGGGAGAGAGAGAGAGAGAGAGAGAGAGAGAGAGAGAGAGGGAGAGAGAGAGAGAGAGAGGGAGAGAGAGAGAGAGAGAGAGAGAGAGAGAGAGAGAGAGAGAAATCAATGACACATTGTCCATCACTGCTGTGTGAACAGGATTAACGTGCCAAATAATGTCCATCAATCTTCCTCATCCCCCTTCCTCCTCTTCCTCACACCTTTCTGAAGAGATGGACAGCCCACGAGCCAATAAAAACATTTGCTAAATTACACACGGGGTTTTGGGAGGCACCGTCGAAGATGAGAGATGACACAGAGTCAGACAAGGGCAATGTGTTAACTTGGATCTGGATCAAACTGATCCAAAAAACTAAAAATTGTAAGGGGAAAAAAACACAGTGCCACCAGGGAAACCATGATATGAGAGGAAAAGCACTGTCAGGTCAATACCTACGGTAACAACTATAATAATGTAGGTCATTCTTCTTTTCTTCCCCTTTTTTTTGGCTGACCTTGAAACAGCACACAATGTGCTTTACAGACAAAATGTCAAGCGGCTACCACTTCCTCCACATTTAAAAAAAAAAACCTCTTTGTCCCTACTTCTGTCGATCAGACAGCTTCTTCCCATGTTTTATATTCACACGCAACTAAGCACCACTCACACCCCCAGCCTCATCCATCTCTGTGCTGATAACCATAAAGACCCTTCCCTAAATAAATGACTGGTTATTATAATCTGTGCAAGCAGACACACAGAGATGTCCCATCCCAAGTGCTTCTCTCTTGGCTAGGCTTGCGTAAACCACACCGAGAGTCTCAAAGCCTGTCATTAGGGTGGTGAAATACCCCCAGAGGAAGAGAGAAAAACGCCCACTCTGTCTGTTCGCTTTGTGAAAGAGAAGTCACCAACCAGCAGAGTAGCCCCTTTCTGTCAGCCTTCACCAGAGTAGAGAACAAGCAGTGAGAGTGTATACACACACACACACACACACACACAGACAAGACATGATTAAGCCTGGCACTGTTAACAAAAGGTCCTCTCTGTCTGATGTCATCTGCAGCACTACCTGCTGCTGACATCTCTATCTCACTCACACACACACACACACACAGTCAAGTCATCCTCCATCTGCAACGTCGTCATCCTCCATGCTTAGCTACTGACGACACTCCTCCGAGCACTCACTCTGTGACTGGCCTTCCAGTGGCCAAGCCTGCTCAGGACATGCATGGGAGATGATGGCAACACACCTACACGCATCCATAAACAGTAAAGCCTGTGTGTGTGTGTGTGTGCGTGCGTGCGTGTCTTTCTGTAGTATGAGAATGACCTTCAATGCTTATTACAGGCCTTTCACCCCAAATAGTTTCAGTACACCAATGCTTGCAAAAACTCTGTGCAAAGTAACACGCTGAAGTGTGTGTGAAAAAAATGGCGAGATTGAAAGTACTTGATAAGAGCTCAATGCAAAACCATGAGCACATGGAAACATGCTGTCCTAAACAGGAAGTATGTGTATGTGTGTGTGTGTGTGTGTGTGTGCGTGCGTGTAACATGAAGCTTCTCAAATGTGCAATGAACCGAGTGTGTGTTTGCATATGTTTTGCATATGTGTGTTTATGAGTGTATTATATATCTATTATGTTTCTTGTATGTCAATGTAACTGCATGAGTGTGAAAGTGTGTGTGTGTGTGTGTGTGTATGTGTGTGTATGGCCTTGCAGTGTGAGCAGCTCTTCAGTGAATGGTGCGCAAACTCTTGAGTAAACATCGAGGCTATTTCTGGATACACTCTCTCACTCTCTCTCTCTTTCTCTTTCTCTCTCAATCCCTCCCTCTCTCTCTCTCTCTCTCTCTCTCTCCCAACGCTCCTCCTATCCTATCAGTCTCATCCCAGCTCAGGCCAAACTCATCCCTCTGCATCATTAACTCCCTTAGTCATTTAGGGCGGGGTGGGGGTGATGGCTGGGAGATTAGCACCCCACGCTGCTAGGCACCGCTGGCTCTATCTGTGCAGATCATCTCCATATTTAAATCAGCCTATGACTGGAGCCGTGCGGTCACTGCCGGTCGCAGGTCACGCTAGCAGGGCTGACTGCTGTGACTGCATCGGCCACACTTCTCTGCGTGGAAATGGACCAAGAGTGCATCGGCCAATCAGAAGTGCGTGACGCGTGACGGAGAAGCCTGACAGCACATCTAATGCCCCCCCCCTCAACGCTGTGGTGAGGGGGGGGCACAGCAAGCTGCTCCATCCATTACTGCACTGTTGGTTGGTGCATAAAGGGAATGTGTGTGTAAGTGTATCTGGAGGGGGGGGAACAGAGTGTGTGTATGTTGTGATCGATGTGTATGAGTGAAGTGTGTGTATGTGATGGGGCTGGGTGGGGCCAATAAAGGTAAGTAATGTTAGCATTAGCCGCTCAGCAGGAAAGCCAACATGAGCCACTGCTGCAGTGACTGTGCTGCCAACCACTTACGCTAATGATGTACCATCATGCTGCCAAAGCGTGCATCCCTTTTACTGGGACTTCTGCAGTCTGTGTGTGTGTGTGCGCCATCATGCTGTGTCTACGATCATGCAGCCAAATGTGCATCTCTTTAGATTGAACTCTACGGTGTGTGTGTGTGTGTGTGTGTGTGTCAGGGCTCAGGGTTATGCAAGAGCATCACGGAAGCAGACGAACTTCTAACGCGCTAATGATCTCCAGAACTTTGCTCCCAGTTTGCCAAAACACACACTCACACACACTAATAGTTCTAAATCCTCTTCGACCGCAAGGACTTCACCAAAGCGCTTGTGAAAAATGGATGGAGCCGGGGGTATTGCAGACAGACAGACAGAGAGAGAGAGAGATGGAGAGACAGACAGAGAGAGAGACAGAGAGAGAGAGACAGAGAGAGAGAGAGAAAGACAGAGAGAGAGAGAAAGACAGAGAGAGAGAGAGACAGACAGAGAGAGAGAGAGACAGACAGAGAGAGAGACAGAGAGAGAGACAGAGAGACAAACAGGCAGGCACGAGGAGCAAAATTAATCTACCCGGCGTGAGGCAGATCTGGTCCTGGAGACGTGAACATAGCAGGAGGAGAAGATGAGCTGGCCTGCAGGAAACAGCAGGCTGAGCCGTTTTAATCAGCTGCAGAGAACAGCATGGGGCCGACACACTACACACTACACACACACACTACCCTTTTCACGCCAGAACCGATCCTCAGTCCCATCCAACAGCGGAAGTCCTGACTGACCCAAAAGTCGACTCCAAGTGACCTGTGAAAGCTTTAAATATTTACATCACTATGTCTACCACCATTAACCACAGGAAGTAGACTCCTGAAAGGGTGTTTCCCCCACATATAGATAGCTGCAACCCTTTCTTCAAACCTTAAGTCTAATTTTTTAACATGATCTTTCTGATTTCTCAGATGTAATACACTGGCTTCTCCAGCAGACTGCTGTAGACTGATTGACAGCTGTGTTAGTAGCAGTCTCATGGGGGCACGTCTACAGCTGCTCTCAGACTCAAGACTCACACTGACCTCACAACTTCTTCTGATTTTTTTGTGTGAAAGAATTGGAAATCTCTGTTGTCAATTTTTTTGCTGAGATTCAAAAAAGAAAGTAAGTAGTCTCTGGAGTTTGTTTTCACCAGAGCTAAATTTTCAATGAATGAACTAAAAAAATCTATAAGGATTTGATGTCTGAAGACACCTTGTGAGAGGAGAAACCCACCTGAAAGAGCCTGGTGAAGATGTCGAACTCGAAGACGGAGATGTAGTCGTTGCACGTGAGGTCTATGGTGGACTTGAGGGCCATGGCCTCCAGCCCGGAGCTGATGGGGTGGAACTCATGAAGGGCCTGCCGGAACATCTTCCACGGGACGATGGTCCTGATGCACACACACACACACGCCAAAGCCACAAATTAAACGAAGAGTGAAAAAGACACAGGGAGCACACACAAAAACACACAGGTGCAGAAACGTCAGAAAGACAACCTCACAAAAAACACAGACACACACACACAGAGCACAAAAAGTTAGAAAAGATAGACACACACACAATATCCCACTACAGCACACACTCGTGTCTGAACTAAATGTGAAGAGTTTCGGTTTCCAGCTCAGTACACCTATGTTGTAGTAAATCAGTCTAGACATGCAACATTAATAACTCAATGTTCACACAACCTACAACCAAAATGGGTTTTATATTTAGGACACAGCAGTGGGTGAAGGGTACTCGCGCGCACACGCGCACACACACACAGACACACACAGACACACACAGACACACAGACACACAGACACACAGACACACAGACACACAGACACAGACACAGACACAGACACACACAGACAACTCAGGACTACACGGAGGATGGGTGTTGGAAAAACAGTTTATGGGCACTGGTTAAAAAGTACTGCCGAAAAAGGGAACCGATTCCTTTTGGAGATATTTTAGGTCTCAGGCCCAGGGGACTTTAATGTGGGCCACGGCTCTTAAGCAGACGGAGGCAAGGCCAACAGTGCGGAGGGAAGTGAAGGTGTGGTGGGTCTACCAGACACAGAACCAGAACCAGGAGGGCGGGCTGAGGCGGGACGCCCCCCCCCAGGCAAAGTTAAAGCCAGAACTCACTTGTCTCCGAAGGACCTCCTCCAGAACTCGGCGGCGTCGGCCTTGGTGATGCGGAAGTTGTCGCCCTGGAAGAGGCCGTTGGGGAAGATGGCCTTCAGCTCGGCCAGCATGTGACTGAAGATCAGCGACAGCTTGGTCAGGTTCCTCCTGCGGGGGACATCACAGGGGGAGGAAGTGCATGTCAGTACAATCTAATCTTACTTTATCCCAAGTGCTCAAGTGCTTTTAGTATAGCCTATTTTACTAGTTGATAAGACAAATGTAATTCCAATGGATGAATGAGGTCACGAGAGGACAGCAGTCTCGCCTGTGTGATACACGAAAACTTGGCAAACGCTCAGACATTACAGACAGACACACACACCCCAAAACAACAGGCAGCAATTCAGTGGCTCACACTCCATCCACCTGCTAGGGCCAGGTAATGCAAAATAATGTATTTGTTAATGCAGACTAATGACCATGCAACAACTATGACCACATCATGATACAGCATCACGATATGTATTGTAATATAGTTTAAGTCACAAAACACTTTTGGAACTTATTTTCTGCTACCTGACTGTCATAATGTCAGAAGATAATCAACCCCTATGATGATGAGACATAGATTCTTTATTGTTATCGTTACTTTACCTTGCAAACAGCATGTGGAAAACATAGGCACTCCACAATGGTATGACATCACAACCATGCCGTAACATCATAGATAGCTTTCCACTCCCCATATACAAAGTCTTACATTTACAACTCAACATACACCCCTCCCTCACATATACAACCCCCACCACACACAAATACATATTTCACCGTATTACACCAACAAACAACATGCCAAAATGTGTCTTTCATACTTCCTCCTCATATTCTACAAGTGGACACAGGCAGTGCTGCTGTGGATATATTATTTTATTTTTTTAAGAAGAAAAAATTGAGAGAGCTCAGCAGAGTCTTCCATTAGAGACATAATGGCAGGTGACTGCACTATAAAACTCCTGACATTGTAAAGTGCCCCCGAGCTAGTACAGAAGAGAGCTACAATTCTTCATTCATCCTCAGTGAAGGTGGAGCACCTTGGTTTGGTGTAAGAAAGATGGGAGGAGGGAGGCAGGCAGGCAGGAAGAGGACAATAAGGGGGGTGGGGGTGGGGGTGGGACAGAAAGAGAGTGAGTGAGCGAGCACAATAAAAGAGCAAGCAAACAAGTGCATGACAGAGAAAGGGAGAGAGAGAGAGAGAAGATAGAGAGAAAGAGAGAGAGAGAGAAGAGGGAGAGAGAAGAGGGAGAGAGAAGAGGGAGAGAGAAGAGGGAGAGAGAAGAGGGAGAATGAGTGAGTGTGCTCTAAAGGCCTGTGGGGACATAGCTGGGGTGGAAGTGGAGGCTGCAGACTGGACATGCCTGCTGCATACTTCTGATTCCTCACACCCTGGGCATGCAAGTGACAGAGGGAGAGAGAGAATGAGGGGGGGGAGAGAGAGAGAGAGAGAGAGAGAGGGGGAGAGAGAGAGAGAGAGAGAGAGAGAGCGAGAGAGAGAAGAGGGAGAGAAGGAGAGAAAGATAGTAAGGAGAGAGACAGAAAGAGACTGTGTGTGTGTGTGTGTGTTTGAGAGGGGGAGACAGGGAGGGAGGGGAGAGAGAGAAAGAGAGATAGAGAAAGAGAGATAGAGAAAGAGGGAGAGAGAGGTGGAAGGGGAGAGATACTCGTGGAGAGACAGAAGCAGGTTTTGTAGCTGCAAAGAGAGAGAGGGAGAGACCAGGAGAGAGAGCGGGAGAGAAAGGGAGAGCGAGAGAGAAAGGGAGAGCGAGAGAGAAAGGGAGAGCGAGAGAGAAAGGGAGAGAGAGCGGGAGAGGGAGAGAGCAGCAGCAGGAGGAGGAAGTGGGAGAGAAAGCCATGATTTACTGGGCAGCACAGTGGGGAATTGTGCAAGAAGGCCCAGGACACCCAACCAGCGAACAGCACAGCAGTGCAGCTGCCTACCCCACTTTCCCACATGACACACACACACACACTCACACACACACACACGGAGGGAGGGAAGGAGAGAGAGGAACACAGACAGAGAGAGAGGAAGAGAAAGCGCGAGACATAAAGAGGCTGAAAGAGTGCGACACCAAGAAAGAGAATTGGGAGAATGAGAAGGAGGGAGAGTGAAGGGAGAGAAGTAGGTTGAGTGTGCGAGAGAGAGAGAGAGAGAGAGAGAGAGAGAGAGAGAGAAAGATAGAGAGAGAGAGAGAGAGAGAGTTAGAAAGACAAAAGGAGAGAGGGGGAGAGGGAGAGAGAAGTGGAGAAAGAGGCGAAGAGCCGTGATGGCATGATGAAAGGGACGCTGAAGGGGATGGGCTGATAAGGAGAGAGAGAGAGAGAGAGCGAGGCGGTTGGATGCTCTCGTGGGACTTTTTACAGACTGATCGTTTTCTGATCTAGCTGATTCACAGTTCTCTCACTGATGGCATCATTCACTACCCCACCCCCACCCCCCACACACACACCTATTCAACACTACAGTAAGTGTGTGTGTGTGTGTGTGTGTGCGTGCGTGCGAGTCATTTTTCAGAGGAACTTCAGAGATGAGAACAGACAACCATCATCCTCCCAGAAGGGACAGCAGCTCTGACATCCAGAGAGCTGGCGGAGAGAGCGGCGGTTAACACTTTGGCCGAGGCAGGCAAGCGAGCGAGCGCCACGAGCCAGCCCCCCCCCCCCACAGCTTTGGGTGGCCCCGCCACGGCCGCTGGTGGGGGAGAAAGCAAAGTCCCAGACCTAGCAAGGTAGGTATGGCAGAGAGAGAGAAACGTCACGTCCAAACGATACGAGCAACAGAACTACCCAGAGCTCATCTAGGCCTATAGACCAGGAGAATCAGATCACAACTTGTCGTCTTTGTGCCCCAAATTAGCAACATTTCACTAACTGGCCATGTCATCTCACTAACATTTCTACAGCAGTTATTATTCCAGGTTATCTAAACAGTGCACCAACATGAACACTGACACAATAATTTTCGTCTGATTTAAATAGTTCATACACAACATGTCTTAAGTTACAGGCCTTAAAATTCTTATGCTGACAATAGCTTCTGGTTCTGAGAGACCAACGATCATGTGTGGTCAAGCAAGAGCATATATATAGTAACTGGCCTGCAGTCTTCAGACAGTTACGGTCACACCTGAAATACATGTTGTTACACTGTACTTAACTGACAGTAAAATAAAGTGTGCAACTATGTAAACATTATGTACTTACACTGTAAAATTTGGTAAGGGTTAGGTATGCACAGTGAAAGTACAATAACCTAACATATTACATGTAGATGCACTAAAAAAAAAAAAAAGAATGTCTTACATAGCCAGAATAAGTGTTTCGAGGTTATTAGAAAAGTGCCTTAAAAAAACATGTACCTTATCTTGCACAGGCAATAGCTTATCAAATGTAAAAAACTTGCGGAATTCTAATAGGCAAATGCAGAACAGCGGCTTCCGCTAGTCTGAATAGAGGCGGATTGGTGACTCGATCTGTGCTCCAGGAAGTGGACAGTAAAATATTTGGTATAGAGGATAAGTTCAGCAGAAACACAGCACTGGTGTGGTTGTATGGGTGCAAAGGGGAGGGGTGTTTGTACATAGCACAAAATGTCTGCGTTATTCGGAGTGTGTGGGTGTATTGTGTATAGTGTGTGTGTGTGTACTGTGTATAGTGTGTGTGTGTGTCTGAGGACATGCTTGGGGCACTGTATGTGTGTGTGGGAGTGTGGTGGCAACAGGCTGTCAATGGTTCACAGCTGTGGTCATCAGAACACATGCCCTCACATTCTTACACACACACACACACACACACACACACACATCAACCTTAGACATCAAGGCCAGTGGGCCTGTTCTGTAGCTTGCCCAGTTATGTAGGCTAAAAGGTAGGGCAGAGGTTAGGTAGAGACAGCATGGCCATATCAGAGGGACGCTATGCATTCTTCAGTTTGGCCTGCGTGTGTGTACGTTTGTATGTCATCATTGAGAGGGCAAAGAGGAACTGGTGATTGTCACAAAAGGCCCTCTGTGTGAGTGTGTGTGTTTGTGTGTGTGTGCGCAAGTGTGAGTGTGTTGCGTCTGTGTTTAGGCAGCGCTCCAACATAGGAGCTGTGGCAGCAGAAATGCTTGGGTCTGCTCTCGCCCTTCACACACTGGGAATGGCTTTACCTTAACACACAGACCACCCAATCCTCACACTCTCTGTCTCACACAAACACACACACACACATACGGGCTGTTTGGTGTGTTTACAGCCCCTGAGTAAACAGCATCCCTGGACAGATATTGAAGGCTCCGTGTGCGTGTGCGTGTGCGTGTGTGTGTGTGTGTGCGTGCGAGCGAGCAGTCTGCCAGCTGATGTAGGGAGCAGACTATGAATGAGCCACTGAGCTCATGCTCTTCAACCTGCTCTCTCTCTCTCTTTCTCTCTCTCTCTCACACACACACACACACACACACACACACACACACACACACACACACACACACACACACACACGTTTGCTTAATCACATAGATGCCCTCACCCACCCACCCACCAATACACACAACTAGACAACTTCATTCAATCAATCTCTCTAGACCAATAAATCCCTTTTCAGCTGCCATTTACGTCCCTCTAATTTCCTACTACCAATTAACTAATTCCACCCCCCCCACCCACTGCGAGGGAGTTTGAATGAGCCTGATGTCTTTGCCCATCTCTGCTCCCTGCCTGCCTTTGTCTCGTACAGGACATGGGGGGTACGTGGGCGTGAAGTGTTGGTCAAGAAGGGGGGGGGGGGGTAGTCGCCCAGCTGCACCTCGACTCAATGGGCTCACTCATCAGCTGCTGGGACACACACACACACATACACACACATACACACACACACACACACACGGAGACAGACAGACACACACACCCCTGGTAGTTCTCTTTTTTTTCCCTGTGAGTGGGGGAGAGGCACGTGAGGGGGCGTCTCCTTGAGCCCAGTCCCCAGTGTGGAGGAGGAAGAAAAACAAGTTGGTGTACAATTGCTCAGAGAAGGAGTGGGCTGCTGTCCGCTGCTGTTTGGTTAACCCCACAGCACTGAAGCCCTATGTGTGTATTTAGGGTGGGGGTGTGTGTGTGTGTGTGTGTGTGTGTGCACAAATGTGCACTTTCCTTTTTATACAGACACTTTCTTGGTCTCTCTCCCCACTCCACTGACAAGTGGGCCTCTCGTTGCTGTTGCCGTGACAACAGTAAAAGCCCCACCCTCAACACCCCCCCACCCCCGGCGACCTTTGCCCAACAGCTGGCTGCTCCTTTCCTGTTTCCTGTTTGCAAGGAATAAAAAGCGAGCTCAGGCAGCAACACACACACACATGCAGAGAGTCAGATGCACAGAGAGAAGCAGAGTGTGTGTGTGTGTGTGTGTGTGTGTAAGTAAGAGTGTGTGTGTGTGTGTGTGTGTAAGTAAGAGTGTGTGTCTGTGTAAGAGACAGAGAGAGAGAGCGTTTTACACAGCCTAAGAAAGTAAGAAAGGCAGGGAGCATCTCAAACACAAGACAATCTCAAACAGAAGAATCTGTTGAGGAATATGCCGAACCCAAAGTGTTCACCAGTTCACCACACAGTACACCATGTAAGGGACAAAACAATGCAACTCACACCCTATGTAGTGAACTGAACTACATAGTGAACCTGGGCATATGCACCTCTGGAGCAGCCCTCTTCCCAAATCACCAGGCACTTCACACTTTCCAGTCTTGCATAGTTCCCCACCTATTTTTACCAGTGCGCCATGGTGCATGTGCCCAACAACACCCATTTAAAAAGGCCCATAAATAGTGCATGTGCCTTACACCAATTTAAAAAGGTGTGTAGATGGCATTCACCCTTCACTTCAGCACAGCATTGGGACTACATCTCTGCAGCCAGCTCTTCTCTCAAGTCATAGGACGCTGGCTCTTGTCCTCCACCGCCCCCTCTCTCTTTCTGCACATCATAGCTCATCTTTCCCTTTGTCTCCATCTGCTTCTTCCTCTCCCTCTCTATGCAAAGTGTCCTCTCCCAAACCTCAGATCACTCTCACCCTTAACCTGACCCTCCCACACACTACTGAATCAGAGAGTATCCTCTTTCTCTCTTCCTCCATCCCTCTCTCTCTCCCTCCCTCCCTCCCTCTCTCTCTCTCTCGCCACTCCCTCAGGCTGTGGGAACCCCATACGCACCAGTGACTCAGCACCACCACCTCCATTAAGGGGCCCTGTCTCGCCCTCTTCCTCATTGACCCCCCCCCAGGCCCCCAGCGCTGCGTGGACTGACCCATGGCCCCCCCTGGGTCTTCAGCACTTCCTGCTTTCAGTTCCAGGATGTACGGAGGCTTAAGTGGCCCAAACACAGCCTCTATTCAGCAACCCAAGTCTGTCTAGACCACCAGTATAGATATGGGCTGTGCATGTAAGCGCTAATCCATCCATACAGATGTGTGCGGTGTTTCATGTCTAGTCTAGAGCACCCGTATCTATAGAGGTCTGCTGGCTGTATTATCTAATTCACATCAGTATGGATGCGTGCTCTGTGTAAGGTCAATATAAGTCCACCAGTGTGGATATGCCTTAATCAGGTTCAAGGGACTCAAGGGAGTCAAGACCAGCCGTATGGATGTGTGCTGTGTGTTCCTTAACTCTAATCCAGACTGAATTTAGAATGAATGTATGCTGTGCCTAAACTCCAATCCAGGCTATCAGTATGGATGTTTGCTATGTATGGTCTTAGTTGAAGGTCTAAGAATGCAGCATCCATTAGATGAACCCAATGACTAAGCTTAGAGAGCACATTCAGTCAGGAGGGACTGCTGTGATTAAGGCTACAGAGAGACAGAGAAAGAGAGAGAGAGAGAAAGCCAGAGAGAGAGACTGCAGACCATCACATGGAAATTCTGGGTTGGCCTTTTCCTTGGAGTCATCACTTTGTAAATTTAACTCGCCGGAACTGAATTTACACCGGATCTCTGTCAGGAAACAGCAGTGCCAGCAGATGCATGTGTGTGTTCTCTTGCTCATACACACACACTCTCTCTCTCACACACACACACACACACACTCTCACACACTCTCACACACACACAGCCTACTGCTCTCTCTGCAGACTCATGTTACACAGACCAGCCTCTGCCAGGCATGCTGGAATGATGACAGTTCAGTTTCTGCGGTGCC
This sequence comes from Setipinna tenuifilis, assembly GCA_030347295.1. Taxonomy (NCBI): domain Eukaryota; kingdom Metazoa; phylum Chordata; class Actinopteri; order Clupeiformes; family Engraulidae; genus Setipinna; species Setipinna tenuifilis. The sequence goes on from CM059285.1 coordinate 16,981,978, forward strand.
CTACTGCCCTTTATAAGCCAGTGCAGTAGCAGCAGCAGTAGCAGGCAGTCACTGGTTGCCAGTAGCGTTTTAATGCTCCGCACTGCTTCCCTAAGGGACCACACGTCCATTTCCTGCTTTTTCACCTACACCAGTCTGGGCTGCTACTCAGAGGCCGACTTTAAAAGCAAAACAGCTTCCTTCTTTCCTCCCTTTCGCCCTTCTGTTTTTCCTTCCGGTTTCAGTCATCATAGACCATGTGACTATTCTTCTATTCTTCTATCATGCTTGTAACATATTTAGTACACCTAACATGGTACAAATGGTTTTGTGTGGCATGTTGGCACACAATGCCTATTCGCTACAGTGTCAAACTGGCTACATTAAAGGTTAAAAAAAAAAAACTAAAAAAAAAAAAACAGGAAGTGAACGTTGCTGGAGTGCGTCAATGAAGACCGGTTAACTTATCTAACCTGTGACCGAGAACCCGCAGCTGCATTCAGACCTACTGACTGTGCTCTTGTTCTACTTTTACCCCCGAAGACACAGAGAGCAGACAGCAACTATTAAAGAATGTGGGGACGCATTTAGAGAGAGAGAAAAAAAAAAACCCCATCCAGACAAAGTTGATAAAAAAAGATGAGTGAATCAGCTAGTTGTGCACGTTTAAAACAGGAAGGTGGGTGTTTGGTCTGCTACGTGCGAGGTGAGGTGTACATGAGTGCGTTGTAGTGAGCACGGGGTCGCGGGGGAGAGGGCTGTAGAGCAGAGTGTAAGCTGCCGCAAGTGAACTGCGTGGGCAAAGCAACAACAAATGACATCGAGGGCAAACGCTGTGGCCTGCAATCTTGTCGAGCAGACCTCTGACTAGTGACATTCAGGCTGGCCAAGACAGCGTCTTCACAAAGCTAAGCACGGCAAGGACCCTCTTGGGCCACATGCACTGCCAACATCCCAACACTGCTGCCTCTGTGGCAAGAGTGGAAAAGAGGAAAGATTTTTTTAAAGTGTATAGTAATAATTAAAATATATATATATATATATATTTTAATACGTAGCATTTGTACTCCACTTTATATTTGTCTGATTTCAAAATGCTTACAGGATTAGAAAAGAAAAGGAAAATATGTCCCTTTAAAATGGACCAGAAACACACTTAAGCCTGTGGATTGCCCTTAATGTGTCAGGAAGGGCATTCCACAGATGGGGAGCAGCAGTACAGAAAGCCCCATCGCCCATGATGCACCACTAGTGATGTACAGAATAACCCCCCCCCTCATCCTGCCTTTCAAGCTGAGTACACCCAACAGGAATCCTAGACTAACGCAGGGAACTGTGTATCTAGACAGGAAGGTTTAATTCATTCTGCGCAGAATGACAAGACAGAGGTTTTACAGCCCTGCAACTGCCTCGGTTGATAGAACTTCTTTGTTGCTTTTGTCAGAAGATCCAATGTATTTATAAATAACGAGATGTGAGGACAGAATCAGAAACGGATATAAATACGGTAAAACTCACCCCATCTTTAACAAAGTGACTGGGCAATGCCTTGGCACAGTTACCTTTTAAATGAGGTGGTTTACTGGATTAAACGCTAACTGGATCACTGACACAAACAAAATCTTTGCCCCGCCGTCCACAGCACAGCTGCATGATTTCCATCCATGCCCATTCTGTTGATCCAACACCTCATGTTGAATGACAGAAAAAAAGTGACAAATTAAATAACTTACCAGCTCCCTAGGGCAGTCTATGACACTAAACTCACTAAGGTGAACTGCATCACGGGATAGTGCTTTGTAGGTGAAAATCGGGAAGATCACACAGTAACAGTAACACTTCCACAACATTTTTTTCCCCATGCCACTCAGCCGTTTAAAGCCAAAAGTTGAGGTGCACCAAAAGGTGAGAGAGCATCTCCCAAGAGCAGCTGGGTCAGTGTGAGACAGAGGCAGATAAACTGGATTGAGAAAGTAAAAGTCTTGCCAGGTATTGCTTCTGCCTGTGCTCTCATCTACCCAGCATCAGGTGGACGAGTGAATTAGCTGGAGGAAATATGTGGGAGGACTTGTACTTTCTGAACCCGGGATGTCCGTCTCTGTGTGAGATATGTGACAGGTTCTATAAACGAGCGATCTGTGCTGCGGCCACAGTAGCGGCATTCCAAGATTCCCAGAGCCGCAGACGAGCTGATCGAGGCGTTCCTTGACCAATAGCCTTGGCAACATCAGCTGCAGGTGCTGACAGAGCACTTTTGCTCAGTGCCTATTCACCCCATGTCGGATTTCAAGAAAAAAAAAAAAACAGGA
>CM059285.1:16989265-17009265 GCA_030347295.1 Setipinna tenuifilis
ACCTCCACTGGAAACACGCAGCGGCAGCTACCATTCACAGACAATCACAGACCTCATTTCTATACAACAGAAGAGCATAACTGCAGTCACTCCGTAGTTTGACAAACACTGGTAGCAATTCATGTTGCAATGTGCTTAACATCCCCATCATTTCCGATTTCTGCAGGTAATTTCAAGACAGAGGCCTACGTGACTGGTTTTAAAAGCCTGAAATCTGACAGATCTATCCAACCACACGACTACTGCAATACTTCACTTTTGGCCAGTTGTGAGGGGGAGTTGGGGGGGGGGGGCAGTGATGCATGCTGGGAAAGTAATGGCAGCTGGCTGAGGGGGGGTTGAGAGCACAGTAGTGAGCTCTGTGGTTCTCCGTGTTTGTTGTTCTATTTTAGGCTGCCTAAACGCAGCAAAAATGAGGCACGAGCAGAATGGCCTACATGTCCGCTTTTCAACTTCCTGAAACACACCAAGCCGCCCAGCGCCTCAGAGAACGGTTTAAAATGGGCAACGACACAAGTATGTTACCCTGAGCAGCTTCTGCGCATTGCCATTTCATTTATGCTTGTAATTAACAGACAATGGCATTCAAATGGCTGATAGGCCAATTCGAATCCAACATTTTAAAAAAGAATGTCTGAGAATGACTGCAAGCTGGAAAAATTGTTTGTTCAAGACTGTGAATGCTTTGTGGGTTTTTTTTAGGAGTGAAATAAAAAAGATTAACTTCAGATTGAAAATATCCATGTCAATAATTTTTCATCTTATCATTTCTAAGTAATACTATATAGCGTGTATAGCTGAGCATGCAAGGATTTGATCTTCGGCCTGACTTAAGAAAGTGGTTGACAGTTCATATTTCACAGGACCCCAGGAAAAAATGCTGCACTGACTATTCTTTTCAAAGTGACAAACCAGCGCTGTCATCTGTGGCTCTGTGTGCATAGTGTGTCTAAATTAAGTCCAAGAGTTGCAACAGTTTCTGTCCTAAATGACAGTGCATGTGTGTGTGTTGTATGTGTGTGAGTGTGTGTCTCAGGTCCAAAAAGACTAAAGATGGGACAAGCATGTAACAGTCTCCTCCCTCTACGGTCGTGTGTGTGTGTGTGTGTGTGTGTGTGTGTGTGTGTGTGTGTGTGTGTGTGTGTGTGTGTGTTTGCATTTGGCCGAGTGAAGCGGGGGTGTCATAAAGTCATATATAGTTGTATGCACAGCCAACACCCTTCCACACTTTCCCCAAAACAGCTCTCGCATGCAGGCTGCCAAACTCGTGATAAGAGACCAACACAGAGACGCTTGGGGAGTTATCGCTATGCTTGCACACATGTGTGCGTGCTCACACATGACACAGTCACTGCTGCACACAAACACACTGACACAGTGAGAAACCCAAGTGTGCAAGGCCGAGTATATGTGCAGGTATACGCTTGCTCTTGACATTAGCCTATATATGCACACACGTCTGGCTCAGATCAAAGCTGTCTAAGTAGCTCTGAAATGAAAACAAGTTGAAGCCCAATTGGGGAAAGGCTGAAATAGAACCTAAAGTATATAATTCCAACATTTGACATCCATCCGACTATGCTTAAGTGATTAACCCCCTCAACGTAAGCAACACGGAAATAAAACGGCAGCCTAACTTTGATAATTATTAAACTATACCAGGAACAGGCCCTGTAATTAACAACTCAGACAATGTGGGAGGGAATTTTGACATAAAGAAAGAGCCTCTCCGAGTTCAGAGAGCAGACATACCCTTTTGGTTAATGCTGTTCTATTACACAGAGGAGCAGAGCCTTTCGGTTCTATCTAGGACTAAAAGAGGGAACCGTTCTGTTTAAGCTTGTTGTTTGGAGCGGTCCAGAGGTCGGTTCTGAGTATCCGCTGGAGGCAGCCCTGTGGCAGAGGCTGGGCTGGGCTGAGCTCAGCTCAGCTCAGCTCACGTAGCCTATACTCGTCAAAGGAGACCTTGGACCGCCAGGGATCCAAACCCCTGCTGCGGTCCTTCATTCATGAAGCCTAGGCTATAATTTGAGTCTGCTATTTCAAAGGTGGCCCAAAACTGAGTGACAGCTTAACCCTTTTGTGCCATTAGGCTGCCACTGTTTACTTGACCTCGGAGAGGCTGGGGCGGATGGGATAGCAGGGAGCGAGGAGAGGAAGCATAACTGGAGATTTGAGGAATTTGTAGGAATCTTAAAGAGCAAAAACCTCTTCGTGCTGGCTCGTCGGTTTTGCAAGTCGCTGGGGAAAAGTTGACGAAACAATGTGGATCTAAAATGTGGAGCCACAAAACGGTCAAGTATTTTGCAATTAAATTAAAAAAAGAGAGATGGCTAGAATACTTGGGACCATCCCCGTTCATCTCAAACCAGTGATGTTAGTGAGGTCAGCATGCATGTCTGACTATGAGATAATCATTAGGGGCCATGCTCCGTGAAACATATGCAACATCTGTATTCCATGACTGTGTTTAATCTTCATGCAACAGCCAGAGCCTGGCTCTCGGGGGATACAGTGGTGACATGGGGGTCAGCTCAATCCCCTCCTCTGGCTGCTCAGAGCATTGCAAAAGGCCTCCGATGCAAGGAGCAGAGCCCCTCTCTTGAGCAAGCTTTTTTGGCTGTGCACGCGCACACACACACACACACACACACACACACACACATATATATGCAGAGACGCACACCCTTTCCTGCATGACTAAGTGCACACTAACACATCTAAAAGGTCGAGGAAAAAAGAGAAGTAGAACCAGCTCAGTAGTTACTTCTGCTTTAAATTGACAAAGAGAAAAGGTAGGCGTACATTGCATCGCTGGTGTGCAGGGAAGCCCTTTCAAATAGATATTGCTTAGGAATTGATTAAACCATCCCTTTCAGTTTAAAGTGTCAGATTAGGTTGACTTGTATAAGAGGCCAATACATTGACAGCTGCCTTTTCTGGGCTGCACTACTGTAGTGTGAATCTCACAGGAAGTGAGCTCGGCAGCAGCTTTTTTCCCTGAAGTACTGCTTTGGTCTGTGGTCGTCTTTATGCCAAACGGCCAGGGGTAATCACAGACCTTTTAATCCTGATGACGTGTAAACTGTTACTCAAAGACTTGTCCTTCTCTTTTGTACAACGTTACAACCCATGTACAAAATAACAAGTAATAATAAGCCACCGTTTTCTGTGGTATAGCCCCTGGTGTGGGATTAATTATAACACTTTAAAACAGAGCTACCATGAGCATACAGACAACAAAGGTAACCATTTCCATTGCTTTGTTTTCCGTAATGCTGCCATCAAACTCAAAGAACTGATTCAGGATGAGGTCCAACCACAAACTAATTGCAATTTAAAACTAGTTTGAATTCTAATGTGTACATTCAACGGTAACAGATACTCAAAAAATACATTTCACTCAGCATTTGCTCACGGTTCAGGGGAACATAGTGAAAAATTGTCAAATCCGGTGGTATATTACTGTTACTGTGACGTTTGTTAATAGGTGTTATAACAGCCTGTACCGGGGTCTTCCTTTCCCATTCCCAGTTCCGAGGGGGTGGTTTGGTCATTTTAATCTTCAAACATGAGTCCGAGAGGCCTCGACCATTTAAATTCAGTGTGCTTTTTCCTCTGATGCGGCTAACGTCAGTTAGCCTGCTAGCGAGTTGGCTAATAAACCTGACCAGACTGCTAGCTACCGACAAACAAAAGCCCCTGAAGAATGTATTTCTTAAAATAACGGCCTTGGGTTATTTCAGATTATTGACAGAGGGAAAGAAAGACTTGTGTCATTACTGTATATCTATCCCCAATTATAACTTAACCATCACTATTTAGAGAAGCTGAGTGAGTGTCTTCTCAGCTTGTCAGTTAGCTAGGTAGCAATCCAGCTAATTTTCTCCATCCTGCATCAATAACCCCCTTAAATGCTCACAGCACAAGGCCATTCGGCTAGGCTAGCAAGCTGGAATGTGATAACTATGCTACTTAGCAAGCCAGCTAACCAAGTAACTGGATCAATTCATCTGTAGCCTACATCAGGATACGTTACTTCCAGCTAGCGTATTGCTTAGTGTAATGTTGGTCTACCTTGTCCATTAGTTTCCAGCATTTCTCCACTGTCTTCTTGTCTACGGCCCCTGGTTGATGATGGGAGTGGTGGAGGTGATGGTGGGGCTGGAAAGCGTCCTTCATCATGCCAATAAGCCCCCCGCCTTTCTTCAGATTTCCTGCCATATTACGGCTCCACAATAGTCGGCCAGAGCGACTGCTGAGGTAGGGGGGCTCCCTCCTCCCGCAGTCAGAGCAACAGTTCAGTTCAACACCCCCCGGTGAGGACAGCGCCCGAATCAATGTCGAGCGAGGGTCCGTCGGGGGGAGAAGGGAGGTCTATCGAGGCAAGGCTCCCATTAAATCCCCGTGTTAGCCTGTATATAGTGGCCGGCCTGACTCTAGCGCCGCTTGTGGAATGCAAGCAACCCACTCGAAGAAAATAAACCACGAGTCACTGTCTGTGACCGACCCTATGTTTTAACAATATCTAGTAATGTCTTCGTGAAGGTCGGTTTTCTAGCAAACACGTACGTCTTCCCCCGACAGCTTAGTATTAGCTAATTCTTTTCCTGCAGCTCTGACTCCTCGTATCGTCGTGCTCCTCGGACGGGAAGTTCAGCCTGCGCGGCTGCACAGCTTTTGCAGGCAACCCTACCGAGAAGTGAAGTAAGAATAGCCACTGACGCGTGTACACCACAACGAACGTTTCTCGCTGCACAAACAGAACACATTTGTTACACACACGTAGAGGGGAAATAAGTAAATGTATAAATTAGGGGAAATAAACACCGCCTTCTATCTCCCCCTCCTGAGAACACGGCCCTTGCTCTTCCTGTTCATCCCCTTCCGTTGCTAGGCCCGCCTCGCCCTCTCGCGGGTCAGAAACACCCACTCATGATCCCCTCCCCAGCCTCCTCCCACCACGCCCTCGGCCCCTTCAGATACAGTCTGTCAGTCTATGCTTCAGATGCGCTACCAGATGATAAAGGACATGGAGGGACACAGCCCGGGGAATGTAAAATTGTGACAGTGGCCTAAAAAACGATAAACTAAAGTTAACAGGTTTAAAAGTCAAACGCAATAAAATACACTACGACTTGAAATGTAAAATGTATATATAATAGTATTCTAGAGGGATTACATCTATGCCAACCAGGGGCAGACATACTGCAGGTCTGTTCCATTGCCTGGGCCCAATCCCATATTAACAACATAATTTAATTATTTTATTTTATTTTATTATATTTTAAGTTAAAGGCTGGTATTGCAGTTTTGACCCGCACTTTCACACCAAGCAGAGGTGCAGCCCATAGGTTGACAAAAGTCTTTTATGAAGACAGGGCCTCTTTATGCCACCCTATCCTATCCCTTTCATTCAGAGCGTCCCTTGTCTCCATAACAACGTGTAGTGCTAGGCAATGATGCAAACCTTCAGCAAGACAACAGTTACACTCTCCTATTGCTATGTGCAGCTAGCTTTCAGTCTCCGGAGAGACTTGCTCAAGAAACTGTTAGTTGCCTTCATGCTAATGGTGTGACCAACTTGACCACCTTCTCTGTGCAGGCGATTAATTATCTTCATCAGAATGCCACCAAAACAGAAGGGGAAGGAGAAGAAGAAAAAGAAACAGAACAATGAAGGTTTGTTTTTTATTTTTCAAAACTATTATTGTCTCTTCGGATGCCTGTGGCTTTAAAAGACATGGCATATTAAATAGTGTGCATTGTAAACTATCTGTTTGGCCTTGCATGGTGCAACCAGCATTAACAGCAATGCATCTCTTTAGGGAATGAACTGGAGGAAAAGTACAGGCGAAGTGTTTTGGATGTGGCTGTTCTTAAAGAACATCTTGGTAAGGCTTCCACTCTGCTTGCCATTGGTCCTCTGTTAGCTGTTCCTTAACCTTCTTGAGATTCGTTTATGTAATTAAATTGATTTATGATAATAATTCAAATAAAAATGCCCTCTGTGCAACCGATATTAATGAACTATTAGTATTAAATTAATACCAATAGTTCATTAATAGTTGTTGCACAGAGGACACTTTTATTTAAATTATTATCATAAATCAATTAATGCTCCCTGTCTTTCTTGGTAATTAATCATTAGCCTACTTTTGTGCAGCCCTGAGAACAGATATGGCTCTGCAGGCAAAATCTTCCAGGGAAGATCTGAGAAGGCAGCTAAGGGAACTTGAGAGTGACCTCTCACAGGAAAGAACCGACAAGAAGGATATCACAGCTGGTAAGTACATACACACAAACACACCGAATGGACAGCACCGCTCACGTGACATTTTAGTACCGGCTCAGCACAGCTAGAGCCACCTCTGAAATGGGTACGAAAAATAGTAACAGGTCCCAGGTCCAACCCCAGTGGAAAAGGGCCAAAAGTGAATACAGTCGAGCCATACCGTACCGAGCCGTTACGAAAACGTGCAGTGGAAAAGGGCCAATACACACACATACATACACTACAAGCATCATGCACATATAGACCATAAGCACATACATAAACACACATACACACAAGCATGCACGCACGCACACACGCATGCACGCATGCATGCATACACGCATGCACGCACACACACCTCTGAGCAAGCATATAACTGTATAGTGTTACATTACAATCTTGTATATCATTTGACATACCTAACCATGTTTCAAAACACTTTACAAATTGTACACTTCATACATTCTATTTTCTGTTCAGTTGAACTATAATTTTTTAATGATCAACTAAATCAACTAAGAAAAGTTTTTTTGGGGTTTTTTTTTGCAAAATAGGATCCTTACTTCTTTCAGAGTTAATGCCACCCTCTCTCAATGATCACCTTCAGCAAAACAATAATACAGCAGTTTTGGCAAAATGTAGACATGTAGGTGCTTTAAATAAAAGTAAGGATCAATTAGGGATGAGCTATTATATTGTGCACACAAGCTGTTATCTTGTTATTACTGTATAAGGAAGCCTTGTGTGTTGGTATTAAAGTGCCATTACCAGACTCTTCTCATTGAATTTGTCATGGCTCATTTCTTCTTTCACACAAATGTTTACCATTAGTCATTTACAACATTACAGCAAAGCATGGCAGTCTGCTTGGGAACTACACTGAGGCCGTGCCTGAAATATTCACTGCATAGTGCACTATAGGGTGTGGGTTACATTGTCTTGTTCCCTACATAGTGAACTATAGTGAACAGGTGAATGTTTCAGAGTCAGCCTGAATCTATAATAAGCTATCTTTACTCTTAAAGAAACCATTTTTTTTAATCCTATGGTATAGTTCTTTCTTATTATGTTTCTAGTAGACCTTTTATCATGACACACTTTATGCAACAGAAAGATGCATAAATACTCCAGCATAACCACATCAATCTGTTATCTTTTAAGGCAATTAGCAGTGCATACATTTGTGTTTACAAGACTCAAAACATTTTACACATGATTAATACTGGTCAGCTATGTTGTTTTTTTTTCTTTTTATCAAGTTTCTGTCCATAAATGAACGGTACTATTTTTGCAAATACATTTATTTTCAAGTTGTGCAGTGTGCAAAACCCTCTTCTCTTCCCTGTTGACCACTGTTGCTTATACACCTGCCGCTAAAGACTTTCACCTAAATGCAACAATATCCTTATAATGACACTGTTCATTACCTACAAAGTAGGTTCATTTCATGATAGTAACACACTGCATGAGGATGTGCCATCAAACAATACTTACTACTAGGCTAATTAGATGATAATAACACTATACTTTATCACACAAAAGTTCATATATAGACATTTTAGACTGTCACATGTACAGTATTTAGAGGTTTATAAAAATAAGACCTAATGATGCTTTTGCAATATTTTAAGTCAGTCAGTATTCTTACTTCCTTATGCAGCGGGAAAAAGGATTATTGCTGTCAGATTGAAGTGTGGCATGTTTAGGTGATTGTACTGTATTCCGCACCCAAAGTTATTTGCTGTATTTAGATGTATATTTGTAGCAGAGTGAAAAAAAAAATGAATGGGGATGGTACTGAAACAAGTGTATGAATGAAAACACACAAGTCATGCTGATTATAAATGCGCATATATGTATGTATATTGAACTATGTTTTTAGGGCCAGATAAGGTCAAGGTGCATGTTATAGACTATGTTAATTAAGCTACTGTCACAAGCAATGGTGTAGCACAGGGGTGCTCAATACGTCGATCGCGATCTACCAGTCGATCGCGAGGCCAATAGTGGTAGATCGCATACAACTTTGAAAAAAAAAAAAAAAAGTTCCCTGTTTATCCTGCACATGCTAGTTAGCTGATGGCCCCTCACGCATCCACCGGCAGACAGCGATCACCCAGCCATTAGCGGGCTACCTCCAAACATTTGGACCCATCAACCTTTGCGCTGGAGCCAGTTGCTGGGCCAGGTCTCACTGCAGTTGGACGAATCTACGGACGTGAGTGACACAGCACAGGTGTGCATTTACATTCGTATGGTGTTCAGTGATATGACTGCAAAGGACGAGCTATTAACAGTGATTCCCTTGAAAGAACATGCGCGAGGAAAGGACATTTTTCAGTGGTTTAAAAACTTTAGCGACAAAACTCAGCTCCCACTGTACAAGTTAGTGTCCATCACCACGGATGGAGCGCCCGCAATGGTTGGTCGCGTGAATGGGTTCATTGCCAGGTGCAGACAGGACGATGCTTTTCCAGACTTCGTGAATTACCACTGCATTATCCACCAACAAGCATTATGCGCGAAGATGCTGAACATGAAAGAGATCATGGACGTGGCAACGAAGATCGCCTGCTCAATTAAAACTGGAGCACTTCAAAGACGGGCACATATTCCGCGCAAATATGGAGAAGGCTGACAGCGACCACTCTGAGTTGTTGCTACACACTGACGTGAGGTGGCTTAGTCGCGGGAAATTCTGTTTTTTTCCGTGAAAGTGGACATGCAGAATACAAACAGCTGAATGACGAGCAGTGGCTGCTGGATTTGGCTTTTTAACCGATCTGACAAACATGCTGAATGACCTTAATCAAGAGCTGCAAGGAAAAGACAAAACGGTGATCGACATGATCAGCTCAGTCAATGCCTTCAAACGAAAAATGAAACATCTGTCCTCAAAGCTTCAGCGCCATGACTTGGCAAATTTCCCGAACCTGCAGTCAGAGTTGGAGACGCAAGGGAAGGCCTGTGCGCAACTTTTGTCCTTAAAAACTACTACTACTACTACTACTCATTATTCTACTCGTATTAAACTCTGAACTAATTATTAATACTATTATTATACATTGTCACTGTATTATTATTATTATTATTATTATTATTATTATATGGCAATTACAAAAACATGTTCAGAGCTTATTTTGTTGAAATATTGGCTTGGAATTTTCAATACATTTTAAAATAACATACGCTTTTATGGGTCGGTAGATCTTTGTGACTTGGTCATTTTAAAAGTAGCTCGCACACTGAAAAAGTGTGAGCACCCCTGGTGTAGCATGTTTCTATCGCTACAACAGATTTATACCATGTGAATGCCAAAGTGTAATAGCAACACTACACTATGCTGGTTGGGCATTATCCATGACACATTTATGCATGACCCATTAGGTCTCATAAATAAAAGCTGCTGCAGTCAGAATGGTTGCCACAGCACATTTACACATGACAGCATGTACCGTAGGAAGCAGAATGGCAGAAGTGTGTTGACATTTATCAGCGGAGTACTTCACAGTGGCGTGCTAAAATGGGCATCAAACATTGAAATGCTCATGCTAAGCTATTGCTCATTCTGCAGTCTGTCTGCTTGGGTTGTGGTAGACTGACACTCACTCACTGCAGTGGAAACACTAGCTCTTTGACCCGCTGTGGAGCTTCTGTTTGCCTATGCTAGAAGTGAACTGTTTTCATTTATTATTACCATTCCTTTCCAAATGCAGGTTAAGATAGCATATTTCCCCGAGGCAGTTTTTCTAAATGGTGATCGATATCATATCTCTGTGTGGCAAATTGGTTTTTCAAATGAAGAGCTCCTTTCTATCCTTGTCAGATCTTAACCGGCAGCACAAGATAATGCAAAGTGATATGGAGACCAGAGTTAGTCAGCTGGAGATCAAGGTTATCACTCTTCAGCAGCAACTGGGTAAGATAAACCGGCATGCGATGCTCGCTCATCACCTGTCAGTGGCTGGGGACGGCAGAGGGGCATGAGATGGCCCCGATACGAGGCAAGCTTTGCGAAACTGACCCAGACTTGGGCCTATTTCGTTTTACACTCTGTGCACTGCATGTAAGGAAGTGTGTGTGTGTGTGTGTGTGTGTGTGTATGTGTGTGTGAGTGTGTGTATGTGTGTGTGTGTGTGTGTATGTAACTGTGTGTAACTGTGTGTAACTGTGTGTGTGTGACTTCTCACTTCAGCACAGTGTCAGGGGGAACTGAGAGACGAGAGGGAAGCTCACGCTCACATGAAAGAAGAGAAAGAATCCATTATCAGGGACCTGCAAACCAAACTAGACAGCATGGAGACAGAGTATGAGAAAATTCTGCATGTAGGTATTTCAGTGTCCCCACAGGCTATCGTTAATCCATCCCAATTAAAGCTTAAGTAAGAAAGATTGCCTAAAAGGGATGTTTGCAAAACATTTCGCATAACGTTTCTCCATCCACACCTTACCTTAAATGCTTTCAGACATGACTCTCAATTCTGTCAGTCAAACATTAGTGTATAAATAATTTTAACTTTAATAAGCATTGTAACCTCACAGATATTTTTGCATAAGAAGCCAGACTTCTAATTATTGCACTTTGACTCATATAAACCTATATCTAGAGTATAATTACATGTGCAACTTTGAACTATCTTTAAGGGCAGATCAAGTGCATATCATGTGCAATCATAGACTAGGTTTATGAAACTAAAATAGATATGTGTCACCCGCAATGTAGTACTATATTTCTAAAGCTACAAAAGATTTATGTCATGTGCAATGCGGAACCCTGTTTAGGAAGTGAGGAGGTGTTCATCACATTGTGCACATTCACAAGCTATATTTCTACAACATTTCTCTTTCTAGAACTGATACACATCTCGTGTGATCGTTGGCAATGTTCCTAAACATATGCATCAACTATAAGGTGATATGGTGTTGTGGTCATGCCTGTGGAGTGGACTGATGCTGCTGTGACATTGCTGTGCTGTCTCATGCTCTCTCATCTTCCTGTCCGCCCTCAGGGGAGTCTGGACAGCCTCCTCACTCACCTGACGGAGGCGCGGGGGGCCTGGGAGGAGGAGAGCACCCACATCCATCAGGAGTTCAAGGACATCCTCAAGGACTTTGGGCTGAACCCACTTCAAATATGATTCTGCTAGATAATGGTGGTCATAAAATTGTAACTCGAAATACCTTAATCCCATATTTTCCTTTGATAGAAAAATTTCAGTGTCATGTTACAGCTAAAATGCTTTTTTGACAGGTGTCACACAATAATGAGTATATAGAAAATATAATAAACACAAGGATTATTTTCGTGGAGGGACAGTGTCACTTTTAACTCTGGTGTTAAAATTGGTTGTGTTTTTATCTGTTTATCTGACACACACACACACAAACACCAACACACACGCACGCACACACTTAGTCATATATAAGACAATATAAGTCTTATAAGTTAGCAATTAGCATAAGTTAGCAATTATTTTATAAGTTAGCAATTATTTTAAAATATAATTTAATCAGTTGAAGAGGATTCTAGCTCCCAATGGGCGAGAGAGAGACAAAAGCTTTTAACCAAACAATCAATAAAATTCACACAATTATGTAAGCAATTAACAGGAAGTTAAAACCACGATCTCCACTTCATCGTCTTCCTGTTCCTATGGATGTCATTCCTCCTACAAACTCTGGGTGTCACTGTTGTTCCACCCTTTCCTAATCTCCAGGTTTTGTAAATCATAAAGGATCTCAGTTCCTACCACCAATCTAATGTTGTTCTCATTTGGGAATATTGCTGAAGCAATGGACTTCCCACAGTGTGACCCCATTGTTGACAAACAGTTTGTGGAATGGCCAAGTGCTTCTCCTTGAGATATGGTGATGGTGTCAGCGTTCTTCTGACACCATCTGTTCCGCTTGTTTGCACGTTTTCGCCATCATACGTGTAAGCTGTGATAATGTTAGATTTTCAAGACTGTTGGTCACTGATCATGGAAACTGACTATGCCATGGATTTCAACCTAAATTCTGGACTGAGGATACTGACTGCATTTCTCGGCTGTTTGTTGCATTGGGTTGTTGTCTTCACCCAGCAGCTGGCCCAGTTCAGCCCTGCTTCTGGAAATGTGAGCTTTTAATAACCACGTGGACCAGAGGTGGGCCAAATTGGTTCCTGCATCAAGTAACAGAAGGGTAGCAGATAAAGTAACTGTTTCCAATAACAGATGACTTGGCTTAGTTGTCAGTATACCAGTATATCAAAAGCAACATCTGGTTGCATCAACATCAACACCCTCACCACTTCCGTCTTCCTGTCTCTTCCTCTCTCTCTCTCAGTCTCTGTCGGCTGTTTAATCTCTTTTGCAGAGGATATATCAGTGCACATTTCACACAGCTCATTAATCAGGCCCTCTGCAGCCAAACACTGTGTGTGTGAGTGTGTATGTGTGTGTGTGTGTGGAGTGTGTGTGTGTGTGCAAAGTGTGTGCTATGGCTGAATGCTGTGTCTGTGTGGACTGTGTGTGCTATGACTAAATGCTGTGTGTGTGTGTGTTTGGGGAGTGTGTGTGCTATGGCTGAATGCTGTGTGTGCATGTGTGTGTGTGTGTGTGTGTGTGTGGAGTGTGTGTGTTATGGCTGAATGCTGTGTGTGCATGTGTGTGTGTGTGTGTGTGTGTGTGTGTGTGTGTGTGTGCATGTGTGTGTGTGTGTTTCTGTTCTTGGTCTCCCTTTCTGTGCCTCTTCATCACAACAGGAAGTAATTCACTCTGGACTCTTTCCTGTGCCCGTCGGAATATTTCACTTGGGAAGCATCCCTGTCGCCCATGTTTCCCGGCGATCGAAGTCAGCCCATCTGAGTGGCATCGATCAGGACCGGATGGCTAAGGAGACGAGACAATCGGAGGAGGCGCTGCTGCTTCAACACTGCCATCAACACATGAGATGTCTTGTCTGATAAACTCAAAACACACTGAGAATAAACAACAATGGACAACCGTCCCCTGGCACACAGCTGCATACAGCGGAACACCACATAACAACAACAACACTGGGCCTGCACTAAACCAGCAACGATCAAAGACTACTTCACATGGTGCAGATGCTCACAATTAATCCAGTCTCTGCCGCATACAGACTGTATGTGAATTACGCATTACGGGGTGTTTTTACTTTCTGTGATGCCTATATGCAGCCATTTCAGACAGTGAGTGTGTTGGTGATAGCTGACATTTGTGATTCATTGCTGAGAAGCCTGAAAAGAGTGTTTTCTAGTCCGTCAATAAATCTGACACAGTGATTTTTTTAGCATTGGTTTAAGCCTTTCCCAATTGTCTTTTACTGAGTATTGGATTGGGTTTCATGTTTATTTGCAAAATGTTTAGGCTAAACCTTAAAATATATAAATAATTATACCCAATGTACAGTCATCTGCTCATTCATATAACTTTATGTGTCTATATGTATATTATTGGGTATATTAGGTGCTTATATGTATATTGTTGTCTCTATTGTACAGTATGTGTCTACATATTTCTATTTGTCTATTGAATGTACTACTAGGCCATGTCTATATGTTGAATGTACTGTATAGAGAGCTAACATGTAACGGAGTATTCCTTGTAGGCTATATGTAAGTATACTTGGCCAATAAAACTAATTGTGATTGTGATTCCAAATAGGAATAATACACTTAGCAGGATGTAGTAATATAACTTCGAGACAAAAAAACAAAAACAGTATAAGAGGTCAGGAAAAAGAACAGTCGATGTCAAAATATTTTTCCCCATGTTTTTATCATGGTTGCTTACTCATACATCTATCAGCAATCCTCAGCTCTTCAAAATATCTTTAAAGTGTCTCTAAGTTGCTTGTTATTTTGAGAAATGTTCTGGAATCACATGCAGCAAATAAAAGACAAAAAGAACTGTCTTGAAAGCTGAAAATAACACAAAAACTTTTGCCATTTTCGAAAAGAAAAGAAAGCACTTATCACAAACATCAAGAGAAACAACCGCATAAAGCCTTTTCTGAGTGATCAAGAGATCAGCTCTAAGCACACCCTGCAAGTGTTTCTCACACTTTGAGTTGAAATCAGCATGATAGGAACATAAGTCAGCATCTACTTTAAAAGTAGACAATCCCCTGCTATAGGCGCTTTAAAATCTTTCAAATGTCAAGCATGAAAAGGTGCTGAGGAACTGTATCTCTGCTGTGTGTGGTACAGCTGACCATCTTTACAAAATAAATAGGGGTTCGTTTTCTCAAAATCTCTTGAAGCAACAACAACCTGTCAGCATGATCCATTGCACATCAATAACGTCTCTCATAAGTATTGCTTGGCGGAACTGAATTCTCTTACCGCAGCTTTTGCCAAGTCCTAATGAAATCAGCTCCACATACTGTATGTGTCCCAGGGTCAACAAAAGGACAAACAAGCCAAATGTTACCAAATACTGGACATTTGATTAGAGAGGTGTTTCAGATATTACACACTTTTCTTTGCTGAAATCACACTACAGGTCCTGTTAATCGTTCCCAGCTTTTACATTTATATCACATGCTGGAAATCTGTTGGTGTTGAAGAAGAAGGGTTAGGCTGAATATACATAGTCTGATTCCAGCATAGAAAAGCCCAAAGATTGTTATGAAAACTATGCATTTCCATTTTTTAAAAAAAAAAAAAGGTAAAGAAAGAAAATTCTATCGCTAATGCGTTGTTTGCATATGTGGCTTACAGTCATTTCTGCCTTTGTTGTATTGTTTGTTGTGTTTTTTGGCAACAGCAGCAGCAAAGGCTGCAATGCCATCTACAGCCACATTTAACAAGTGCAGGCACTTAAGCAAATGTAATCCCTCAAGACCCAACACAATATCATGTAATTTACATGAACGACACTAACATATGGGGTTTGGGGTTGGGTGTGTGTGTGTGTGTGTTTCTGTGTATCTGTGTGTACAAGTCTGTAACTGCATGGGGCCCAAGCACACTTACATTTACATATATAAAGGCTACTGAGGCACCATATCCCAGGAGGTTTCTGACTGAAGTGCAATTGCACACACTACTAAAATGGCTCGTCCCAAGGGTGGAGCATGCATTGTCATCAGGACATTGCAGTCTGATTAGGAATGACAGCTATGCTGCTGTGTGGTGATGGCAGTGAGATCTTTAGGGAAACTGGTGACGCATCTCATCTTTGTTTCTTTTTTTTAACATTTTAGAGAGTTATGAATCTCCATTTTATCTCCATGACAGACAGTATGTAGAGAATGTAACCTAATATAGACAAGAGTGATATCAACAAGAAAGCAACACACAACATAGAATTGCAATCTTATGGACATCGCATTGAAATCACCAGGTGATATACAAGAACACCTCAAACATCTCGCTGTGTGTTGACAGAGCTCCTGGAGCTATTGGGTCCTATTTGGCCCAAGTCCTCGGTAGTAACTCATTTCAAATGCAGTGAGGTTTTGCTCAGAGGGAACTGCCACTGGCATAACGCTGACTTTTTCAGATGATGAGCCAGCCAGCGAGAACCGTTGGTAATGTTCTGTCAGGTGGTCATTTTCGTGGAATAAGCTCCAACAGAGTGATCCCAAAAAACAATAATAGAAAGTTAGAAACTTCTAACAATGTCATATTTAAATGTTTTGTTGCCGCTTCATGGCTTACACTGCTAAAATAGTTCATCAAGAAAATAGAATGTTTAAGT
This sequence comes from Setipinna tenuifilis, assembly GCA_030347295.1. Lineage (NCBI taxonomy): Eukaryota > Metazoa > Chordata > Actinopteri > Clupeiformes > Engraulidae > Setipinna > Setipinna tenuifilis. The sequence goes on from CM059285.1 coordinate 17,005,253, forward strand.
GCTACGTAGCTGTGTGTCCAGCTGCTAAATAATTTGTTGCAGCTTATATTGTTGATATTCCGTTTTGATAAGTTAATGAACTACTTGCAGAGTGATATGAAAGAAGCGGTAACCACCTCACAGAAAATTATCCCTTACAGAATCACCCATGGATCACCTAATTTAGGAACATGCTTAAGTGCCTGGACTGACTTCCTGTTGATATGTTGTGTATATGACTATGCATGTGTGTGTGAATTTGTGTATATGTAGGCTATGTATCTGTGTATACATGTACAGTTCGGGAACATTTCTTAGTCATCATTTTTGAAGCATGTCTGTTCTCTCTCTCTCTCTTTCTTTCTTCCTTTGTCTCTCTCTCTCTCTCTCTCTCTCTCTCTCTCTCTCTCTCTCTCTCACACACACACACACACACACACACACACACACACACACACACACACACACACACACACACACACACACAAACAACGGTCAAAGACAGAGTCAGTTGGAGCCAAGTAGAACAAAGCACACTGTCATTTATTTACTGGTACTCACACCATTTGGAAATAGAACGCTTTAGTTCTCTGGGTCCATAAATAAAAATCACACAGAACCTTTGAAAACTAAACACTTGAAGCGAAGAAAAAAAAATATTTTCAATTTTAAATCACTATGTATGAAAATTCAAGGAAGGGAGTGAGGGGAGATGTTAACAGCAACATCGTGCCTCCAGGTAGTATTTTTTTTTTTGGTTGATCAACTACCTGCTCCATGCTTCTGCTCTTGTCTCCAAAGACCATAGAGATGGATGTTGTTTTTCGTCTTCTGTGGTGAGCTGATGACTCCAGCATGGACCAACCAGTGGGTGAGTCGCTTGAAAGCCTGTGTAAGGGCTGCTTTTGACAGTGGTGGTCAGAGGGAGAAACACTGTAAGGCATTGAGAAAATAAATAACCTCCTCTACACAGCCCAGCTTGGGCTCTAAAGAGCACACACACACACACACACACACACACACACACACACACACACACACACACACACACACACACACACATATGTGCGTACATGTATGTGTGAGCGCACACACACACACCCAACAGCGCTAACACTGAAGCTAATAGATGGTGCCTCTCCCAAGAAACTCCTAAATGTGCTTTGGCCTTGAACACACATGAGAAACAAATATAACATAGCAACACACACCCCACCGCATACGCACATACTCACACATACACACAGAAGCAAAGTTGTAGTGAGTAAAAAAAGAACAGCGGTTCACTAATCTCTCTCACAAATCTTCCTTCCTCTCTGTAGTCATGTGCGTTGCCTGTGAAAAAAAAAATAAACGTAGCAAAACAAACGGCTCCTACACGAGATGAGGCAGGTGATGAGCCGGTGACCTTAATCAGACCTAAGCAGTGCATCACTGATCATAAACAGCTCACCTTCCCTCAGCGTGAAGACTTCAACCTTGGCCTATCAGCACTGCTAGCACACACACACACACAGCTTCCTCTCTGGAGACAGGGTGGCTTGGCCAGGGACGAATCATCCAGCCAGCGTGTCCTCCTTATTTCTGGACAGCCCTGGGTGGCCCTCCCACAGCACACACTATTATTAGCCCCAACTACAGGGCTCCCTCACAGCAGAAAAGGTGGAGAATGAAGATTTGCTGGTCTGGCTACAGTGGCGTGGTGTGGCGTGGCGTTATGGGGTGGAGGAGAGGAGATGGAAAGGGTTGGATGTGGGCAGAAATAAGAAGACCTGTCCGTGAACGGTACTGAAATAGAAAATAGTACTCTTGGTGGGGGAAGCTACTGTGCCAACTTTGTGCAAAGATGTTTGTGTCTGACTTCCAAAGGAAAGAGTGGTCTGAGGGGGAGCAGAGGACATAGCGGATGCAGAATTTGTATGAGGAATGATAAAGTGTTGTTTTGATCACTGCCAGACATGAATGTTGCTGGCTGAAAAACGTTTAAAAATGGCAAAACTTTTTTTTAAATCATTGTTGCAAATCATCCTTTCAACACCACCTTAGACCATCTGACATGCATCACCAACCCCCCGAATACCTTTAAAACATTTTCATGAAGAGTATCACAATTGTCATTTTTAAAAAAAGAAAAAAAAAAAAGTCTGTGTGTCTTTGTCTTGGGATTTCTCTGTCGTTCTTCTGTCAAGGCCATAAAATCTCAGCCTTTTTTTAAAAAATAGATGAGCATTTTTAAAGTTGCCAATGGACTACTATTCTTTACAGGTTTTGTTTCTGCAGCATGGCGGACTGAACATACCGTCTCAAGCAGAGGCTCATTCAGTCCTGTGCGAAAAAGGACAAAGAAAGAAACTCAAATAATTCTCTCGATCAAAGTGGGGATATACTAAGAACAATAGTAATGTTGGTATCACAAAAAAAGGAAAAAATAATTTAAAAATAAATCGACACAATCAAAGACAAATTTACTGCATAGTACAATGCCCTTCCCGATAAGCTCGGCATCCGAGTCAGCTTTGATGAAGAACAACCATTTTCCTCTGCACAGATATCCCATGATCCTCTGGGCTCTTTGCTGCCGTTTCCACCCAGATATCTCACACGGGAGAGCCGTGGTGTGGCGAGAGAAATAAATCCAAATGACGTCCGCACTCCTGTGGTCTGCCTGTGCTGCACTCAGATAACGGCAGGGCCATGGGGAGGTCCTGTCTCTCCAGCTTCAAACAGCCAGCACTGCAGCAACAACAACAACAACATAAAGCCTCCGCTCCACGCCTCCATTTTGGGTCCTTCCTTCCAGTAGGGGCGGGGCTTATGACTGTGTCTGTTTGTGGTTTTGATTGTGTGAGTTTTGATTGTGTGCTGGTGTGTGCTGGTGTGTGTGTGTGTATGTGTGTATGTGTGTGCGTGTGTGTGTGTGTGTGTGTGTGTGTGTATGCATGTGTTTACGAGTGTGTGTGACGTGTGTGACGTGTGCGTAAACGGGTGCGTGTGTGTGTGTGATCTGACAGAGTGCATGGTGCTGCTATTCAGGTTCACTGCTGTTGGTGGTCTTCTCCCACTCCAGGCTCTCCTCGCTGTGGGCGGGGGAGACCCCGGGGCCGGGCGGCCGGACACGGAGCCCCTGGAACCTCCTGCACTCGGGGCAGATGCGGATGTGACTGCAGCCTCGGGCCACCAGGGCAGCCTCTTGGGCCAGTCTGTGGGAGAGGGGCTCTGGCAGTCCGGTGCCCGCGCACAGCTTGCCGTTGCTCAGGCTGGCGGCGGCTGCCCGTGCCCGCCGCTCGTCCAGGGGCAAAGGTCGCGGCCGCAGCATGCTGGCTCCACGGCGACGGCGGAGCTGCTGCAGACTGTCTCGGCACAGGACGATGCCCTGGAGCTCCCGAAGCATCTCCTCACACACCGACAGCTGCAGAGAGAGAGAGGGAGTAGAGAGAGAGAGAGAGAGACAGAGAGACAGAGAGAGAGAGAGAGTAGACAGAGGGAGTAGAGAGAGGGAGTAGAGAGAGGGAGTAGAGAGAGAGAGATAGAAAGAGAGAGTAGAAAGAGAGAGAGAAGGAATGGAGGGAGTGAAAGAGAGACACAAAGAGAGTGATAGAGAGAGTGATAGAGTGATACAGAGAGAGAGAGGATGAGGTGAAAGAGTGAGAGGAAAGAGAGACACAAAGACAGAGTGATAGAGAGGGAGGGAGGGACAGAGAAAGAAAGAGAGAAGGGGTGGAAGGTGTGAAAGAGAGGGAGACAGAGTGATAGAGAGAGTCAGGGAGGGATAGGGATAGAGAGAGAGAGAGAAAGAGAGAGAGAGAGAGAGAGAGAGAGAGAGAGAGAGAGATGGAGAGACGAAAAAGAGAGGCCAGGAGTCTCACTGATACACTGCAATATACATACAGCATGCACTACTGCTGTGCTTCATCTGTTCTGCTACGCAAACACATGCTTTCGTTTTTAGGCTTTTTAAAGTCCCTTAGTAGAAGATAGGTTAGTTTACATGTACATCTATAGCAGTACAACAGAAGATTAAAGTAGTTATATGA
>CM059285.1:17014265-17016765 GCA_030347295.1 Setipinna tenuifilis
CATGTTCTCGGCAATGACAACATTTCCGTCTGGATGTGAATATTTGTTGATCCAACACGTGTGTGAATGCAATTTTTTTTTCATCCCGCAAAAAACAAAATTCCAGAAGTTGTCATGTGGAAAAGGTCTAATAAAAGGCAGAGAGAGAGAGAGATAGAGAGAGAGAGAGAGAAAAAAAGAGAGAGAGATAAAGACAGAGAGAAATAGAGGGAGAGCAAAGGTCTCTCACCTTTGGCTCGATGGTCCTCCTCCTTGGGACACTTGCCTCCGTCCCACCACTTCCTCTTCAGGATCTCCAGACGGTTCTCCTCCTGCAGTTTCAGGATGGCCAGGTCAAACTCATCGCGGTACACCGACCCTGCAAACACACACACACACATACACCATATTAGAGCCATTTCTTCCTGCCAATTCCTTATTATAATGTTTGCTTTTTATTTCTTATTGTGTGAGTATGTGCCCTTTACAGGCCAAAAGGTCAATAAATAGTAAGGTGAGCTGGAGGTGGTGTGGCTAACTGGAAGCACAGCTTTTTTAACCTTGTGAATTACCTGCTTGTGTGGTCTTTTTTTATGTATTTCCAGTCTGCCTTTCAGTTTATTTTTTGCACTGGGTAAAGAAGCTGTGTATAATTTACTTTTGTAAGAAAAATAAGACACTATAAAATAAATACTTTAAAAACTTCACAAAACATGCCGGAATTCACCCAGCCGTTCATGAGCCGTAATTTTATCCCTGCTGGAGAAAAGACCCAGCTCTTAAATGAAGTTTAACTTTGGGTGCGAGTTTAAAGATCTCTAAAGTTTACTGGAAAAACAAAACGCACTTCTGTTATCTCTGAAAGGTGAATTTATTGGATTTATCGCCCTAGGCCACCATTACATCATCATTGACATGATCATTACATGCTGATGAAATGTGCATGTTTTTCCGTGGACATGATCCAAGAAATTACCTTATGAGAGTATGTTTTTGTTTTGCCACTAACGCTTGCTTCACAAGGAACTAATAATGTAGCGGTTACCTGACAAAAGGCTGTGCATATTTACCTACACTGCAGGGGAAGCTCGCTCTTGTGAAGAGCCCCTGACAGACTCAAATTACAAACACATTCTAGCAGATAACGGTAATATCTAAAGGTGTGCGCAGCTCATCGAAGCCAAATCTCCAAATGCTGAAACTGCATTCTGATTTTTATCAGGTGAAATCGGTAACCCAAGGGACATACCAATAAACTTCACCTGTAATCACCAGTACTGCCTCAAATCAGACTAAATAAATAAACAGCAGTATCACATACCACCATGCCAGACTCTGACTCTACCCCCAGCAAGCACAAACTTCTCCAATAATCAGAGAAAGCCAGAGACAACAGGCCACCTCACCCTGAAAAAACTGAGTGCATTATCGCCCACCACAAGTTCAAACTGTGTGTGTTATCGCTAGCCACAAGGTCAAACTCATTCCTGCCCACTGACCTGAAGACAGCAGGCATCGGACAGTGCTGACCGCAGCTGTCAGGGATACGCTGAAGCCTAACGCACTGCTGAAGGGAGCATCTCAGGACCCTCTCTCTCTCTCTCACTTGCTCTCTCACTCTCTCTATCTATCTCTCCATCTCTCTCTCTCTCTCGCTCTCTCTATCTATCTCTCCACCTCACGCTCTCTCTCTCACTCGCTCTCTCTCTTTTGCACACACACACACACACACGCGCACACACACTGCATCAAACAGCATAATTTCTCTCTCTCTCTCAGACACACACACACACACACACACACACACACACACACACACACACACACACACACACACACACACAAGGGGCTGAAATTATGTGCCCTTGCAGACTAATTAATGCAGCATTTGCTAATAAAAAATAGTGCTGATATGTACCCCACCCTACCCTTTCCATTCATCACCTATTTTTTATTTATTTATTTATTTTTATCAACTGACATTCTGGAGAGCCAATCACAGAGAATTCAAAGACATTCTGACCAATCAAAGGTGGAATTTTCTTGGAGGGGTAATGTCTTCCTTCTAATGTCTTCAACTAGAGTTGCCAAACCTGGCTCCTGTTATTTGTTTACATGTGTAGGGACATTACAAAAAAACCCAACACAATCACAACCTCAACACCAACCACAACAACACACACGTATACCTACTTACATACATGCAAGAGCACAGGACAATGTGAGAGCTTTTGTTGTCTGAAATGACTGTGTATATGTGTGTGTGTGTGTGTGTGTGTGTGTATGTGTGTATGTGTGCGTATGTGTGTGTGTGTGTGTGTATGTGTGTGTGTGTGTGTGTGTGTGTGTGTGTGTGCGCGTATGTGTGTGTATGTCTGTGTGTGTGTGTATGTCTGTGTGTGTGTGTGTGTGTGTGTGTGTGTGTGTGTGTGTGTGTGTGTGTGTCTGTGTGTGCATGAACCCTGCAGGTCTCCTACCCAGTGGCATGCCGATGCCGTAGCCCTTGGTGTCCAGCAGGCCT
>CM059285.1:17021765-17046765 GCA_030347295.1 Setipinna tenuifilis
AACAGGAGAGGGACTTTTTGAAAAGGATAAATGATTAATTACTCCTCGACAAGGCCCACGTCGAACCCAGCGCTCGTTAGCGCGGCGGTAATCACGGGCGTATTAGTGTAATTGAGCAACGTAGCAGAGAGAGGAGCTGCAGATTGGCGCGGCTATTTAGAGGGCTGTAATTATAGGCAGTTAGTGTTGGCCATGTGACTGAGAACTGCCTTGTGTGCAGAGACTGAGGACGGCCTGCCAGCCACTAAATTCCACTCTTTCACAGCGTGTGGTTGTGTGTGTGTGTGTGTGTGTGTGTGTGTGTGTGTGTGTGTGTGTGTGTGTGACTATACCTGTCAGTACTATGTGTGTCTGCGTGTATGTGTGTGAAAAGGGGGGAGAGAGAGAGAGAGAGAGAGAGGGAGAGGGAGAAAGAATTTCTGTGGATGTATTTGCAAATCTTTGAATGTGTGTGGGAAAAAGAGAGAGAGAGAGATACATAGATACATGGATAGATAGGGAGAGAAAAAGATAACACACACAGAGACAAAAACTGAGACAGAGAGACAGAAAGAAAGACAGGAAGAAAGACAAACAGAGTGAGAGACAGCAAGAGAGAGGGAGAAAGAGAGAAAAAGAGAGAAAGACAAAGCAAGAGAATTGACTTGTGACGACATGAGCGCCCTGTGTTGCCAGCTCCATGACCCACATCTATGACAGCTGTGGCAGCCTGACCATGTGGCCATGTGACCATGTGACCATGTGCGTGATGCTCACTGCAGTGGAGGTGTGCTGACACAGCAGCAGCAGCAGCCTCAGCCACAGCCACAGTCCCAGCCACTCTGCACCTACACCACACTGCACCTACACCACACTGCACCTACACCACACTGCACCTACACCATGCTGCACCTACACCACACTGCACCTACACCACACTGCACCTACACCATGCTGCACCTACACCACACTGCACCTACACCATGCTGCACCTACACCACTCTGCACCTACACCATGCTGCACCTACACCACACTGCACCTACACCACTCTGCACCTACACCATGCTGCAAACATGGCTGAACACAGCTCAGCATGCCACTGCAAACATGGCTGAACACAGCTCAGCATGCCACTGCAAACATGGCTGAACACAGCTCAGCATGCCAACTACCAGCCTGGTGTAGCAAGAATGTGAGGATTTGTTCATCAAACAAAAGAAGGCAAGTGTGAGTGCATGTGCATGTGTGTGTGTGTGTGTGTGTGTGTGTGTGTGTGTTTGTGTGCTTGTGTTTGTGTGTGTGTGTGTGTGTGTGTGTGTGTGTGTGTGTATGTGTACAGCACACATATGTACGTGCAGAAAGAGAGAACAGCAGAAATAGATGGATAGACAGACAGACAGACAGACAGACAGATAGAGATAGATAGATAGATAGATAGATAGATAGATAGATAGATAGATAGATAGATAGATTAGTGCAGGGAGAAAAAGAAAGAAAAAAAAATATATATATTTTTAGAAGAAAAAAAAAATATATATTGAACATATTTTTATTGTACAACAGCCTTTGTGGTGGACGGGTGAGGCGCAGAGCCTCCTGCACCAAGCCCAAGCTGAGACAGCAGTTTGTTTACAGCTCTTGTCTCTGCTGGGGGTTTTAGTTTACACTGAGGACCAATTGGCTAAGCCAGCAACCCTGGTGAGTGTGTGTGTGTGTGTGTGTGTGTGTGTGTGTGTGGGGGGGTGTTTTAGTTTACACTGAGGACCAATCGGCTAAGCCAGCAGCCCTGGTGAGTGTGTGTGTGTGTGTGTGTGTGTGTGTGTGTGTGTGTGTGTGTGTGTGTGTGTGTGTGTGTGTGTGTGTGGGTGGGTGTTTTAGTTTGCACTGAGGACCAATCGGCTAAGCCAGCAGCCCTGGAGCAGCCTCACAAGCATCAGCATCAGCATCGGCAGCGCTGGCAGCAGCGGAAGGATAGAAAAGGTAGCAAAGGTAGGAAAAACATTCCTCAAATCAAGGATCCCTCCATGAACCACTCTCGAAGGCAATGTCTCTGTCTTACACTCTTTCTCTCTTCCCCCCTCTCTCTGTCTCTCCCTCTCTCTCTTCCTAAATTTAAAAGATATACATAAACAATCAGCCTCTTTTGAGCAAAATCTGTCCCTTACTTTCTCCCACCCCCCATCTCTCTTCCTCTCTCCTTTTCTCTCTTATTCTGTCACTGTAACTTTTTTAATGTACAGGAAGGTTTATGTGCTGCATGGAAGATCACTACGTAATAAGTATAGTAATACCAAACTGAAGAAGCACTATTATATGAATCGGCAGTGCTGGCAGCAGCGGAAGGATAGAAAAGGTAGCAGACAAGTGAGGGGTACTCTCCCCTGCTTCCACGCTAACTAATGTGTGCTGATGTAGTGTATAGGCTCTTTACTGATGTGTGTGGAACATACAGCACATGTTAGGAACTGTAATGCTGGGGTGTGCTTGTGTGCTCATATGTGAGTGTGTGTGTGTGTGTGTGCGTGTGTGTGTATGTGTGTGTGTGTGGGTGTGTGTGTGTGTTACAGAAAGCAGACCTGGCTGTTGCTGGACTCCCTATCAAAGGATTGGCAGCTGCAAGAAGACTTGGGAGTAAGGCTGGTGGTCCCTCGAGAATTTTTTTGACACTATCTTGAGGCCTGCAGGATGTCATAACAAGCAGCAAGGGCTAGCCAGTGGATCTGGATGAGATGGGTGCTTCTGGCATGGGGAAAGCCATTGGCAAGGGCTGCCGAGTGGATCAAAAAGTGGCCCCAGCAACTGCAACTTCAGCCAGCTGGTCCATGTTAACCCTTGCTGAGTGCCTGCTCGCAAGTGGAAGTGGAAATGGAAACCCTTTATTGTCACTAGTCACAGGTACCAGCTAAATTAGCCATCAACCCATCCAACATAGGTAGAAACGTACATGATGTGACAGGGGGTAGACAGGATGGGAAGTTACACCTGGGCAGGTAGGATTTACAGTATGTCACAGAAGTGAGTACACCCCTAACATTTTTGTACTCTTTTTATTATATCTTTCCATGGGAGAAGTCTAAAGATATAACACTTTTCTACAACGTAAAGTAGGCTGTGTACAGCTTATATAACAGTGCAAATTTGCTGTTCCCTCAAAATAACTCAACACACAACCATTAATGTCTAAACCACTGGCAACAAAAGTGAGTACACCCCTAAGTGAAAATGTCCAAATTGTGCCCAAAGTGTCAATATTTTGTGTGTCCACCATTATTTTCCAGCACTGCCTTAACTCTCTTGGGCATGGCGTTCACTAGAGTGTCACAAGTTGTCACTGGAATCCTCTTCCACTCCTACATGATGACATCACGGAGCTGACCTTGAGCTTGAGACCTTGAGCTCCTCCATCTTCCATTTGAGGATGCCCCACAGATGCTGAATTGGGTTTAGGTCTGGGGACATGCTAGGCCAGTCCATCACCTTCATCCTCACCCAAGGCGTGGTCATCTTGGAGGTGTGCTTGTGGTCGTTACCATGTTGAAATACTGCCCTGTGGCCCAGTTTCAAAGGGGGGGCATCATGCTCTGCTTCAGTATGTCACAGTACATATTGGCATTCATGGTTCCCTTAATGAAGTGTAGGTCCCCAGTGCCGGCAGCACTCATACAGCCCCAAACCATGACACTTCCTCCACCATTCTTGACTGTTAACAGGACACAGTTGTCTTTGTAATCTGTAAACTGGGCTGCATGGCTGTCGTCCCTGAAGGAAGCCTCTTCTGAAGATGATGCACAAGACAGCCCGCAAACTGTTTGCTGAAGACAAACAGACTAAGGGCATGGATTACTGGAACCATGTCTTATGGTCTGATGAGACCAAAATAAACTTATTTGGTTCAGATGGTGTCAGGTGTGTGTGGCGGCAACCAGGTGAGGATTACAAAGACAACTGTGTCCTGCTAACAGTCAAGCATGGTGGAGGAAGTGTCATGGTTTGGGGCTGTATGAGTGCTGCCGGCACTGGGGACCTACACTTCATTAAGGGAACCATGAATGCCAATATGTACTGTGACATACTGAAGCAGAGCATGATGCCCCCCCTTTGAAACTGGGCCACAGGGCGGTATTTCAACATGGTAATGACCACAAGCACACCTCCAAGATGACCACGCCTTGGGTGAGGATGAAGGTGATGGACTGGCCTAGCATGTCCCCAGACCTAAACCCAATTCAGCATCTGTGGGGCATCCTCAAATGAAAGGTGGAGGAGTTTAAGATCTCAAGCTCAAGGTCAGCTCCGTGATGTCGTCATGTAGGAGTGGAAGAGGATTCCAGTGACAACTTGTGACACTCTAGTGAACTCCATGCCCAAGAGAGTTAAGGCAGTGCTGGAAAATAATGGTGGCCACACAAAATATTGACACTTTGGGCACAATTTGGACATTTTCACTTAGGGGTGTACTCACTTTTGTTGCCAGTGGTTTAGACATTAATGGTTGTGTGTTGAGTTATTTTGAGGGAACAGCAAATTTGCACTGTTATATAAGCTGTACACTGCCTACTTTACGTTGTAGAAAAGTGTTATATCTTTAGACTTCTCCCATGGAAAGATATAATAAAAAGAGTACAAAAATGTTAGGGGTGTACTCACTTCTGTGACATACTGTATAATGTGGTGCCATCCAAACACCAGTAGTAGGTTAAAACAAGTTTGTTCAGTTTGAGCTTCTTCTTTAACATTAGTTGAAAATAGTAACTCGGGGTGGCTGTTAGGAAAGGTTGAAATGTAGTGTAACTGAAGGCCATAAGTGCAGAAGTGAGCTAAAACCAGGGCAGTTACCCTGTAGTTAAGTCAGTATGTATCCACTTGAGGTGTCGGGAGGGAGGTTTACTACCATTGTAATGCAGTGCTAGAATTTCCTATGGGTTTCTATATATAATAGTGTGTATGTATGTATATATGTATGTATGTATGTATGTATGTATGTATGTATGTATGTATGTATGTATGTATGTATGTATGTATGTATGTATGTATGTATGTATGTTAATGGCATGTTTGGATACTATACACTATACACATTTACTGTCCTTGGATATATGCCTAAGTTTAGATTTTGTGTTACCATGAAATAAAAATGACTTGATGGGATGACGGTTAATAATTTTCTATACATAGGTACATATGTATATACAGGTAATAAGATCAACTAAAATAAAAGGTAATCATTCTACACTTCTTTTATGTGTTTGTGTTTAAGTGCATTCCCAGTGTTCTGAGTAGTGTTTGTGCATAAATTGAATTTTTGCCCAGGGTAATAAGGATGAGTAATTTTAAATGAAACCTTTTTTTTTAATATGTCTTTTATGGGTTTGCATTCAAGAGCATGGCTGAGTGTTCTTAAAAGTTTTTGTGTGTAAATGACTGTGAATCCTCAGCAGCTTTGCTGAGTGTGGGTCATTGACTCTGTCCATTCCATATGGCTTATGGGACCCAGGTTAATTGCCTATGTAAATTGTGTGAAGTGCTGGTTATTACAGCTGATTGGCTCAGGTATTCAGAGAGGCACTGGTGAACATAGCTGTTTTTATGGGCCCTGCTAGCGGTGGGGGGGTGGGGCTCAGTGGCTGTGTGGACAGCCGAGTGGCATAGAAACACAGCGTTAAGGGAATCTTTTTCTGGGCTTTGATCCATGATAATTGGAGGACATGCAGTCAAGTGTGTGTGTGTGTGTGTGTGTGTGTGTGTGTGTGTGTGTGTGTGTGTGTGTGTGTGTGTGTGTGTGTGTGTGTTCTCCCATTGCTATTCATGTCACACTGACATGTTTTACCTTTGCAGAGACTGTTCGAAGATGAAACTAAGGGGCAAGCATGTGCGTGTGTGTGTGTGCACGTTTGTGTGTGTGTGTATGTGTATGTGTGTGTGTGTGTGTGTGTGTGTGTGTGAGCCCTCGGAGATGTGTGGCAAATTGCAACACAGCTCCAGAGTCAGGCTTGGTCCCAAGGTGTGGAGAAGAACAGAGGAGTGCATCAGAGCTAGACAGGCAGAGAGAAAGAATGAGAGAAGGACATACGTAGAGCCAGGAAGAGGGACAGAGAGAAAGGGAGCATGTGCTAGAGGAAAGAGTGAAAAAGAGGGAGAAGGGTAGACCAAAAAAAAGGGCAGAGCAAAATGAGAGAGAAAGAGAGCAAAAGGAAGAGTGGTTAAAGACAGGTACACTCGAAAAAAATAATGGTTCCTAAGAACGATGCCACAGAAGAACCTTTTTCAGTGCCTTAAAGAAGCGTTGAGGCAACAGTTCTTTCAAGAACCATTTGATGCTGATATGACATAATGCAGCCCTGAGGCTCTGAAGTACCATTTTCAATGTGAAGTACCTTTCACATACATGCTAAAAACATAAAGGTGCTTAAATGGTTCTTTAACCATCTCTTGATCGTTCCATGGAGAGTGAAGGTTTTTCTATGGCATTGACTGGCTGCATTATGTTTTAGAGTGCAGACAGCAGGAAGAGGAGATAGAGAGAAGAAGGGAGAGACAGAGAGTAAGAAAAAGGGAGGAGGGAGAGAAAAAGAAAGAGAGAAAAAGAGCAAGGAAGCGGAAGAATTTGGAGAGTAAAATGACAAAATAGGGAGACTGTATGTTTGGGCTTGAGGCAGGAAACTGATTCATATGCCCTTTGCCAGGTCAGCATCCTGCTGTGTGTGTGTGTGTGTGTGTGTGTGTGTGTGTGTGTGTGTGTGTGTGTGCAAACGCACGCCTGTGTCTCTGCATATGTGTATGTGTATCTTTGCATGTGCGTGCGTGCGTGTGTGCGCGTGCGTGTGTGTGCCAGGCTCTCTCAGACCTCATGAATCTGCCAGTGTTCGTTCTCTCCTTTTGTCCATCATCTAATCAGCTAATATCTTAGCTTAGCCATTTAGTCATTTATCCTCCATCCATCCATCTCATCTTTCACACACACACACACACACACACACACACACACACACACACACACACACACACACACACACACACACACGCAGCACTCCGCTGACACACACATTCAGTCTAACTCTAAATCATGACATGAAGGTGTGATCTGCAGATTACCCTGTTAGCAGCCTCGTGTCACTTTCAGATGTAATATGGAGAATTTATGAACCTAAACACTCACTTCGTCACTCTAACATCTTACTCTCCAAACCCGTGCTTTTCTTTTCTGAGGTGCAGCCTTGAGATACCCACTGTATTTTTAATCAAAACAACCGAATCAATTTATAATCTAATTTATGTAATACATTTTTCGATCCTGATCCAAGCAACAAACATCAAGTCTTACGTAATACATAAGGGTGCATGTGTTTAAGCACACACAGACACACACTTGTATACACACACACACACACACACACACACACACACACACACACACACGGTCCATATCCTGTTGTACTCAAACACTGAACTGCATACACTACACATGGTGAACTTCTGTACAAAGATGAAGCAGCCACCTGTCCCCCTCCCTCCTCCCCTAAGCCCCAATGTAATTAATCATTAACTGCAGACTCTGGTGCCATTTTAAAATCTCTTGCTATTGATCGGGTAAGATGCTCTTTTTCGGATCCAAAATAAAGAGAAGAGACGAGTGTGGTAACGGAGCACAGGCGCTGAAATCGATAGTGAGAGGACTTTATGTAAACAAGTGAATGCTGCATGGTTCTGAACTCTGAAAAATAATGGGGCCCAGTACCGGTTTATCGATGCCATAGTAGAGGAACTTTCACTCTCCATGGAACCATCCAGAGATTTAAAGAACCATTTAAGCACCTTACTTTTTCAAGAGTGTATGTAAAAGGCACCTCACATTGTAAATGGTTCTTTAGAACCTTAGATCATAGTGGACTATATTATGTCATATCAGCGTGAAATGGTTCTTTAAAGAACTGTTGCCTTGGCGTTTCTTTAAAGCACTGAAAAAGGTTCTTCTATGGCATCGGTCTGAAGAACTGGTACTGGCCCTAATATTCGAGTGTGGGTGGATGGCCAGATACAGCCTAAGGTGAGTCAGTTAGTGGGCAAAGGGAACAACAGATACCTGTGTGTGGAATGGACATATGCGTGTGCAGTATGTGTGGGTATGTACAATGAGCTTTTGGCTCAATCACTGCAGATATGTGTGTCTGTGTGTGTGTGCCTGTATGTGTGTATGTGTGTGTGTGTGTGTGTGGGTGTGTGTGTGTGTGTGTGTGTGTGTGAATACACGTGCCCTCAGTAGCAGCTGCTGCAGGGGCTTTAGCTCCACGCTAATGGAACACCTGCTGCTCCCCTCTGGCCCAACTGTTTGGCCTTTGCACACACACACACACACACACACACACACACACCAACACACCAACACACACACACACACACACACACACGCACACACACACAAACACACCAACACACACACAAACACCCTCTCCTCTCACTCTAAGGGCAGAGACAGTGTAGGATTGTGGGTAAGTGCTAGACAAGGACGCTGGTGTTAATGTCTCCCTCCACAGTGACAAAATGGCTTCTTCCTGCAGCGGTCCAACTGCAGAGCTTCGTGTCACCTTGTCTTTGATGAATGATCTCTGGGCTCTAAGGAAGAAAGGGGCTATTGGATTTCCCAGCATGGCCCCCAGACTCTTAGTGGAGTAAAGCAGACCAAAGAGAGGCTGGGGTTGGGTGGGAGAGCACTGTACTTATCAGCTGATTCACACGAGAGAAAAGACATGTGAAGACATCTTCTCCACTACGAAGAGACCTTGTGTGTGTGTATGTGTGTGTGTGTATGTGTGTGTGTGTGTGTGTGTGTGTGTGAGAGAGAGAGAGAGAGAAAGAGAAGAGAGAGTTGTAACAGCCCCAACAGACTTGAGTTTGGGGCAGAAGCAGTGAAGCCTAGAGAGAGGAAGAGCCAGGTCTTTATTGCTGAAACTGAGTCATTAGATACAGCACACTGGCATCTCCACTCCCCAGCAGTCTCAGAGGGGCATATGGGGTATGTGTGTGTGTGTGTGTGTGTGTGTGTGTGTGTGTGTGTGTGTGTGTGTGTGTGTGTGTGTGTGTGTGTGTCGGTGCTTTGGAAAGAGAGAGAGAGAGAGAGAGAGAGAGAGAGAGAGAGAGAGATTCTGTGGATGTAACTGTATGTATTTGCAAGTCTCTGAATGTGTGTGGGCCAGAGAGAGAGATACATAGATACATAGATAGGTGGATAGATAAAGAGAGAGAGACTGTATGTGTGTGTATGGGTGTGGTGTTTGTGCATGAGTGTTTCTGTGTGTGTGTGTGTGTGTGTGTGTGTGTGTGTGTGTGTGTGTGTGGATGCGCATGCATGTACGCATTACTTACTATGTGGACGCGGTACATGATGCTGATTCCCAGGGTCATGAAGGGTTTGGAGAAATCAATGACCTTCTCCCTCTCAGCAGTGATAGTAAGTCCAGCAACAGCCAGGTCTGCTTTCTGTAACACACACACACACACACACACACACACACACACACACACACACACACACACACACACACACACACACACACACACACACACACACACACACACACAGATAGAGGAGACTGAGGTCACATTCCTGTAACACACATCCACTGAAAATAGAGGAGAATGAAGTACAGTAGAGTACAGTGGAGGAGAATAAAGAACACCTCCCCCTTCTAAAAGTAGAGGTCACCTTTTTGAAACAGACACACATACACACGTGCACACATATGCACTCACGCGCACATAGGCACGCGCACACACACACATATGCCCACACACACAAGAGAGATGCACACACACGCACACATATGCACACACAAGGCCAAACACATATGTGTGCATGCACGCAGACACACACACAAGATAGACTGGACTCATAACACCTCTCTTTAACCCACACACACAAGAGAGATAGAGACCCAGTGCACTTTCTTTAAAAGGCGCACAAGAGCAGAATATTTCACATAAAAGAAAGATCACTGTCAGTTTTTTTTACCACACATAATAAATAACAGAGGCTGGAGGTGTTTTGTTTTTTGTAAAAAATCTTTTCTATTCTCTCTCTCTCTCTCTCTCTCTCTCTCTCTCACACACACACACACCCACACACACATCCTTTCATACACACAGCCACCCGCACACACACACGTACGTGAAAGAAGTTCAATAAGTTTGTGAAAAAGGCCCACATCAAGTCCAGCAGTAACAGTACATGAGCAGTCACTGCACAGAGCGGACCCAGAAATTAGGTTTTTGTCCAACACTGACCCTCTGCAGCCCTGGAACCAGAGGCAGATGGATAATATTTAGACACAGAACATAGATCATCCCCCAGGCACAAAGAGAGACACATTTGACATTCAGCTGCGAGAAGAGCTGCCTTGAGCCATCACGCCGCCCATTCAGTCTCACACTAATGTGCCACAGGGGGACGGATAACAGCTCACTGCCGAACGAGGCAGGTTAATTAGCAGAGGCCTTTCTTTCTCTCTCTCTCTCTCTCTCTCTCTCTCTCTCTCTCTCTCTCTCATCCTCTCCTTCTCCCAGTCTTTCCTCTCTTTCACCAGACCCATTGTAAGGGCTCAGTATCACTCAGTCTTAATACAGGCAATTTCCTGGGCGATTTCTCTCCCTGTCCACCTTTGGCTCTTCTTCTCCCCCCCCCCCCCCCCTAATGAAGATCAGTGGCCAGGACATGGGCCAGATTACCACCAGGTCAGATTAGAGTCTGATCTAGGAGCCATGGGCCAGATCACCATGGCACTCTGATACAGGAGGCATGGGCAGGACTGCCATGGTAACTGATATGGAAAACAATCAGTTTGTGGCCACGGTAGCATGATCCAGGATGAATGGCCTGGACAGCAGTAGAGGCCTGACAGAGGAAAGACGGCCTGGGTCACCATGGCAGCCAAATGCAGGAGAGATGGTCTGGGGCGTCATGGTTGCCTGATACTAGAGTGATTGAACAGGGTTGCTATGGCAGCCTGATACAAGAGGAGAGGAAGGAACCTGGTCACTATGGTAGCTTAAGCTACTTCTACAGCCTGTGGTGCTGAGAGATTGGAGTCTGCACTGTGGTGTAGCCCATTCTCAATTAGCCTACTTTAATTTATCAGCTGTCCTACACCAAACACTTTAATAGGTTTAATCCAGCAGCAAAAATCTAGATTCAAAGAGGAGGAAAGACAGAGGGAAGGGAGGAGGGGAAAAGGTAGATAGAGAGAGAGAGAAAACAGAGAAAGTGAAAGAAGAGTGTGTGAGAGAGAAAGAGAACAAGGAAAAGTGAAATACAGAGAGAGAGAGTGAGAGAAAAAGAGAACAAGACAAAGTGAAAGACAGAGTGAGAGTGGGAGTAGAGCGAGAGAGAAAGCGAAAGTGTCCATTATCATCCTAATGACACCTACAAAGCCGATCAATACCTTTGCCTTGGGTTGGAAAACCACAAGAGTTTTATGTCATAGATTCTTTTCTTTCTTAATTCCCGATCCCTGTGATAAGCTTTCTAATGCTCAATTACCCCTTTCAACTGAGACCATGGCAAATTTGGGAAATAAAACGATTTGTTGATTCTGCACAGTGACTCCTTCAATCAGATAAATAAAGTTAATGCATCTCAGCCTCTACGTGATTTGGAATTCCAGGCGGTTCAGTGATTCAATGAACTCTAATGCTATAAGCCAAGCTGAGCCTTATCACCTGTGCTGTGAGATGCATTTTAATGGCATCCGTCCAGTTAGAGAGCCAAAAATCCAAATACAAGCCTTGGAACACAGAATGGAGGGAGCATGAGAGAGAGAGAGAGAAAGAGAGAGAGAGAGAGAGAGAGAGAGAGAGAGAGAGAGAGAGAGAAAGAGAGAGCGACATAGACATCGAGTGTTTTTTTCTCTCTCCTTTTTTTTATGTTTAAATAGAAAGATATATAGGTACTTTTTTAGTAATCATTTCTATGTTCTTCTTTATATTAAGTTTCAAAATATATGGAATTTGATTGTATTTTATTTTTAATCGCTGCCACCATCATCATTGAGGGAGACTTCAGCTATTTACAATGGATGAAAGGCAAAGGAAAGAAATGTTTTGTTGCACATTAGTTATACTTTGCAGATAGCTGGTATTGTCAGCTGACCACAGTTTGTAAAACTGAACTGCTGATAGGCCTAATTTAGGGGGGTTAGTTCAGTGCCAAAGTTTTTTTTGACTTGCACATATGCATAGGTAACCACACACACACACACACACACACACACACACACACACACACACACAAAGAAAGACACACACAGGGCTGTTGATAGAACAAACAAGCCAATGTGTCAGTGTTGTCCAATTAGTTTTCCCTTACTGTGCATGGTTGCGACAGTTAGTCAGGACCGCTGGTGGTTCTGGAACCCTTCAAAGTTTCTTGCATTCTTATTTGCCGAGCATGCTGGGAAGAAGAATAAATCTGAAAGGATCTGAATGAAAAAGCTCTGAGCAAATATCTGCATCTGGCTTTACCACAAATCGAAGAATACTCAAGTTTATCAGCGGACAGCTTTCTAAACTTCATATCACATTATCAGCCTAACCCTTTAGGCTTTGCTGATAGTACAGCCTTCATTATCACAGATTGTTCTGGACAGATAGCGTGGGAGGATAATGAAGAGGATGACGGGCGTTAAGATAGCACATCAAAGTGTGTAATCTGATAAGCACCATGACCAGCAGCTGTGAAATAGTACAATTTACATCTCTCATGAATGTCTTGGATTAAGCTGTTCCAGTCTACATCTCTGCATGATGTGCGAGGTATATTTTGAGCCAAATTCTGCTCAGTGTGTACAGAAAACAAGTTGTCTTCTTCCTAAACAAGACATTGGACAGCACACTGCCAGCAGTGCCTAAGTAAGATGTGCTTCCTGGCAACCACGTCTTTGTGTGAATTCATAAATAATCTAAGACACCAATAACAGACAATGCAGATGTAAACGCACCACCTTCTGTACTACATCACATCTGTCTCGACGTCTTCAGCTTGAGTCATTCTGACAGGGTCATAAACGTGCTCAACTTTGGTCTATTCACATCATATTTGGTCTATTCACGTGATGCAATATGAGCCTGTCAGTTTCCTAGAAAACTCTCAGAGGGAAAACTACTGATGCTCTGTAAATAAACTCGGACTGATTTACAATAGAAGAGGGAAAATGAAAAGGTCACATTTGAATTGCCATAATAGACCACAGAGGAAAGAGAGCTAATGAGAGTACACGATAAAATGAAAGTGGCCTCCCAAATGAAAGTGTTATTGCCTTGTTTGTGAGTGCTTGTTGACTATATGGGCTTGTTTCCTTTCATAATTTTCCCAAAACAGAAAGACTTGGCAGACATTTCATGACGCAAAAAAAAAAAAAAATCATTACCAGACCAAAGGGCTTCAAGGACACAGTATTCTGTGAGATAAATTATGAAGGAGAACAAGTTTGTCAACATTACACCGCCACTCGGAGCGTTAATCCAGATGATTCATAAATATGCTACCACTGTGGGGGTTAGGCCAAAATGTCTTTTCCATCCTTCTATGGTAAATATAAAGGCTGTGGTAGTACACAGAATTCTTCCCCTAACAGTTTCTTGTCAAGGTTTTTTGTGACGTTTGCTTGGAGAGTGGAAGTGTATGAGCAGTCAGACAGCACCAACCAACAAGCCAGAGGTTACAGTAGCCTTTCTATAGGTCCAAACCCAAAGCGAAGTTGCTTCAGAAATGCACTAAACCAGCTGATTCTAATTAGTGCAATTTTTCATCCAGGCAGGTATATGCTAACTTGTCATATTAACTCTTTTGGATTGATCACTACTTTCCAAAGGCAGGGTATTGCATCTGTGTTCTTATCATCTACATGCTAAAGGTTAAATTCATACAGACACTAGCACTAATGTTGCTCCTGAAGTATCACAAAAGCAGTAACCTAATTAGACTCAGGCTAATGCTAGTGGTAGTACTGAGACAACGCTGGTGCTAGTCAACTCTCCAGTAATCAGCCCAGTCAGTGGCCTGTCATGCAGGTTCTGTGTATCCAACAGATTAGACTCTCTACTGACACTTCTGTAATCAGCCTATTCAGCAGCCTTTCATCTATGTGTTGTCTGTACAACAGGTTACACTAACTCATAGCTGTGGAGTGTGTCTCTCTCCTTGTGGGCCCCCAGTGTTTCCACAGAGTCCCTAAAGGTGCTGGAGTCTGGAGCTGATGAGAACTGGAGCACTTGGTGACGCCACTGAGGTAGGAGAGCCTGCAGGGGTTTCTTCTACTGACTTACCTTCGTCTCTCACACAACTACACACAGTCACAGTCACACAGCCGCCTCGTCCCCTAACCCGCTAAAGAGATGAAAGATGACAACAGCAAAAATGCTGAGAAGTAATACCTCGTAAAATATTCATTTAAAGCAAGCTCATTGTATATTGATAATGATTACTGTACCATCTAGCGGTTTAAAGTGGAGGAGAATACACAGTGGGGAATCAAAGCTTAAATAATTCAGAAAGAAAGGCTTCTCTTCTTTCCTCCCTATGTGTCCACTTCCTTTTTTCACTCTATCACCCTGCCACCCCCGCCCCCACACACACCCCCACAACCCTCGACCACCCTAAAAAAGTGTGGAAAAAAAAAAATCAAAGTCTTAGTATCTCTGATGAATAAAACATTCACTTTGGTGTCCCACTGCAGCTGTCAATCTCTCAGAGGAGAAGTGATTTTAATTATGCCACAGAGGGCAGCCCCCTCAACCCACAATGCACTGGGCCCCAAGAGGAGAAGGCACAGGACAGGCCTGTGCTCTGGGGCAACCAGGGACCAGTAATGCAGAGAAGAGAGAGAGAGAGACAGAGAGAGAGAGAAAGAGAGAGAGAGAGAGAGAGAGAGAGAGAGAAAGAGAGAGAGTGCTCAGGTGTTAAGAGATCACTGAGGCATTGAGGGACTACAGAGGTGTTAACGGATAACGAACGGCATCCAGAGCCCTTGACACCAAGGCATTCAGAAAATCACAAAATCTCAACTGTTGTGGGGGGTTCCAAACTCCTGGAGAGAGAGAGAGATGAATGACTGTCTGCAGTGCAGAGACAACATCGCTAAAACACAACAGGACTTTTTGACAGAGAACAAAAGATCTAAAAAAATCTAAAAAATCCAATTTTCCAAAATTTGGTGAAAATCACCTAAGCGTACTGCTTATTAAACAGTAAATTACTCTACCTACTGGCTGAAAGCATGAGCAGTTTTATCATAGCTGCTCGTTATGTAACTTCAAGTTTGTGTACAAATTGCACATATATATCCTGTCTACTTGTATCTGTTATATCTATGTCCTGCATCAGTATGTTCAGAGTGACAGTATGTAACAGTTGGTTTGGCAGCACAAGTGTCTATTTCTCACACTAGTACTAGTAGAGAGGCAGAGGGAGAGAGAGAGAAGGAGAGTGAGAGTGAGAGAGAGAGAGAGAGAGAGAGAGAAAGGCAGAGAGAGAGACAGAGAACAAGCAAGAGAGAGAGAGAGATAGACATAGACAGAAAGAAAGAAACAGAGACTGAGAGAGAGTGAAAGAGATTCAATACTAAAACACTTACAACCCTTACAACCCACTTACAAGGAATTAAGAGGTCTAGACCCTTCCCTCTGGGACCAGTCTCTCTTCTGCCACTCTGAGCTGGGCATTATAGGATGTGAGCGTGAGAGAACCTTCAGATGTCTGGGCAGCACTGAAGCAGCAAGGAACTACTGAGGTGTATCAACAGTTCCATGCACTGACGAAATGCATGGCCCATGGCCCCCAGATACTGAAGAACTATGGGCCCTGAGAACTAATGAACCAATGCACAATCGCAGACACGGAGGAACCAAAGCCCCTGGCCACTGAGAAACTATAAGCCCTGAGCACTTAAGAATCGACAATCGCAGACACAGAGGAACCAAAGGCCCTCGCCACTGAGGAACTATGTGCTCTGAGCACTCAAGAACCGGCAATCGCAGACATGGAGGAACCGAAGGCCCTCGCCACTGAGAAACTATAGGCTCTGAATACTCACGAACTGATGGCCAGGGCACTGAGAAACCAAGAGTGCTAGGGACTGAAGTAGCAAGGGGATTTGAGGCTTTGAACTCAGAAGCACTGCAAAGCAATCATACATAGAGTGCTCAAGGGAGACTTTAGGGTTAGAGCAGGGGTGCTCAATACGTCGATCGCGATCTACCAGTCGATCGCGAGGCCAATAGTGGTAGATCGCATACAACTTTGAAAAAAAAAAAAAAGTTCCCTGTTCGTCCTGCACATGCTAGTTAGCTGATGGCCCATCAGGCATCCACCGGCAGACAGCGATCACCCAGCCAGTAGCGGGCTATCTCCAAACATTTGGACCCATCAACCTTTGCGCTGGAGCCAGTTGATGGGCCAGGTCGCCCAGCAGATGTGGAAGGACATCGGAGATTGCGAGTGCTTCTCACTGCAGTTGGACGAATCTACGGACGTGAGTGACACAGCACAGGTGTGCATTTACATTCGTATGGTGTTCAGTGACATGACTGCAAAAGGGGAGCGATTGACAGTGATTCCCTTGAAAGAACATGCGCGAGGAGAGGACATTTTTCAGTCGTTTCAGTCGTTTAAAAACTTTATCGACAAAACTCAGCTCCCACTGTACAAGTTAGTGTCCATCACCACGGATGGAGCGCCCGCAATGGTTGGTCGCGAGAATGGGTTCATTGCCAGGTGCAGACAGGACGATGCTTTTCCAGACTTCGTGAATTACCACTGCATTATCCACCAACAAGCATTATGCGCGAAGATGCTGAACATGAAAGAGATCATGGACGTGGCAACGAAGATCGCCTGCTCAATTAGAGCTAGAGCACTTCAAAGACGGCTATTCCGCACACATCGGGAGAAGGCTGACAGCGACCACTCTGAGTTGTTGCTACACACTGACGTGAGGTGGCTTAGTCGCGGGAAATTCTTGCAACGATTCCGAGAGCTCTGTCCTGAAATCAAGGAGTTTTTCCGTGAAAGTGGACATGCAGAATACAAACAGCTGAATGACGAGCAGTGGCTGCTGGATTTGGCTTTTTTAACCGATCTGACAAACATGCTGAATGACCTTAATCAAGAGCTGCAAGGAAAAGACAAAACGGCATCCTTGGCTGAGTCAATGCAGTGCAAGTCATCAAATTAAACTCTGAACTAATTATTAATACTATTATTATTATACATTGTCACTGTATTCTTCTTCTTATTATTATTATTCAGAGCTTATTTTGGTGCAATATTGGCTTGGAATTTTCAATAAATTTTAAAATAACATACACTTTTAGATAGGTAGATCTTTGGGACTTGGTCATTTTATAAGTAGCTCGCACACTGAAAAAGTGTGAGCACCCCTGGGTTAGAGAGATCGAGAGAGAGGGAGAGAGGGGGGGGGGGAGAGAGAGGGAGTCAGCAAGAATGGTCTATAGTCTCAGAGTTAGAGGACACCCTGAAGGTCACGGGAGGAGAGTGCACTTAGAGGGAACAAATTGAGACAATAATAAGAACGAGCACTACTTTCTGTATTTCTTTAATGGTCTTGCCCTCCATTAGCCTACAGGATTAAGACAGATAACTTCTTAACAGCACTCTCCTGATTCCCTCCAACTTGGATGTCTAACTTAAAAAGCCATGACAGGAGAACACGTGAGGGGAACAGAGCGGAACGAGGGGAACAGAGCGGAATTTCTCATAAAGAAATTAAATTAAATATTATGCAACTGCCCGGGACACAGACAGCTAAAAAAGCTAACAAACAACGTACAGCCATGGTTCAGCAGAGGAGTGTGGTTTTGTGTATGTATGTGTGTGTGTGTGTGTGTGTGAGAGAGAGAGAGAGAGAGAGAAAGAGAGAGAGAGAGAGAGAGAGGGAGAGATAAAATTCCATCAAATCCAGCTTATGAAGCATTTTAATGGAAAAGCATCATGGTTCTCTGAGTCTGTGTGTGTTGACAAGAGCGTAATAACTAGTCACTGGGACAATGACACGAGAGACTGTGATGACATATAAAGTGGGAGAGCAAATACGCTCTCAGAAATAATGTGACAGTAGGGGGACAAATCTGTATATTAAGGTGCAGTCAGCATTAATGTACCCCCAAGGCCTAATCTATAATAATAATATTATTTGGACCTTAATGTACTGCTGTGTACCTCTTCAGCGACTAGTTGTAAAACAGTGGTTAAAAGGTACAATTATGTGCCTTTGAGGATACTGCTGGTGTGACAAGTTTTTTTACCCATAAAAGTACAATTCTGTACCATCTTTTTTCAAAGTGTATGGTGAAAGTTCAGAGCACACAACTCTCCACCTCTTCTTTAGAAACCTTTAGTCCTTCCCTTCCTCTTTCTTGTACTGAGGTAGCTTTCCATACCTCATGGAGGATGGAAGTGGCTTATCACACACTAGACTTCTTATAACACTTTTACCTTCTTCCTCTTGCCAATTCACACACTTCATAAGTGTCAACACTTAATCAACACACTTCATACTGCATATGCTATGTGACCAAAAAGAGGAACTTGTACACAGCCCTCACTCTACCTTGCTTTAGGAGCTTGTAGGTGAGGGATGTCATTTGACTGACTGTTAAGATATCAACAGATCTTCCATGAATTTCCATCTGAAGTGGCCTTGAAAATGAAGTCACTTTGTGCGTCTAAAGGTGCTGGAACGGACACCCAGATATTGCAAGTGTGGTATAATGCCAACAGACAGCGGGGGCGGTTGAGAAAGTCTTCATTCACCCGGCAATGACTCATTTAATCATCTACCAGTGTATAAATATACAGTGTATAAATATAATTAAATTACTCAAACAAAGTTGCATGCTTAACAGCTTATGGTTTCACACTCACCCTGGTCATGAGCTCGCCCACCATGCCAGTCCACGTGCCATTGGCCCCCGACACCCCGTAGACGCCGTCGCCCACCAGACGGATGCGGTACTTGAACTTGAGGATGTCGGCCAGTTCCCTCAGCATGTCCACACAGAAGCCCTCGTATCGATCGTTCCCCTCCAGCTCCTGGTGGTTCGGCCGCAGCATCACGTACGGGTTCTCCTGTAAACAACAACACCATCATTACTCCTCTCAGTCTACTTATGAATTTATATTAATATTAATATTACAATGAAGATCATAGCATGGGCGTAGATAGTATTGCACACTTATCTACATTAATAGGTACAGTACAGGCCAAAAGTTTGGACACATTTTCTCATTCAATGCGTTTTCTTTGCTTTCATGACTATTTAGATTGTAGATTCTGACTGAAGGCATCAAAACTATAAATGACCACATGGAATTATGCACTAAGCACAAAAGGTAAGACTTAACACTTTTTAGGTACATAATTCAATGTGTGTTCATACACAGTTTTGATGCCTTTAGTGATAATCTACCATGTAAATAGTCATGAAAATAAAGAACTGTGACTTACAGTGAACCAACAACTAGGACAGTCCCCCAGGAGGAACTTGGGGTTAAGTGCTTTGCTTTAGGGGACAATGTTGGCAGACCCTGAGATTGAACTCACAACCCTCTGGTGTTTCTTTTTTGAAAGTAACATAAGATTTCAGTAGTCCTGCTTATGATGATTCCCGATGTGTTTGTGGGAACAGCTGTTTGTACTCATGCATAACTTTCTTTATGGAGGGAAGTTTAACTGCTCTCTGCCATCAGAGCAGTTTCAGTCTCTGGCTCATGTGACCACAACAACTCTCACTCCAATTCACACCTTGAGGTGAGACTCATGTGACCCTTTGTCATGTGATGACAGGTGTGGATTACAGTGTCACCCTCAGTGATCCAGATAGTTAAGACCTGGTTCCCTACCATCATGTCAGAACTGAATAAGCCTTTTGAATGAAAGGTAAAACGTCTTCAAGCTATTAAAAGAAGTCCAGCTGCTTACAACTTAGCTCCTTTGACTAACATGACCTGGGTGAATGAGAATCTTCACAGACAACTTTCATCATGACCTGAAGCCATGTAGCTTGAGAAGCACTGGCTACTAGTGAGGACTGAGATAAGCTGCCATAGAAGCACAGGTCACGTTCCATGATTTGCAGCTTCACGTCCCCTTTCCTGTGTTTTCACCCCACTTCTCTGGCTGGATTTTGTCATCCATCATCTGTTTGCCATAGTTGTACTTCTTTTGTAAGTCACTTTAAGCAAGTGTCAGCAAACGTGTCATTTAAATACAAAAGAGGGCCCAGGTCCCTGTGCCTCAAATTGACAGCATAATTGGCCAGTCGCTCCGTCGCCAGTGCTCGCCGCGCCGTTTTGGCTCAGGGAAGGGAGTAGATTTACTGTGTGTCTCACCTCTCTGATGGGGGGCACCCCAATGACACCTCCCCCCAGCATGGAGCCCCTGTATCTCATAAACTCTGCTCTTAAAATGAAGACTCTGACTGGGGCCGTCTGGGCGTGCCGTGATTTATGGCTTGTTTTGGCACACGGACGAAGGCAGTGTGCTGATTTAGAGAGAACACGCACAGATTTATCACGCTATCTTTCCTCCAAATGCGTCAGCGGGGTCTTGACATCCCGCTGGAGGCATTCCATCAGGGCAAGAATGAGTTCTTTTCTCGGAGAACACACCTGCGCGTACCTGCATGGTAGGGTGTCTTTCATTTCTGGGATGTACATTTAAAAACCCCCATGCTGTCACCATGACAGCTTTGAATGTGTATGCTTGTATGGATGACTTTGTGTGTGTGTGTGTGTGTGTGTGTCTGTGTGTGTGTGTGTGTGTGACAACTTGAAAGACAAAGAAAGTTTGTTGCGGGGTGGCGGGTGGTGGTGGAGAAAAGGATAAAAAAGTAAAGAAAAGACAGAGAAGTAGAGGCAAGAGATTATTCGATAGTCATTACAGAAAGGGTCTCTTGGCCACCCCATTTCTTTTTCACCTATCTGTGGGCTGTTGCTTGATTGATCGGCTTCAGCTTTAAATTCCACATGCTCCTCAATGATGGGTTAAAAAAAAATCCACAGTGCCCTCGGAATCACCATGGCAACACTGGATCACCTGCTTTCCCTGTCCCGGATTCCTGACGTTTGTTTGGGCTTTGTGTGCTTTCTTGCCAGCCATTATTTTCTGTTTTGCGATGGTCCTCAGAAATGGACTTTTTAAAAAAGAAAACAAAATTTTGCAATTCAGCGTGAATTAACCAGGACACATACTAGACAGTACACAGGTTTGAGAAAAGGCAGGCAGGATGCAAAAATGGAAAAATCAACAGGTCCCTGGACCAAACCCAGGAGGGTAAAGTAGAGGACTGCCTTAAGCTCTGCAGTTGAACTGAACAGTGAAACAGACCTGCCTTAACCTATTCCGGTGACCTACATTAACACAGACCAGCTGAGTCACCTGCCTCTGCCTTTTCCTCTGCAAATTAACTACACAGTCGAACACAGACCTGCTTTTCTGTACAGATAAACCCCACAGTGCAGCCCAGATAGAGCAGCAGCAGAAACATCTCAGAAAGCCCTGAGTCAGACTTCTGAGTGAGGGAAGCAAATCTGCCCCCCAACCCCCCCCCCCTCCCCATTTGTGCATCAGCTCATTAAGACAGCCGTGCATGTTAGCGGCCGGATGCTCCACCAGCTCTGCTCTGCTGTGGACGCTGCGCTCCCTGCACTCTGCACCATATAAATGCTAATTCCACTCCTCACAGCCCCACGCCAGCACTCCGGCGCCACTGCCCAGCACTCTCCGGCGCACACCAGCCTTATTAAACAGCTTCATTTCATTGGCCCCTTGACCATTACACAGCGGGGTTCTGTTTAGGGGTGGATGGGAAATTGTAAAAAGACCTTCTGGATTAAATTAGCAGGTTTGGCCAGCAGAACATCAGGAGGGGGGCAGTGACAGCATCTCGCCAAGCCAGCTACAGTAATGGACCACCGACCGCTGACTCAGGTGAGACGAAATTATGTAAATAACCGCAACTGCAGAGTTATCCACAATGGACTATAACCATAAAGAGGGCCAATATGTGCAGGGCATTACTGTTGTCTGACGCCCCCCAATCGTCAAGCATCTGCAAACAGCTCGTAGGACGATCTCATGACTGGATGTAGCTCAACACCACATTTATTAACACACTCTATTAAAAAAGGATTCACTATTAAATGACAAAACTACTGATGCAGTACAACTGCAGTGTTTTTAAGATTCTTCTATATCGCAGTGGTAATGGACTGCATTTATATAACGCTTTTCTTCTCAGCAGATTGACTCAAAGTGCTTTACAGTGTAACACGTCACATTCACCCCTTCACACGCTCACTCACACATCGATGGCGAAAGAGTACCATGCAGAGCACCAACCAGCATATCGGGACCAAAATCGTATTCAGTGTCTTATACACTTTATACATACAGTATATAACCTGTATATACTGTATATTTGTAATAGCTTGTTATTTTATAACCACACCCTGTGCAACCAAGAAGATGTGCAATTGGATGCCTAAACTAAACTAAAATGGTCTGGAACAAATTACAAACTTTCTAACCATGTGTACTAGAGAGCGAATTGCATCATTGGACGTCTCCGTCAACAACATTAAATATGAATGTCGGGTGCAAGACCCAAGCTGCGTTGAGGGAGGAACCTCACCATAAGCTGCTGGAGGCGTTTTGCTTCACAAACATCCCGTTTACTGGCCTAAGGTCTAAAAGTACTGGCTGGCTTCACTACAAGATGGTGTAACCGTCAGAAGCCCACCATACTCTACTCTATGTAGGCCAGCCATCCTGTGACAAGCCCTGAATCTCTCTTGCTGTCACTTTACTCATTTGTTTGCCCAAAATAAAGTGGGTCTGGAACAATAGGAGGGTGATACGTGCTACAAATAATCACACATATTCATAAACTGTTAAGGTTTGACTTCTCTAGGCTGAACTAAAAAAAAAAGAATGATTTCAGTTCCTTATCATAGCTCTCCAGGGTCTTCTCTTGAGGGACGCACAAGCTGTTGAAATACCACTTTAGTGGTTTTATTTTATCCCCGAGGATAAGAGAACGCATTTTTCAGGTACCCAGGGGACTACCAGCTGAGTGAAGGGGCGGAGAGGGAAAAATGGAGCGGCAGACGGTAAAAGAAAAGAGCAATCATCTGTCCAACCTCAGGGCATCAAACTTTCTCCACCATACAGTGAAAGCCCCCCTAACACAGCCTCTCAGTCATTAAGAGTGTCTGTGCACACTTTTCTACTTCCTGTCTAAACATCAGGCCAAAGTTATTTGTCCAATAAACAGGCCAATGAATGAAGCAGCTGTTGTCATGCTCGATTTACTGCAGGCTTTAGAACCAAAGGGTAATAACTAGTTTTAAAACTTGTGTGATTAGGTTTATGGTCTCTAAATGATTTGATTGTAATTTGTGTTGTTTGGGGTTTTGCATATGCACAGCTTAGGCAGTGTTTTGTTTTTATTACGAGCATTGTATTAATGACAACTGTAATGCCCTGTGCACAAAACTAAAAAAGAAGTTCCTTTACAGTAAACCTAGCCATTTGTTTACTCTGGTCATCAAGTTTTTTAATGCACCCTCAGACACAGGTAGGCCTACACACACACACACACACACTCTCGTTCTCTCTCATATCACTTTTATAATCATTAGTTCTTCAACTGCTGCTTTCTCATACTTCTGCTTTTTTCATCCTGGGCTTTGGCACCGATTGTAGCATTCTCTCTCAACCCCCCTTACATCATTTTCTTTCATACTTGAGGAAGGTGCCCCTTTCTTTTGTGTTTTGACCCTAAGGGGCTTAGTGCAGCATTTATTGGAAGGTCTTTTTACACATGCCGTCAGTACTAAGACTCCGACAACCACAGCGTGGTCTATGAGAGGATACTGGATGCACTTTAAAATGCACCAACAGTGGGCCGCCCAGAGGGTCTTTTTTAACTTTTAATAGCCGTATTCCAATTTAAACCTTTTCTGTAACTGCCGTATGTGGTACAAAAGAAAGACAGTGAAGAAAGTTACACAAGAATCTCAATCCCACAAGATAAATACTGTATATTACAAATCATTTATCACTGTACAATATACGTTCATCTGGTGCTCATATCTCAAACTGGTAAAACCTGTAAAATCCTCTTTTACAGCAAACTAAAACAAATTCAACTTTTATAAGGCTGGAATGTCTGTGATATGTGGAATGATTTGATACCGTTAAAATGACTTCTGTTTTCATAAAATTCCACGTCAACAAGCTGCAGGCTGCCCTGACTGCCTGACTGAGTTGAATATTTTTTTAAAAAGCCCAGTTTTAGCAGGAGTTCTAAACTATTGTGACATGTGGGCTTCAAGTTTAAATACTGTACATGAAAGACAAAAGTTAGATTCTCTAGTCTACGAAAAAGTTTTGGCCTTCTTGGGTTTGGCTGATTCTGTTCTACCTGTGGTTATTAATTTTAAATCTCAGCTGGGGTATGCCAAAGTTTTGTAGCTACATCCCTCGAGAACTCTCTAGTCATTTCACGCACTTACTATCGAAACAGCTAATTAAGAAAACTCAAAGACCTACTCCTGTAGAAGCAGTTTTAGTGAATTATTAGAGTTTTTAACTTTTTGTTCTTCCTCTGCGTTTAGTGTGGTTGAGCTAATGTTCTTGCTGCTTTAGCTACCTTTCCCCAGTGACTGCCTAATGTTTATGTCTTTGAATATAATTTGGCTTGGTACTTAAAATATATTATTCATACTTTTGTTGTTCCCTTTTTACTTCTTTTTAGTGGTGAACACTTTAAAACAGTGCTATGATTAGATGTAAATTAAATGAGACATGCAAATTAAACAGAATTTCATTAACATTAAAGTTAATAAAAGACCATGTTTTCTGTGTGTGCGTACTGTATATTTGTTTATCTGAGTGTGTGTGTGTGTGTGTAAAAGAGAGAGAGAGAGAGAGAAAGAAACAGAGCGACAGA
>CM059285.1:17056765-17064265 GCA_030347295.1 Setipinna tenuifilis
GGGTTTGGATGAGTCCCCTTTGCACAGACAGCACACAACAACCAAACAAACGTGTGTGTGTGTGTGTGTGTGTGTGTGTGTGTGTGTGTGTGAGAGAGAGAGAGAGAGAGAGAGAGAGAGAGAGAGAGAGAGAGAGAGAGAGAGAGAGAGAGAGAGAGAGAGGGAGGGAAGGGAGCAAGCAATGGCCGCCATGATGCCAAGAAGGGTTTGGATGAGTCCCCTTTGCACAGACAGCATGCTACAACCAACCAAACAAACGTGTGTGTGTGTGAGAGAGAGAAAGAGAGAGGGAGGGGATGGGACCAACCAATGGCCGCTGATGCCAAGGAGGGTTTGTGCAAAGTCCCCTTTGCACAAAAGGCACGCAAGAACCAACCATACGTGTGTGTGTATGTGTGTGTGTGTGTGTGTGTGTGTGTGTGTGTGTGTGTGTGTGTCTAAGAGAGGGAGAGAGAAGGAGGGGAGGGAGCAAGCAATGGGCGTTGATGCCAAGGAGGGTTTGGATGAGTCCCCTTTTGCACAGACAGCACGCTTTGGGGGATAAAACTTTGGGAGACGAAACTGCATTCCCAGACACCAATCTAGCTCAACACAACACTGGGCTCAGCATGCTTTACAGCACCCTGGCATTTGTTGAGAGCTTTGTTGTTGCAGGGATTGCATAAGGCTCCTTTAACAGAGAGGTGTGGAACATGAAGGCAGACGCTGGCATATCGTCTTTAGGATCAGGCTGCAATTAAAACTCCTTTAAAACGTATATTTTTAGCTGACTCCACAGTTACGCCTACATAGAATGCCAAAGCTGCAGGTGTGTGTAGCAGGTAAGTGCTTAAAACACTGACAAGAAATACTTTTTAACAACTTTTGCTCGGCGTGAAACTGTGTCTAGTGCTGGCTGGTGTGGGTGTCTGTTAGTTTGGCTACTGGCATTCCTGAGCCCAGCAAAGGGCAGCCGTAAAGGTCAGGATGCTCTATGCCCTATCAGGGGATGGCCTTTCTGCACGGCCATCATTTCAATTTGCACCACAAGACGCCCCAGCCACACTATTCCAGACTGCTGCTGCAGAGCCCAGACTATGATCGCACAGATTCATTATTTTACATTACCAACGACTGCTGCAGCCAGACACACACACCAATGCACAGCTAACAGGTGCACACAAACATGAGACAACACACACACACACACACACACACACACACACACAAAACACACACGGACAAGCTACTACACATACACACAAAACATTATAGCAAACTATATTTATGATTTTTGTGAGGAAGCCTAGTTCTTAGATTCACCAGGTGCACACAAACATTAGATTCTTTCACACACACACACATACACACAGACAGACACCACTGCCAATTTCAGGCTATTTTGTATGTTTACACATACACACATCACATTATAGCAAACTATAATTATGAATTTTGTGAGAAAGCCTAGTTCTCACATCTTGAAAACATTTTTAAGAGATGGAATAGATGATAACATGCCCAAACAGCACGTAAAATTGATAGTTCTTTGCATGAGTCGGACCCTCCTCTGATGGGTTGGCTCCTCTATCATTGCCTGATTATCATTGCCTGATCCCTGATCTACTGTGTTATTTGTACGGCGCAGGGCCAAAGCAGGCAACTATGTGAATGAGTGACATCACTCAGTAGTAGGACTTGATTGCTACCGTTAACTTTTTAAAAAGTTTTGTTTAGTTTGTGTTTTTGTACCTGTAAAGCACGAGGGTTTATGACCGAAATGTCGTAAAGTTAATAATGCTTGCGGAATGGGCAGTGTGTGGGAGTTGTTATTTCCCTGTGGATAATGCAGTTATGGAGTACATTAAAGTACAGGTGCAACAGTTGTGCTTCCTGTGAACAACTACTTAATACTATTTATTGCGGAGTCCATTTTTGTCTCGCTAAACAGGAGAACTGGGTAGTGTTACTGTAGCCCAGACTCACACGGTTTCCAGAATGTATTTTGCTGATAGCCTTTATGAATAAGCCTAAAGTAGCTGCCACTCCATGGTCATGTTGCCTAAGGAAGGAGAGATTACGGCGGTTTGTGGATTATATAATAGACGACAAACCTAGCCTGCTTTATGTAATTGTTGAATATAGGCTACTAATGTTTGCGAATATTCTCATTCAGCCAGGTCATGTTAGTCAAAGGAGCTAAGTTGTAAGCAACTGGGCTTCTTTTAGTAGCTTGAAGACGTTTCACCTCTTATCCAGAGATTTAACTCCTGGTTCCCTACCATCATGCCAGAACTGAAGAAGCCTTTTGGATGAAAGGTAAAACATCTTTAAGCTACTAAAAGAAGTCCAGTTGCTTACAACTTAGCTCATTTGAATAGGCTACTAATGTTTTTTTTTCTTTCTAAATCTTAGCATATATTACGTCTCTTAGGCTGTGGCTAGAAAGGACAAAGTTAGATGACTTCATGCTTCATGTACTGCTGATTTTTGTAAAGGTTAGCCTTTTTCCTATAAATAGAATTGTGACTCAAATTGTAACACTATGGGCTCTATTTTCACGATCATAAGCGCATTGTCTAAAGTCTGTCGCGCAAGTTGCTTTGGGGGCGTTCCCGACACAATTTGGTATTTTCACGGCGGAAAAAGCGAACATTGCGCCAGGCGCATCGTTCAAAAGGGTTGGGTTAAGTTACTTCATTAGTCATGGGTGTGTTTTGGGCGTAACATACAATTAACCAATGAGAATTTATACTCTCATTCCCTTTAAGAGCCAGCGGGCGCATTGTTCATGGCCTGTTGCTATTACGATGGCGGATTTACCCGGACGGGAGGAGCTTTTCGGTGGAGGAGACCGATCTGCTCGTGCGTGAAGTAAAAGCGCGTGAGTAGTTAATATTCGGGGATGGAAAGAATCCCCCCAAACCTCCGCGGGTCATAGAAGTATGGGAGGAAATATCTTCAATAATTGTGTCCTCCTTTGGCAAGAAGAGAACTTTCGAACAGTGCCCAAAGCGGCAACGTTAGAAGACGTGAAAGCTTTAAACTCAAAGGAAACATCAAAAATAAAAGGTGGAGGTCCATCAAACCATTAGTCCACTAGTTTTCTTTTTGATGATTAGTCCATTTCATTTCTTACAACTTGCTACGATGTTTATTAAATAAACTGCAGAGCATTGCAATCGCTGTTTATTTAAAAGACAAAAGAAACTGCAGAACATTGGTATAAACTGCAAAACATTGCTATACTCTTATTATTTGTGCCTGTTTGCTTATTAAAACATAAAAGTACATGGCTATACAGGTTATACACGTTGCAACTTTTCTGCCAGTTCAGCTCGCCTCTCTGGGGCAGCAGCAGGTACATCGGGGTTCAACGCGCTGTGCGCCGAAAGCGGTACAATAACGTTAGAAGACGGGAAACAAAGCCTTAAACTCAAAGGAAACATCAGAAATAAACGGAAGGTATATGTCCATCAAACCATTAGTCCACTAGTTTTCTTTTTGATGATTTGTCCATATTATTTCTTACAACTTGCCACGCTGTTTATTTAAAACGACAAAAGAAATCGTAAATAAACTGCAGAACATTGCAATCGCTGTTTATTTAAAACGACAAAAGAAATTGTAAATAAACTGCAGAACATTGCTATAAACTGCACAACATTGCTATATTCTCAGTATTTGTGCATGTTTGCTTACTAAAACATACAAATACATAGCTATACAGGCTATACATGTTGCAACTTTTCTGCCGGTTCAGCTCGCCTCTCTGGCGCAGCAGCAGGTACATCGGGGTTCAAAGCGTTGTGCGCCTCTAAAATAGCTTTTCAACAATGCGCCAGTGACGAAAAAGCACCTTTTCATTAATCAAAAGCGCAAATGGTTTATACGTCCTCATAATAGCATCTGGTGCGCTTTGCGCCAGACCACACCTCTTCTTTTCCCTGACCCGCCGGTCACGGCGCAATGTCTTCTGCTATCTAGACAACGTGATTTTTTGCCTGAAAAAATGAACGTTGCGCTGGCACAGAATAGCAATGACAGCATGCGCATGTCGCGAATGCACAATGCGCCGCGGCAAAATAGGGCCCTATGATTCCTATGGCAGAAAGGAAGCACTGACCAAATAAGAGGCCAGCGATTGTCAGAGGATAAAATCCTACTGTGGAAATTGTCCTTTTAAGAGCTGCAAATAACAAAAAAAGTATTCTTTTGACAGTGGCAGGTGAAAATGTCCTCTGCGGAGGAAAGTGTCCCTTCAACTGCTGCACTTGATGCGGGGAGGAAGACAAACTCTCTGAGCCGATCTCAGAGGTCAACACACCCCCTCCATTAAGAACATGGCCCTCATTTCCTTTTTAATCTCGTTTGTCTGTCTGCCTGTCCTTCTGTCCATCCCTCTTGCTTTTTCTTTCTGTCTCTGTTTCTCTCTCTCTCTCTCTCTCTCTAATTGACTGGGGACAGCTTGCAACCTGAAGTTTTCCGTCTATCCTTCAGCCTCTGTCTCTATGTCCTCTCCCTAGTGAAGAGTACATCAGTCAGACATGGCTGATTAATCACACACACCCATACACAATGACATACACCCATCACAAATGCACACATGAGGATATGAGGGGGATCTGAATACACACAGACACACACACAGACACACAGACACACAAACACACAAATACACACACACACACACACACACACACACACACACACACACACACACACACACACACACACACACACACACACACACACACACACATTTGTATCATGCTGGATTTATTGTATGGTCATGACATCTATTTAAGAACAAAAGAAAGAATCAATAGTAGTCTTATTGCCTCACTTTCCCTGTTCCTCCCCTCATTATTAACACATACACACATGCCTCGTTTGCACACGCACACACATGCACGTACATGCACACAAACACACACACACACACACAGATGCACACACACAGAGATGCACACACACACACACGCACACATGCACAGACAGGCATGAACTCACACGCTGATCTGATAAGCCTGTTCTCCACACATACACACACACACACACACACACATACACAGAGTGAGTGGACTGGAAAAGGTAGTGGGTCCTTGCCAGACTGTTCTGGCAGAGAGGGAGAGAGAGAGAGGCAGAGAGAGAGGGGGGAAAGAGACAGAGAGATCTAGAAAGAGAAAAACAAAGAGAGACGGGGGGGGGGGCACAGAGAATTTGTTGGAAGGAAGGGATGTGAGCTGAACGGTTGTGCCCTCTCAGCCTGACACTATTTTCAAACAGCGTGAGAGATATCAGTTATCGTGCAGCCGTTCTCCTCCCCGCTCCGCTACTCGCCACCGAGAGTCACTGGAACCGAGTAAACCAGTCCAGACCAATCCTCCTTTTCAACCCCAACAATCACTTCTGGCATGTGTGCCGAGAACAAGCCAGCCAGCCCCCCATCAAGCCAGTGTGCCCCCCACCGTCACAAATTAGAATGGAGACGCACATCAACAAGAACAGCGCTTGACACGACACACAGATGCTCATGGCTGGCTGCTCCTGGTGATTTTATGGTTGATGGACTGGCCACATGCTCGCTCGCTCGCGCTCTCTTTGTCTGGGTCTCTCTCTCTCTCTCTCTTTCTTTCTCTCTCTCTCTGTCTTTCTGTCTCTCTCTGTCTTTCTCTGTCTCTGTCTCCTTCTCTCTCTCTCTGCCGCCCCTCTCTCTCTTTCTCTGTCTCTGTCTCTCTCTCTCCGTTTCTGTCCTTCTCTGTCTCTTTCTCTCTCTCTCTCTCTGTCTCTCTGTCTTTTTCTCTGTCTCTTTCTCTGTCTTTCTCTGTCTTATGTATATATAGACAACAACAGACACAAGTATAGCTGTATACATACATATCTTATATTATTCCTTAGTATCTCCTCTCTCTCTCTTTCTCTTTCTCTCTCTCGCTCTCTTCAATTAAAGAAGTTTTATTGGCATAACAAAGCATATGCAGAAGCATAACATTTCAAACTTTACAGAATGCAATAAACATATTTAAACACATACATGCCATGAACAAGAAGTCTTGTGTGTGTGTGTGCATCTGTACACATGCATAATGACTGTCTGTGTACTGTGCGATTGTTTGCATGTGAATGTGTTGTGGATGTGTGGGTGTGTTTGGTAATCTCTAATTGTTTTTCATGGCTTGATGACATTCAGTAGCATATAGTTTCATATTCATATTCATATTCCCTACCCCCTCTCTCTCTTTCACTTACAGACACAGACACAGACACACGCACGCACACACACACTCACACATACACATACACACGCACACATGCACGCGCACACATACACACACACACACACACACACACACATGCGCAGACAAACACACACACACACACACACACACACACACACACATGCGCGCGCACCCAAGTCACATTGGGGTCAGAGCAAAAGGACACTCGTACTTTCAGTCTGTCTAGCACACTATCTCCTCCCTCTGTGTCAGCGCCCACCCCACCCCCTCTAGCTCCCCCCCCCCCCCTTCCCACACACACACACACACACACACACACACACACACACACACACTCCACCCCACCCCCTCATGTCTCCCTATCTGTCTCTGGCTGGCCATGAAGAGTCCAATTCAAGGTCAGGCTACCAGCCTTCAATCTCCTGCCAGGGAGGACTGAGAGGGGAGCTGAGTGTCAGCCTTTGGTGGAGCTGAGTGGAGAGAAAGTCAGGTTACTTTGAAGATGCTCGAGATGTATTGATAATGACAGTTGTCCACAGGTGCTGAATAAACACAATCTCTTTATCAGCCTGCCCCTCACCCCACCCCCCTTCCCAATCACTACCACACCCACACCCACACGCACACACACACACACACACACACACACACACACACACACACACACACACACACACACACACACATATACTATCTGCATGCATGAACACACACTCGCACACATCCCCGCCCACACACAAGCATGCAAGCACAATTTGCATTAGGAACTGTGATTCGGCCTGCCTGATTAACTACCTTCATTATGAAAACTTAATTAGTGCCTCCCCTCTCAACGAAGAGCCTATCAATGAGGCAGTATTGGATACACACAAGACTACTAACACACACAATCATCCACGCATACACGTGCGCCCACACTTACTCACACACACACACACACACACACACACACACACACACACACACACACACACACACACACACACACACACACATTCACACAAATTCACACATAGATCTATGTAAAGCACAACATGTGAGCTAACAGCATTGAACCTTGGCCGACAGGGAATCATTAAAGCACCACACTTAATGAGGAGACACAACAGTGTCAATAACAGCCCTTCCTCTCTCTTCTCCTGTGAGGGAGAAAAGGGGAAAAGACAAAACAGGAACATCTGGTCCAGTAACATACACTAACACAGAGATACACACTTAGCCCAGGGCTTTTGGAGCATGGCTCCCGTCTCTGTGGGGAAATAGCTAAAGATGTTTTCTT
>CM059285.1:17071765-17074265 GCA_030347295.1 Setipinna tenuifilis
TACATAATGTAATGGTTCAACAAAGGGTTTTCACCCTCCATGGAACCATCTAGAGATTTAAAGAACCATTTAAGCACCTTTATTTTTAAGAGTGTATGTTTATTGTGCATCTCTCGGCAGGCTACAGTGACTGGCTCTACCGTCTACCTTAGGCCAAGTTGCAGTCCCCTGGCAGGGCACAACTCATAGAGAATCCTCTCTAAATCTTCTCATATTCTTCCACACTAGATGCCCTGCTGTCTCCATGTACAAGGGAAACTCAATACTATAAATATTGTTACTTTGTTCATTATTATTATTGTTTTTAATGTTACTTTGCTATTAGAAAAACATTTTGGGTGAATGTTGTATTAAATGTGATCAAATGTGCTATGGTGAACTGTAGTAAAGTGCCTGATTAGATGGATTAATCCTGAACTAAGAAAATAGGCTCTGCAGTTGGTGTTGTTTGCTGTCAGTGTGTTGTGAACATCACATTGAAAAAGGCTTTTTTTCTTAGTTGACTTATTTTGATGACAAATCTAATTCTTAAATGTTTGTCACATACACTAATGCATGCAATTAATACAGGTTGATTAATCACAAAGCATGTAAATAAATCCTTTTTGTAATAATTTCACTGGCATTTAAGCAAAAACACTGTCAATTTGAGCAGATGGATGAAACTTAAATGGGTAGGGATGTAAGCCATTAGACAGTAAAATGTAAGTTTAAGTGTAGATATGCAAAGCTTTCAACTCCTGTCTAATTACCCTTAGATCACAAGGTTCAGATGAATGTTCCTTTTTTAGAGGGTAAATGTAGATATAAATATACACCGCAGTACATTTGAGAGTATATTATGTGATAATTCTTCACAGCTTTGTAAAAGTGCATACAGTAGGAGGTTAATAACATTGCACCTGCATGTTTCAAAGCAGCATGTGGTCTGGTCGTAGCCCTGTCAGACAAGATGGGGTAGAAGTGTACAAGTAGACATTGCAGAGGACACACACACATTCACAAACATGCATACACAGACACACACACACAGACACACACACATAGGCATTGCAACAAAAAATGAGCAACAAACTCGGTCTGTACTTGCAAATAAATCTCTTCCAGCAGTAATGATGGAGTAAAAAGTGCATTAGACATTGCAGAGGAGTGTGTGATCTGGTCTGGCCTGGTGTGGTGTGGTGTGGTGTGGTGTGGTCTTACCATCCTCAGGTAGTTCATGAGGCTGGTCCCGTGTTCCCAGATCTTGGAGGACTTGCAGGAGAGCTGCGTGGCCCCCACATTCTGACTCCGGTTTAACTCTTGCACCGCCGCCACCACAGCATGCACCGCATCAAACAGCAGCGCTGAGGAGAGCTGAGCACACACACACACACACACACACACACACACACACACACGGACCCACACAGACCCTCACACATACATGCGCACACACACGCACAAACATGCACACACACACACACACACACACACACACACACACACACACACACACACACACACACACACACACACACATATAGGCATTTCAACAAAAAATGAGCAACAAACTTGGTTGGTACTTGCAAATAAATCTCTATTTGATATTGACATTGGACTTCCAGCAGTAATGATAGAGTAAAAAGTGCATTGGACATGCACAGATGCGCGCACACACACACACACACACACACACACACACACTCACACATTCACACACAAAGATAAAACACTCTGAGACACTGTGGTAGGGTGATCTGCCCCTTTATAAATAAGTGTGTGTGAGGTGTGTGAGACTACTTTCCCTGCTCTCTGGCACTCCTTAATGAAGACATGGAGCATACAGTATGAGGACTGGCCAAAGGAGAAGATGAACAGAGCTAAGACCAGTAAGAAGTTAAAATATGCAAAGATCACTTGTGAGTGTGTGTGGGAGCATATCCAAGAGTCTGTGTGTGTGCTTCCGTGTGTGTGCGCTTGTGTGTGTGCATGTGTGTATGTGTATGTGTGAAAAAAAGAGGTAAAGAGAGAGAGTGTGTTTATAGCTAGGATGTGTGTGTGTGTGTGTGTGTGTGTGTGTGTGTGTGTGTGTGTGTGTGTGTGTATTTGTGTGTAATTCTTTCTTCCAGAGTCTGACGAGTATTCCCAGGTTAATCTGTGGAGATCTCACATACTCTCCCTTTCACTACTCAGTCAGACACACACACACACACACACACACACACACACACACACACACACCTAAACAGCGACTCATGTGTTTCTATATTGCAGCCTCGCTGCTTTCTGTTCCTCTAACCTGCTTAGCGACAAGGCTTCTGGGGATTAATTAAAGATAAGACCTAATTAAGAGGAAATCACCCAAACAAAAGGGAGACACACACCCTCTGATCGTACGTACACACACACACACACACACACACACATACACACACACACACACACACACACACACACACACACACACACACATATTCCACGAAACCTTCCTGCAGGCCTGTCTTAGATCACTAACGCA
>CM059285.1:17084265-17099265 GCA_030347295.1 Setipinna tenuifilis
TTTTGCCATGAATCCTCTGCGATGTTTTTCCACTGTTTCAGAAAAGATACTGTGACACACTCTAGTTGTCTACCCTTCCATAAGCCCTGGCATACCTCTCGACTTGACCTTGATACTGTGTGTATTCCCAAGTCCGTAGCTATGGGCTATGTTCTCCTGGGACATTCCAGAAGCCATGAACCACAGAAATCAGTAAAAACCTCTCTGCTACACACAGCCCCGGTGCATGTTTGAAAACAAGGAGGAAAACAAGTATCCCTTGGGTTTGCAACATACACTGCACACATATTGCTATGTACACAGAAGTATACTGTTCCCTTAATGAATACAGGCACAGGGGTAGTGGTGGCCTAAAGGTTAAGGTGATGGACTTGTGAACACAGGAATTGCAGGTCTGAATCCAACAACTGCCAGTAGTCCCACTGAGGTACCCTGAGCATGGTACCATCCCCACACACTGCTCCCTGGGCACCGTTGTAATGGCTGCCCTCTGCTCACATGTGTGATGGGTTAACTGCAGAGGTTGAATTTCGTTGTGTACACTGTGTGCTGTGCCATGAACTCACAATTACACTGGGTGTTGATTGTTTGTTTAGTTTGTTTTGGTTGGCAACATACACTGTGCACATATTGCTATCCACACAAAAGTATACCATTGCCCTAATGAACACATGCACTCTTTAGCTGGTGATGGGCAGGCATTCCACTGCTGTTAATGCACCAAGCTCTGCTTGAGCCAAGAATGCCAGGACATCATCCCCAGGAAGGCTACTGTTGAGGGCCAATAGTGACAATTGAAACCAACTGGCCTTGGCGCACAAAGGACCTGGCCGGTCTTGGCCTGGTAGTGCAGACAGGGCTATGGTACCATCTGCTCTGTGTGAGCAGAAGTAGTTTCATTGTGTGTATATGTGCTCATTGGGCTCTTCCCGCTGCTCTCCGAAGCTTTGCCACTCGATTTCTTCCATTTCTCTATTTCAATTTGCTTTATGGATTCATATATCATGTGGAATTAGAGTGTAATGCTGCACTAGTTTCAAAGAGGCCCTGCGGATCTTTTATGCCTGGCATAATGGCCTACACACAGCAGTAATAGCCCATTGGAGACGAATGACACATTAACTTCTCCGTGGTGTAATCTTGCCTTGAGCATGTGTGCGTGATTGACACCCATGTCAGAAAAGTGCTCCACATTTAAAATGACTAGCTTCTGCCACCATCTCTTTCCTGTCACTCAAAATCCCAAAAAATAAATAAATAAATAAAAATGCGAGAATGAGCCAGAGTCACATTTCGCGTGCTCAACTCTTTTCAGATTAAAAAAATCAAAGACCTTGAACAAAAACCTTGAGAAAGAGAGACATCTGACAGAAGGGGAAAAGGCAGTCTTGAAAATACATGAATGCCTGATTGAATATTTGAGACATTACAGTGTTTTGCATGTGTGCGCTCTACTATTAAAGAGATTTTGAGAGAAAAAAAGAGAGAAGAAAAGATTGAAGGCATGGAAAGAAAGGAAAGTGACAGGAAAATTAGTGGTGTCAGTTATGCAAACTGGTAATTCTTTAAGAGAGGGAAAGAGAGCGTGAGGGAAGAAAAACACAAAAGGAAGCATAAAAGAGGGAGCAAAAGTGAAGCTGGTTTATCAGTGCTTTCTGATGGAAATGAGAGACTCTGAAGCCCCCGTGTGGTGTAGGACTCTTGGGCATCTTTATCAGCCTCTGGAGAGTGAGGAACTCTGCTGTCTCTCCCCACTGAGGCAGAAAGCCCTTATCTGTTGCCAGAGTCCACAGGCAGACCCAGGGGCTGAAGCACTATGACTGCTTTTATGAGAGAGGGAGAGATGGAGAGAGAGAGAGAGAGAGAGAGAGAGAGGCAGAGGAAGAGAGGGAGAGAGAGCGAGAGAGAGGAAAAGAGAGGGAGAGGAAGAGAGGGAGAAAGAAAAAGAAAGAGAGAGAAAAAGAGAGACAGAGAGAGACAGAGAGAGAGAGAGAGAAAAGGAGAGATGGAGAGAAATCGCTTTCATAAACTGTAATGTATGGGAACAAGACAACACAGACACTCCCGAGGTTCATTAGCCTTTGTAAGCAAACATGCGAGCATCACAAAGACATCACAAACACTCTTGAGGGAGGCACATGTGCTGTGAGAGGCTGAGAGAGATAAATCAGATGTCTTTAGAGAGCAGAGACACTGCTGTCATACTCTAAGATGCTCAGAGATGTGCTTGTCTTTGCCACTAAGCTGTTGGGAAAGCATTGGTCCCTGACATCTAAGCCATTTACAGTTAGCATTTACGCTCTGATGATGTTTACCAGCAAACATGTCCACTGGGTCTATGTTAAACCCAGAGGATTTAACACTGGGTTCAGCTATATACATTACTCTGCATAAGCTTATGAAGCTGTGAAACAGCAGTTGTGTTTTTTTTTCAGCTCAAGTCCAATTTAAGCTCCCCTTTTTATAAAACAGAAGAGATAACATGACATTATGTATAAATGTTCTTATCTGGTGGGGAGACATTTTAGGTACTATCTCTGCCTAGCCCATGGCACACAGACTGGCAGACAGCCTTTGACCCTCTGTGCCTACTGTAGTTCGGTGGTTGGTTTGAGCAGGGCCTAAAGCCCCATCTGTGATGCCCCGTCTCTGCAATGAGCTCATACATGTGGGTGGCCCTTTGCTGAGTCACTCCCCTGAGATGGACACTCATAAGTGCTGAGTCACTGTTTGCAATTTTTCCATCTCAGACAAGGATGAGCCTGAGGCATTTATGCACAGTCATTTTTTATATTTCTGTTCTCTATTCTGGCATCATGTAAACAGGCATGAATAACACTACCGCCAGGCCTGTTTTGAAACCTGTATACAGTAAGTGAATATTTTAAAACAGTTACAACCTAAAGTCCATGGAAACTTTTTTTTTTTAACAACCAATACATTTTATTTCAGCTTTGTCCTTACCCAGCTGAAGGACTTTTTTAAGTCGTTAAGCTGTTAATTTGCTTCATTCGTTCACAAAGACATTGTAGGAGACAGACGTCATTAAATGAGATCAATTTGGGGCTTGTCAGCATGATGTCAGCTATGACATGAAATTTTACTGTCTCAAAAGATTTATCCGAGCAGCAGCAAAGAGATAATAAATAATAAAGGCCCTGGCATCACCCCCTGGGGAACATCAAGAAGGCTTTTTTATTTATTTGAAAATTACAGAAGATGAGTAATGTTATTGGTTATGTCAGCACACAAATGTACTCACATAAACAGACTGCAGCCTTATTTGATGAGGTAAGACCCCCCCCCCTTTTTTTTTTCC
This sequence comes from Setipinna tenuifilis, assembly GCA_030347295.1. Classification (NCBI taxonomy): domain Eukaryota; kingdom Metazoa; phylum Chordata; class Actinopteri; order Clupeiformes; family Engraulidae; genus Setipinna; species Setipinna tenuifilis. The sequence goes on from CM059285.1 coordinate 17,087,585, forward strand.
AAACACACACATCCAGGCACTCATGACCACACATACACAGTTATTCACAGTTATTCATACACACACACACACCCACACACACACACCCACCCACCCACACACACACACACGTAAACTCTCTCTCTGTCAGACACTCACCCACTTACACACACACACGCACACACACACACACACACACACACACACACACACACCCGTCATCTGCTATTGTATTTATCATGCCTGATCCTGACAGGCCAATCTCCTGGGCTCCACAGAAATAAATCATAATTCTCTATTAAGACAGAGATAATGAAGGAGCTAACATTGCTTCAGCTTCCTATAATAAAAGGTTGGGGCACGAGGCTTAACAGATGTTAGATCGCACTGTGGTTAAGTAGAGCAGAACCTGATCTGTAGTCCGCTGAGGTGTGTGGGGTGTGTGTGAGGGGCTGGGGGGGTGTGGGGTGGACTTGTGCTGGGTTTAGGGCTAGCACTGGGGGGTATTCCAGAAAGCAGATTTAGTCACGTATCTGGGTATGTTAACTCAGTGCAAGTGGTAAACTTTCTAATAGAATAGCCATGTGGCTTTGTTTTGATAGGAGCATGAACATCTAGGTCCCTTCTATTAGGAGATTTACAACAGACTGTGAGTTAACTTACCTGGGTTAGTCACTAAACCGCCTTTTTGGAATACCCCCCTGGTGTGCTGTAGCTGATGCTAATCACCTCCCCATTGGCCACCAGTTGCCCTTCTCCCATCTCACACCTACAGTACACACTCAGGCAGGGCAGGGCAGGGCAGGGCAGGGCAGGGCAGGGCAGGGCAGGGCAGGCTCCTTATAAACCTCAGCGCCCCCGGCCTCTCGTGTACCCACAATGCAAATGGAAATGAAAGCACACACTAAAAAAAAAGATCGAGCTTGAGTTTGCATTGTGCTCCCTGTGAAACTGTGAATACAGCACATCAAAGCTATCTGCAGGATTGACTTTTTCTTTCATTTGGCCTGGAGACAGGCATTTTGTGTCGGCTCATCACAAACATTAAATGAAGAGTATTTCTGTGTCTTGGCAGGAAACGCGAGTTTAATTCAAGCATTCGGGGCATAGCCCTCTGACAGAGCTGGGCAGCCAAAACACAAATAGATAATTACAAAGCAATATGATAATATACCTCAAATAATAAAAAAATCCATTAGAAGGATTGCACGATGCAGAGCTGGCCCTGCAGGGTAAACATAACTAATGGTTGTTTGAAAATACAGATGCTCTCCTAGCCCTTAGGCTGTAAGGGATGGAAAAGGAAAGCTGTAAAAGCAAAGGAGCTGGCCAGGGTCACTGAACAAAGGGAGCTTGGGTGTTAGACGAGTATCAATCGCAATATTGGAGGTGAAAATGACATGACGTTTTTTTGTCTACCAAATGCAATGCAATGGAGACAGATATATTTACCTAATCTACTGCCATGCCCTAGGGGAGCCACAACAATGACAGCTAGTTACAAGTGCAAAAAACAGGTCTAGATGGCCCAGTGAGAGGGTCCGAGACATTATATTTCTTCAAATGAATTCACATAATGGCGAGTGACCACAAAAAAAAAAAAAACATGTCCTTGTTTGCAAGAGAGGACTTTAAATTGTATGAAATTAACTGCAGCATTAGTTTTGGTAGGTCAGCTGAGGCTTGGCTAGTTCACCATCGCCACCATCACCCTTCAAATAACGGTGGCCAATTTAAGCCAGTCTTTGACCCTCATCCCTACTGACCTGCAACGGCTGCCTGCAAACAGGGCTTTTATTTCACACACCAGACTTCAAGTTTACAAGTTTTCAAGTTTACTTTATTGAAAAATAGAGAAATATTCTGATAGGGAGCAATACAATATTCTTATATTCTGTGGCATTATCCCCACTGAGCAAATGCACAGACATGGTAGGCCTAGACTGTTTTCCACTGTAGGGTTGGAAAGGAATCACAGAGGGCCATTAAAGGGCCAGGTCCTTCCAACCCCAAATTAGATATTCTCCTAACCCCACCTACAAAACGACTAACGTCACAAAGGCCATGCACATGAATACAGCAATGAACCATGGACTTTCACCAGTTTCATTGCATGTCCTACTCTACCCAGTGTGTCTATGCATGTCACAATCAACCATCCTTGTATCCTTACACCACTGTATCCTTGTAAAACTGGGTAAAATGCCTGTTGGAATTAGCCTAATGCCTGCTGAAGTAGCAGGCTAACAGGCTTAGCACACTGAGCCCAGCGTAGTCGGGTGGTATGAGGACCATTTAGACTTAGCACTAATGCTCCCCTAACAAAAGAGCCCCCACCCACACAGCACTGGTCTTTGTAAAGGCGTAGCTGTGTGCCTGTGGTTCCTGAACAAAGACTGTTCAAAAACACTACTGTTTGACACAAATCTGATTAACTGTTTCCCTTCGGCGTGTCAAGGTTTTGTAGTTTCTGGATAGGAAATCATGGCTGCCTATTACCCTGACATGATAAATGCAAATGACTGCACTGACTAAACCCACGCCATCCTCTCCTGCTCATGTTGCTCATTGCTATGCTAGCATTTATCACACTAAAAACGAAATGAATTTTCAGCTCAGCCATGAGTAATGTCGGCCTCACCCACTCATTCAGATTTTTAAGAAAAGTTAATGCATTTCTAGTCAGATTATTGGCAGGAAAAAGCAGTGGAAATGAACCTCAGCACCTACCCAGACAGATGCCTAATGTGCTTCGAGTGGAAGCTTTGTCCCATCTCAGAATGCAAAGAGGAACATAACAAAGAGTGACTACACTGCAGGAGACAAGGAAGCATCCTACACATGTGCAATGAGGCCTGCACACGCACACACACAAAGACACACACACACACACACACACACAAACACACACACACACACACACACATTGTTCACAGGTATGATGGATATTCGAGTCCTCCCCTCACACATTTGACCTTCAAATAACACCAGACCACACAGACACACACATGCATACACACACGCCCATACACACACAATCCCAAACATAAACACTCATTCCCTCAGGTAAGAGAGCCAATGAGCTGTGGTGATTTATGTGATCCAGATGAGTGGCTTGAATCTAAGGAGAACAAATCTCCCTGTGACACATACACATATGCAAACATGGCCACACACACACACACACACACACACACATGCATGTACGTGCTCATATGCATGTGTAAACGCATGCATACATGCACGCACACACAGACATACAAGGAAAGACAGCCTGTTGAAACGACAGGTCATGATAACTGTGTTTATCTAAACATAACATGTGAACCTGAATGAAAACACATAATCATACACACTCAACCACACCCATACGCTAAGCCACTCAAAGACAGTCTAGTATTCACAGACAGACAGACAGACAGACAGACAGACAGACACACACACACACACACACACACACACACACACACACACACACACACACACACACACACACACACAGAATCACAGAGTCAAATGCTAACGGCGAAAGTATGTCAAAATCGCCCATAAATGGCTCAACGCAGTCTATTAAAACGGTTCACCTATCAAAGTAAACCATGTTAAATGAGCATGAAGCCAGTCATTTGAATGTCCTTTCCCCCCACCCCTTCTATATGAAATACAGTGCAAACATGTTTCATGACACAAGGCAAATGCGAGAAAGGGCAGAACTTGTTTGTAGAGAATCTGATGTACATGTAGCTGCTGAAATGAGCGAGACTGCAAGACTTAACCTGCTATATCTCAGCCCTTAGCCTCATATATCCCAGCCCTCAACCTGATATCCCAGCCCTCAATGATGTCATGATGAATTATTTCACATGTGGACTTGAGGAAGGACGATCAGATGATGAAAAGGAGTTTACTGAGGAGACGTCCTATGAAGATAAGCTAACTATGCTAACATGTTGTGATAGATGCCCTGTTCATTTTTTCCTCACTGTTTGCTAGCCTTGCTATCAATTACAAGGTGCAATCCAAACATTCAGAGTTTGCATCTACTGTACAGTATATGACAAAAAATGTAATTGAAAATACCATCTGTTCAAGGTTTAATGTGTATCACTGTGGATATAGCCTTGTGATCGCTTCTAGGTCTCCTGAGGTAAAGGTTTAAGTTGGAGATTTAATTTGTTTTTATTCGTTTCGTCAATTTCATGATTTCCTCATCCACTTGCATGTCTTTTGAGTGGTGAAATCAAGCTTCACCTCCTGCCTACAGCTACTAACTTCATCTGACTTACATCACGTTACATCACATACAAAACGAGGACTTTACATGAGAGACAGCTGTTAGACTGTGATTACACTAGGTGTGTGAAGTTGCTGCAGTCTAGCCTGTCGAGGCTATAGTAAAGAGCCTACATTTCTTTTTCACTCTTGGACATATTTCATCATTATAAACTTTATTTTTGCGGATGATTCATAGGCATTATGATAAACATTACTATGAACACAGGGAACAAGAGCCAGACATTAGGTCTAAGCGTCTCTCCCTGGCCCTTAGCGAGCCCACATTCAGGGTAGAGCCACACACACACACACACACACACAGATGGCGGAGGCGTTATCAAAATCAGATTCAGAATCACCTCTAATAGCCAAGTTTGAGTACACATGCGGCAGTACTGGGAAACAAACATTTGAGATAATCAATTCCACACACATTTGCGTCACCATATGCAAGCACATTTCCTCACAAAAGTGCTTGTCTGAATGCAGAATAAAAAAGCGATGCCAGTTTTGTTGTGTCTTATGTTCAGACCGTCATCATATACACGTAGCCATAGTGTGCTCTGCAGTGACAAGTCAAGGTCATCTGCTGAGCACTGACACCTTTTGCATTACCTACTTGCCTGACTAATAATAAATGGGAAGTCGATTTTATAGGTATTGTGACATGGCATTTGCTAGTATGAGTGAAGGCACTGGAAAATGTTCAGAATAAATTCTGTCAGCAGCGGTATGAGATAGACATGTCCAGTGATTGACAGGTAGAAAAGGTTTTTTTTTGTCTGTGTGACAAGATTTGGAGGATTTAAATGCTACTCTAGGTTAAAATACAATAGACATGTGCACACATGAAGTGTACAAAGAATATCAAAGTGACACTATGCAACTTTTAATCATCTTCATAACTTGGTAGATGCCTCAATGAGTCATTACCAGGTGAATGAAGACTCTCTTGTCCACCCCCGCTGTCTGTGGAGAGGATACATGTTAAAGTCTAAAGAAATTCTGACTTTACTTACCTTGGTGCTTATGACTGCTTTCGTATTCGGCGGTTACTCTGATGAGCTGAATTAAAAACACATGCACAGGATGAGGGGAAGGGACAACAGTCCATGTTTATGACAGTGTCCATTTACTTAGAGACACTAGGGGGACTTTAATCTGATTTATAAAATCAATTGATGAAAAAAAGATGTTTAGCAGATTCCTCTCTGCTAAACATCTGCTTTTCATCACTATTAAAAGGTTATGGACTACATTGCCAAAGAAGAGCCTGCCATAAAGGTACCAGAAAAACAAATAACAGGCACTTTGTCTAAAAAACTTGCTTCACGGAGCTGCTCACCTTATAACAACTAACCTCAGGCCAGTGTGTGTGTGTGTGTGTGTGGTGCGTGTATGCTCACAAAATGTCTTGTATGTTGTTCTCTGCCCCTCACCAACTAACCTCACCTTAGGCTAGTGTACTTGTATGTGTGTGTGCACGAATGTGTGTATGTAATATGTTGTGTGTAGCTACCTTCCCGTAACTGGCTAACCTTTGCTCAGATCGATGGTGTTTCAAGGTTTTAACGTCCATTTCCCCTTTACAAACACACACACACACACACACACACACACACACACACACACACACACACACACACAACCACACACACACACACACACACACACACAAACACAACCCCATATCCCGATGTAGCATAACAGAATTTTTCAGTGCTTGCTTTGACAGTTGCTGGGAGAGCTGCTGGCCAGTGTTTTGGCTGAGTGGTGATTCTCTACGGATCTTTCTAGAAGCGCTAGTCTGAAATAACATTAGTCTGACAGAGGAAGAGGAATGGCTGCTATTACCTTCCTGCGCCACTACATCACTCAGCCTGTGCATTCCTGAATCGGCCCCACTCAGGAAAACAGCTTGGAGGACACAAATGCAAACCAAAGGAAAAGACAGGGAACGTGTGCAAATTCTGCAAAAGAATCAGACCCATCTATCACTAATAAGACTATGGAGAATCACAGACATAAACACCAACACAAGCTAATGGAGTATTTGTATGTTTGTATGTTTGTGCATGTGTGTGTGTGTATGCGCGTGTATGTGTGTGTCTGTGTGTTTGTGGATGTGTTTGTGTGTGTGGGTTAGTAATTTGCATGTGTGTATATGTGTATGTCATACACACATTCTGTGTGTGTGTAATCTCCTTGGCTTCCTGTCAAACTCAGCACAACCCCACCCTGCCACCCCCCCACCCCCCAACCCCCAACCCCCAACCCCCGGGGCCTCAAAGCCTCCTTTGCCAAGACTCCCTTTCAAAGCTCCACTCTGTCCTTCATCTCTCATCTCCACATATCTCCACAGCCCCCTCCCTCCAGCTCAATCAGCCTTTCAGGTCCCAGAGATCCCTCTCTGCTAATCCTCTCCTGTGACCCCCCCGCCCCGCAACCCCATCACTCCCTTACCAACCCGACCCCCCCATGCTGATGTGTCCCACCCCCCCCCCCCCCCCCCCCCTGCTGATCTATGCCCTCTACTGTCATTAGGCAGCTAAGACTTCAACTCGTCTGCCTCCTCTGTCTGCAGGTCTGCCAGCGGATAGCCCAGCAGGCCTCACCTTACATCCCCCCCTTTTATCCGGACACCTGCCCTGAGTCTGTGCACTTATCCCTCCTCCCTGGAGCTCCCTGCCTCTCTTTCTTCTTTTTCAGCTCTTCCCAAATCAGCTGTGGCGGTTGATCCCTCAACAGGTGCCTGCCGACAGCCTTTATTTTACCTGACTGGCACATTTGCGCTGCACTTGCCATCTCATTTCTTTTACTCTTTCACTCTTTCACTCTTTCTCTCTCTCTCTCTCTCTATCTCTCTCTTGTGTTTTCTTACATCCTTCCATAATCTGACTTGTCTGCAATGTTTCCATTATTTATTTTCAAAATCTTATTCCCTTCACTTGGCTCATGCTGCTGATGCAATGACTACCATCTACCCAAGCTGACATTGCAAAACTTTGAGTGTAGTGTTGCCAGTGCTCATGCTTAGACATTCACACTCACTCGTCTAGCATACCGTCGCTGTCTGATGTCTGTCGAGATTCTCATTCATCCAGGTCATGTTAGTCAAAAGAGCTAAGTTGTAAGCAACTGGACTTCTTTTAGTAGCTTGAAGCTTTTCACTTGTCATCCAAAAGGCTTTTACAACTGAGCTCCTTTGATGTTGCTATCTGATGAAAACCGTGTATGTCGATTTTTTGCCGATTTTGAGCTTTTACGACAGATAGAATGTCCAGATTCATTTCCGTATACAGTATGCTTTATGTTTCTAAACGACCAATAGAAAGTTGTGAAATCATGTCATGTGATTTTCAAGCATATCCATTTGATGACAAAGCTGTCAATCACAGAGCGTATCTCCCACCCTATAGAGTAAAGTTTCATCTTAAGCATCTCTGGAAGGTAGTGATAGGCATTACGATTTGTTGCTTGGTCATGGTTTTAGTTGTTCAGTTCATGAAAACAAATCGTTCGTTTAGTTTATTCATTTGTTCATTCATTCATTCATTCATTCATGATGTGTCCTGCGCACATCTCAAAGAAATGACACCGTGATAAAAACAAGGCCTGCGAATCCTCAGCAAACCTCTGATTCGTCTCTTTCACTTCTCCATCTACTTTCACAGTACCATGAGTCTCTGATATTTCATTGCAGTAGGCTTCTGGGCTGAGTGATAATTCCACAAAACATTTTTTTTCAACAGTAATATCAACCACTATCATCATTTAACTAGTGATGAAACTTCCTATCTGTATCTGTATCAGTCATCTGGCTTGACTTACTATAATCAGCAATATGCTTGCAGCAGCTGTGTAACTACACAAGCCTATCTCCCCCAGTACTCTATGCTGCATCCCACTGTATGTGTTTTCCCCCTGCTGTTTCTAGCATCATCCACTAGGGGCAGCAGAGAGCAAAGATGGTTCCCATAGAGGGGGGAAAGTATCAAAGCATTATGCGTCACTTACTTCCATGTTACATAAGATGAATGCATTATTAATTTACACATCTCAGAGGCCCACGGCTCAGAGATGGGAGGCAAATGAGCACTTTGAACAATCAGCTCCTTAACCAAACACTGAACAAACATCACTACATCTCAAAACATGAATACCCCACACTGCTGCTCAGAAACCTGCCACGTGTGTGTGTGTGTGTGTGTGTGTGTGTGTGTGTGTGTGTCTGTGTGTGTGTGTGTGTGTGGGAGGGGGGGGGTGACAGAGAAAGAGGGAGGGTTTGAATACAAGAAGGCTGACTTGACATGGATGCCAAGTACTTGTCAAGAAATTACGTCCACACACACACACACACACACACACACACACACACACACACACACACACACACACACACACACACACATATACATTTGCATACACATACACACACATGTTGTATAACAAACACACACGTGTTGTACAAGCAGACATCTCTGCACATCAGGCACTTCAGTGTTCACATCTGCAGCGCTGAGAGAGAATCCATCTGGTAATTAGCAGGCAGGCCTCTGTTCCTGCACACTGATTGCTACAATTAGCCCACTGAACCCAGCTTACCCAGTGCAGGCCTCTACTGCTATGTGTGTGTGTGTGCTTTTTAAGCACATATCTATCTCCTGTTACGTAATTGTGTCCAATGTGGGGGTTTATTAGTGGTTTCCTATGTCACATTAGCTACGTTTGTCTAATTTGTGTGCTTTTAAGCAGTTGTCTGTGATTAATGTCACACAGCTGGGAAAGGTAGGAGTTTCTCAGAAATTGGTCTACATAAATTCAAAGCGGTAGTTTTTTACATCACAGGTAATCAAAATTTAGACAAAACAAATTAATTTGGTTTCTTAAATTAAGTCTCCTGTAGGAGTTTCTCAGAAATTGGTGTACACAAATTCAAAGCGGTAGTTTTTTAAATCAGAGGTAATCAAAATTTAGACAAAACAAATTAATGGTTTTAATTGGTTTCTTAAATTAAGTCTCCTGTAAATGACTTTGGTATAATGTCCCAGATTCAAGTCTGCTGCTCTGCTTGAAATCAACACTGTGAGCTACAGTTGATATATCTCTGCTTCTTGACACTCCAAGAGCACTTTTAGACCTATCGTTTGATTGCTTTGGTCTGCACTAGTCAGAAAAAATGTTACAATGTAGCAAACTGACATTGGGTATGGTTTGCTTTCACATATGCATCGTTCTAAACGAACCAAAATAGACCGCGATAACCATCGCCACCGGAACCAGACTAAAACGCACCACTTTCCATAATAATAATGCAGTAAACTCTACTGTTCTACTGGATTACATTTACACCAACGAAAACGAACTGAACTAAAAACATTTGGTTCAAAGGGAACGTTTGGTGCGCACCAAATGCTGTAAGCGTGAATGCACGCAGCATCGGCTGAGAAGAGGCTTACTGTGAATTAAATGCCACAGAACATTTACAGCAAGTCGCAAACACCAATCAATACAGGTGATATGATCAGAAAGTGATATAGAAAGGGGGGGGGGGGGTTAGTGTGAAAGAGAGATATAAAGAGAGACAGACAGAGACAGAGAGACAGAATAAAAAAAGACAGAGAGAAATAGAGTGTGAGTAGTCTATTGCGTAATTCTGTTTCTGCCCCATCTACCATCCTTGAGAAACAAACACTACTTCTGCCCATGAAGTGTAATATGAGGGAGTTGTTGTTGTTTCCAAGATGCTGTTTTCATTTCTCCAGGCATCCATGGTCTCCTCACCAGCTACCCTCAACATGTTTTAGACAAACAATCAACAATTTGACTGCATGTCCTACTCTACCCAATATGTCTATGCATGTGACAATAAACCATCCTTGTATCCTTGTATCCTTGATCACGCAGTCACAGTGCTGCATTAAGTCACTATGCAAGGTCTCCAGATAGTGACAGATTCCTTCTGCTTGTCACAGCAGATCAAACACCCACCATTAGAGGCAGAGACGATGTACAGTAGAGCTGTGGGAGCTCACAGACACCTACAGCATAATGGATTACATCAGCAAAGCCTTTGTGGCACTCCAAGAGAATGCACCAACACACACCACCATATACACTTCAGGATGTATGCACAGCACATTGCTGAGATGCCATCACTGGCAGCATGTATTTATTCCTTTTTTTCCTTTCTATCTATCTATCTGTCCACACGCAAGCACATATGCGCATGCCCACTCGCCCACACACACACAGAAACACACACACACACACACACACACACACACACACACACACACACACACAGCCGTGGGGCACTGTAGAGACAGCATATGTTTCTGAGGCTGCCTGTAAGGTAGGTGTATAAGTGGGGTTAATACGCACAGATAAAATCTCATGAGCGGAAACACGGCAGAGGAGATATGAGACGGATGGGAGATGGGAGCTGAGACTGCGGCACTCACCCCCACACACACCACCATCCTCCCCCTGCACACACACACACACACACACACCACCACCGTCCTCCCCACCCCCCCACACACCACCATCCTCCCCCTGCACACACACCACCCCCCTCCACCCCACACACACACACACACACACACACACACACACATCTCACCACCCTCCACCCCCCACCCCCCATGTAAATAGGATTAGTAATCACACCATCTCTCACTCCGTCCCTGGCCCTCGCCACAGATGCAACACCTCACCACTCACCACTTGCCGCTCACAGCACCCAGCACCCCAGCACCCAGCACCCCGCACCCCAGCACCCCAGCACCCCGCACCCCAGCACCCAGCACCCTGCCGTGGACAGAATAATGAGACGCATCCGTGACAACCACCCTGACACTCCACCCAGTGCAGAACAGCACGTGGAGGGGATGGGGAGGGGAGGGTGAGGGGGGAGATAGTGGTTGGGGTAATGTGTGTGTGTGTGTGTGTGGGTGTATGTGTGTGTGTGGGTGTGTGTGGGTGTATGTGTGTATGTGTGTGTGTGTCTGTGTCTGCATGTGTGTGTGTGTGTGTGTGGTTGGGGGGGGGGGGGGAGTACCAAGCGGCTGGGGGAAGCAATGATGGTGATTTTTTCCCTCTTATACCTTTTATGGAAATGACTTTGGTGTGTGGTGTGTGCTGAGAGATTTCAGAGCCACTTTGTATTCCTTATTACCACCACTTCTCATTCACAAACATGCAGCGTGGGGTTGTGGATGGCAAACCCCATGATAGAGATACCAGAATATGCTGTCAATATAGACACAGGAAAATGATGCCAACAGATATAAAATATTAAACCGGCTCCTATCTCAGATAAGGAGTGTTCAAAGGGGTGTTCAAATCTGAAATACCCTCTAAATTGTACCTCAACAAATTTCCATATGCCAATCGAGCATCCAACTGAACCAAGTTCAATTGAT
>CM059285.1:17104265-17106765 GCA_030347295.1 Setipinna tenuifilis
GGTCTGCATAGTGGGCTGACGAGCTAACCACTCAACCACCGTGTTACACGAGTAACTGGTGGCCGTGGTTATATTTATATGCACACCTATGTAGGGTAGCATAAATGAAATATACGATTGCATCATTACAAACGTATACAGTTTACAAACGTATTCAGTCACTGCTTTTTTATGAGTAAGGGACATGATTGTGTTGGGGAACATTTTCCTAAGTTGCTGAAGTTGTCACAGCCTACATACCGGCTGAATTGAAATAAGGCTACGTTTTTGTTGCTTACTGTCGTGGTGTCGTTTCTGCCTCCCCGCAACGAATGCATCCGAATACTCTCCGAGCACTTCCGACACATCTGGATACTTTGCAGTTTCAACGACGGAAGTCTAAACTAACATAGTTCAGACTTACGTTGTACGTAGGTAGTTCGAGAGTTTCGGGAAACGGTCGAAATCGGACTGTTGTGTCGTTTGAACCTACTACGGACAACGGTGGTTAAAATGCTAACATCCGTCGTTGTTTGGGAAACGCACCCCAGGACTTTGTCATGTTATGATGGTTTCATTAGATCAAGCAGAGAAACAGGCAGAAGAAGAAAACCACTGGCAGCTAAGAGAAGAGAGAAAGAGAGAGAGAGAAAGAGAGAGAAAGAGAGAGAAAGAGAAAGAGAGAGAGAGAGAGAAAGAGAAAGAGAGAGAGAGAGAGCCGTAGCACCTTTATAAACTGCAGAGAAAAAAGAAGCTCAGTCTTGACAGTCCTGAGCTGCGTCACAGCAAAGGCAGCTCCAGGGCCTGAGTCCCTATGAGGAAGTGCCTTGGCCAGCTAAAGAGTGCCAAAGAGTGCCAAAGAGTGCTAAGGAGTGCCAACAGGTGGATCTCAAGGGACCCAGTGGCCCACTCGAGACTTCTTTTCAGTACTTTAAACTTGTGTGTCAGTGCTCATAAAAACTACCATTTTGAACTACAACTTACTCCCATCCTTCACTCGAGATAGAGTAGTCAAAGGCCAACTTAGCAGGGAAGAGTACAATAAAAAAGTTGGAACAAGAGTTGAGACAGAGACAGAGACAGACAGACAGACAGACAGACAGACAGTCAGTCAGTCAGTCAGTCAGTCAGTCAGTCAGTCAGTCAGACAGACAGACAGAGAGACAGAGAAAGTCAGAGAAAGTTACCTGTAAGGACTTAACTTTTGGGGCTGCTTTCAAATTCTGTTTTTGAATTAGGAAAGTTTCTGTCCCAATGAAATGGCCTGGAAATGGTTTGTGGCAATGGCCATTTGGATTCTCTAAATGCATAAGAAAGATGCTTCAATCCTTCCTTTCCAAGCTCCATAGGGTACACTGTTATCCCCTTCAAAGTTAAAGAAACTGAAAGAAGAGACACCCCACAATGCCTTGTGCTATGACACAACAGCCAAATATCTTGACACAGATCAATCAGATCAACACCTGCCCACCTGTACGGGTATATTGATTAAGACTGTCTTAAATTTCTAAGCCCTTATGACTTCATCTTCATGCCCTTCCTTCACCCCAGCACATTTATTTCAACGAGGTCACGATAAAAGTGGATAGTGAAAGAATATAGGACAGATAAACCAAAAGGGTCTTTATTCACCCAAAAAACATAATGGACCTCCTCTCTGGTCTTTGACATTGCTTTTAGAACCAATGTGTCAACACTTTAAAGGGAAGCAATAAGCTGAACCCAAACTGGTGAAAAGTGTTTTCTGGCACCACAGACAAAACACAGAGGTGAAATATACGCCTCTGGTGCAGTACCGAAGGACTGTGTGACTGTGACTGCCAAGTCATGGTTTTCTTACCAACAATGGAGCTGAAGAATGCTCAGTATCAAATATAAAAGCGCTAAAAGAAGCTGCAGAAATATAACAAAAAAAGACAAAGAATGTATTTTAGTGGGTGCCATAGATGAGAATGAGAAATATTATAAAGCGGGCACCCTGAGCTCGAAACATCTGAAAACGTTGCACTTCCACTGCACTTCCAGATCACCAGAGCTTTTTTCACCACACCATAGCCTGTGGAGCACTTGTTCTCCTGATTCTCCACAGATAGACTGCTCGCCTCTGGTTTTCCCTTGTGCTTAAAGGATTACATTTACACATTTAAAGCACAAAAACTTTAAGGCTTTGATTTTTGACTTGAATTATGCATTTCTATACACTCTAAAAACTAATGGGGCCAGTACCAATGCCATAGAAGAACCTTTACTCTCCATGGAACCATCCAGAGTTTTAAAGAACCATTTAAGCACCTTTATTTTTTGTGTGTATGTGAAAAGTACCTTATATTGGAAATGGTTCTTTAGAGAATAGAGATCATACAGTAATAGGCTATGTTATGTCATATCGGCATCAAATGGCCTTTTTAAGAACTGTTGCCTTGACGCTTCTTTGAAGCACTGAAAAAGGTTCTTCTGTGGCATTGCTCTGAAAAAATACTAGAAAGAGCATAGTTTTTAGTATTGTGCTACTGAGAAAGAT
>CM059285.1:17111765-17121765 GCA_030347295.1 Setipinna tenuifilis
CTTCACTCCTCCACACTTACCCCCGCCATGCTGTGCTGGATAGCAGGCTGACGATTCTGTTAGCATCAGCACATGTATCCATTTATCACACATTTTTATCACAGCAGAGTTGCCTTTTCGCTCATGGTTAACAGTGATCCGTCAGTGGAACACAGGGTGTAGTATTTATGCGCACACTGTATCTTTTTAGACCTATCCAAATCAATTTCATCTCTCTCTCTCTTTCTTTATCTCTCTCTCTCTCTCTCTCTCTCGCTGAAAAGAAACCACAGCAATGACAAGCGGTCTTCATCCATGTTGGGGTGCAAAATGTGTGTAATGCCTCTATGCTGCTCATAGAAATAGTTTTTTTTTTTGTAAAGTGCAGCCAGATTTGGGACTGCTGAAGCTGCGTCTCTTGCTATAAGCAAAGGACACCGGAAAAATGCAAGGCTTATTAATCTCCAGACTTCAGTAAAATTAGTATAAGGAGAACATGGCAAGAGCTGAGCTTTCGCTGTTTTTAATAATGTGGAAAAATATGGTGCCATATTTCTTTATACCTCTTTGGGAGTTGGGAGTTGGGAGTAGAATCTATACTTGTACATTTGGTATATTGTATATTTTGTAAATAAAGATCTTCCGTTGAAATAAATGGAATTTTATTTATATGTTTAATAAACATAAACACACTTTTAAAGAGTTCATAGAGGCTAATGGTGCTAGATGAGAGACTTAGACATGGATGCAGAGCACGGACAGAATCCACTGTAGCTCTGCTTGTGGCTTGTGGCTCACTATATGTGCAGCTTAATTCTTCAGTAACAGGAATACTTAGCACCTTGATTCTCTTGATTTTATTATGAATAGGAAGCATTTAGATGCTGCCGGTAATCTCTGGTTTTAATAAGTAGAGTTAGCAGTTGGACCCTTTGAGGAGTACGGTCACACATGTGCGATTACAACATTTGCAAAATTGACAACTCCCGCTATGATGTAACAAATGCTAAAGAATGTTCATGTAGAATTCTAGAAGAACGGGGAAAAATAACTCACTCCTCAAAAGGTTAATCAGATTGAGTCCCACAGAGGCAGAGTAAGTAGGCCTAGAAACGGTAACATACTAAGTCAGTACAGAGGGGGCACGGAACTGAGCCGTGATAGGGTGTGTTTATGCCCAAAGTCGGGTTGCCATGGCAACAAGTGGCAGGCACTTAGCGAAGCATCGACACTGAGGGGTTGGCACTGCCAGGAAGTGTGAGGGAGTGTGGCAGCCAATCCAATCCTTCGACACTTGGAATGAGCGGCAGACAAAAGGCAGCATAACCCCCTTGCTGCTGGGAGGGGTGGGACGAGGTGGCTGCCAACTCTCTGCTGCCTGTCTTTTCATCTTGGTGCCTGGAAATGTGTCTCTGTGGCATAACAGAGAGTGAGTATAGCTTGGAGTGAGTTTAGCGTAAAGCGAGTTTGGGAGGCTTTTAATGGGAATACTCCAGGGCACCATAACGCTTACAGGGGGTAGGCTGTATACTGGTGGTGGTGGTAGTGGTGGTGTGTGTGTCTGGGGGGATGGAGAGTATTCCTCTTTATAACAAACTGAGTGAAGAGCCCTGACTAAAAACATGTTCTTTTAACTTTTAGATGCATAAGTGGGGTCATAAATGCTCCAGAGGGTTGTGTTTCGAATGCACACCCCACACCCCACTTAATTATGATAAGTGGGGTCATAAATGCTCCAGAGGGTTGTGTTTTGCAATATCTTTGTAATTAAAAGTTTATTTATTTCCATTTACGTATACTGCTACATATTGATTCATAGTTTTGTGTGGAATTCAAATAATTGTCTTTTTTTGTTTTCTTATCTAGAGTATCAATCCTGTAGAGCTGCTTTGTAATAAAATGTTAAGAAATAGTAAAAACTGAACAAAATTAAATGAAAAATCATGTTTGTGTTGAGAAAATGCGATAAAATCATTTTCCTTAAACAAAAAGACTTTATATGTTGCATAAAACACATTCCATTAGTGTATCATTCTAAATCCAATGTATCTTTCTAATACACTCATGGAAGAGTGCAGTTATCAGTAGCTCATTGTGACGGAGTGACCATCACTAGGGTTGTGGGTGTGCTCTGACTGCCATACCAACAAGGCTCTTTGGTGTCGTGGTCAAAGTGCATGTTTGGTACCCCGTCTTCTCCCCTTCACTACACTCATGCATCTTAGGGGTTAAAATCCCTCTACCCTAACTGCCTGCGTGTGTGTGTGTGTGTGTGTGTGTGTGTGTGTGTGTGTGTGTGTGTGTGTGTGGGAGGAGGGGTGATAATAGCAGCAAGCGCTGCTCCATAGAGTAAAAAAGCAGCTTCTTGCCAGCGCAGAGAGCCCATAAGCAGATGTAAAGCTATCAGTGCAAAAGGCTGAGCCTCCATTACGACTCTATCACTCCGTCTCTGTCTCTGTCTCTGTCTCTGCCTTTGTGCTGAGAGCAGCTCAAAGTGGCAGCTGTAGCTGTAGCTGCGCCTCTTTGTTTTTCTGAGTCACTGAATTCAAACGGCACTGACTGCTCAGCACGCAAACACATCATTTACTCACACACACACTCTCACGCACGCACGCACACACACACACACACACACACACACACACACACACTCACACACTCACTCCCACACACACACACACACAAGAGAGAGAGACACAGTCTCTTACTCTCTCACACACACTCACACCGCTCACACACACACACACGCACACGCACGTACGCAAACTGACACACTCACCCACACTTAAAAACAAACACACTAACGACTCACATCAGCACTGCTGGCGCCGCACACAGCTGTCAGCCCCCCTTACACTACCACTTACTCAGCACATCTCTGAAGAGAGGCTAACCACCATTTCCTCTCTCTCCCTGTCTTTCCCTCTCTCTCTCCTTCCTTCTTTTCCCCTCTCTCTCCCTCTTTCTTTCTGCCCCCTTTTTCTTCTCTCTTGCATTTTCACATCTCTGAAGAGAGGCTAACCACCATTTCCTCTCTCTCCCTGTCTCTCTCTCTCTTTCCTTCTTTCCCTCTCTCTCTCCCTCTTTCTCTCTGCCCCCTTTTTCTTCTCTCTTGCATTTTCACATCTCTGAAGAGAGGCTAACCACCATTTCCTCTCTCTCCCTCTCTGTCTCTCTCCTTCCTTCTTTCCCTCTCTCTCTCCCTCTTTTCTCTCTTTCCTTTTCTTTCTCACTCTCTTTTTTCTTTCATTCTTTCTTTTGCTTGCACTTTTTCTCTCTCTTGACCTCCTGCTATAACTTTCTCCCTCTCTCTTTTTCGATGCCCATCTCTATCTCTCCTTCTCCCCTCTATTTTGCTTTTTCATTTTTTATTTCTGTTCTTTCTTTCTTTCTCTCTCTCTCTCTCGCTCTCGCTCTCTCTCTTTTCTCTCCATTATTCTCTCTCCCATCATCTTTCTTATCCATGGCTCAGCGTGTGGACCTGCTCCATTTCCACCGGCCCTCAGTATGAAAGCACACAAGAGCACTTTGTTCCTCTGCCTCCACCACAGGATGCAAAGCAAAAGGGAAAAGGTGTGTGTGCATGTGTGGGTGTGTACGTGTGTCCAAACAGCGCACTTTAATGTAGGTTACACATACTACTAAACCTCATGTTTGAATGAAATGGTCAACAATAACTGCTAACCTGTGATTTTTCACAGACAACACAATGGCATCCAACACATAAAACACAATAGGGCACTGCAGAGTAAGGTTAATGCAACATTTTTCAGAGACACAACCTAAGAAACTACAATGAAAAACCAGGTCAGGTCTCATTGTAAAAGCAATATAACTGAAGCACAAAAGTCTGATAAGAAGTTTGTGACAGAAACTAACCTTAATGATCTTAAATTTCACACAGAGACTTTACAGACTAAAACTCCCCAGCTGTGAAATGAACTAGACACAAAGGGCTCAACTGCACTCTAAACAGAGAAAAATGTGAAACAGATACAGTGGCATACAGTGGCAGAGAGAAAGATGGTAACGAATACTAAAGGGCTAACATTATCTGTCAAAACATAAGGCTAACCTTTACCTTTTTAACTAAAGAAAATGAAAAAGAAATGCATTTCTCTATGCCTGTAGACAACTTGTATGCGTGAATGTTGCCCTTAGCAAGCAATTTACTATGACTAATGTAGGACAACAACCAAGATCAGGCCATTTGTTTTCGCAGAGCCTAACTCAAGAATGAATCTTCTTCAGTAGAACTTCTCAAGCGCAGAGCAGACTGGATCTATTTCTTCAGCAAAACTCTAGTGGGATGGGCATCTTGTGTTTTAGTGGAACCTTATGGATCTTGCTTAAGTAGAACCCCAGAGCAATATGGATCTTTGGCTTAAGTAGAACCCCAGAACAGACTGGATCTCTTAAGTAGAACCCCAGAGTAGACTGGCTCTCTCGCTTAAGTACTGTAGAATCCCAGAGTAGACAGGATCTTTCGCTCCATCAGATCCCCAGCCCTGTTAGCATTAGTTTTGCTGCAGACGCCCAGAGCAGATGGCAAAGCCACCTGATGCCTGAGTCTGCTGTGACTCCTTCAGCACCAAAGCCATGTCCCTGAGAACAGACAGACAGAAACAGCCCTGGACCTGCGCCTGAGCAATTAAAGCTGCCATCTTGGACTAATGTGTCTGTAAAAAATGTAGCGACCCTGCGCTTTTCGTAATCAATTTGGGAATTAAATTAACATCAGAGTGAGAAAAAAAAGAACAATCATTTTTGGATGTGGGTGTTGGCAGGCAGCAAACTCTGTAAGTCTGTAAGCAGTGTGAGTGTCAGTTAGATGCTGGCTCTCATCTTTCACACAGATCACTGTGCCAATGGGTGGGAGGTGGCGGAAGTGAGGAAAGGCCAGAGTGATAGTGGAGAGCAGATGGACCCACACAGGAGAAGATGGCTGTAGTGTCCCTGAGGAGGTGTTACCATGGACTCATTCAGAAGATGGCCATTGTTTCAATGAAGGGGGAGATAGACATGGATCCATTCAAAACACTAGAAAAGCACTCGGAGAGCGCAGACCTCCGCCAAGGCAGCTTAAGTCTCCACCTTATGATCATTCTCACCTTAAGACATTAAAAGACATGAATTATGTTAAAACATTGTATTACTAGTAACTTCACTGAATTAATGCAAACTGAATATGAACATACAACACATTATGGGGCGACATTATGAATATTATATAGAACACAAATAACTTTCTGTATCACGAGATCCGGAATACTACCAGGATCCAGATTATATTCTGGGGTTTGGCAGACCTTATGATGGTCTTGTAGTTTTTTTTATAAGCAAAAATGTCCAAATTGCCCCTATATCGCAATGGTGAAGAATCCTTTAAAAAAATCTTGCATCCAGATGGTTATCCGGATCACCACCAAAAACAAATCAGTTCTAAGTTAGCCCACTTCTGACCTATCCTGAAAATTTAATTTAAATCCGTCCAAACAAACCAACGCTGTCGAAAACATAACCTCCTTGGCGGAGGTAAAAATGGCCACATTCAGTGGTCATATTTTTTCCTGAGAAGATACCATAGATGTACTAAGATCAACTGATGCCATAGTTTTAATCGGGAGTAGATGGCTAAAATTTAATTGAAATACAGAAGCTACAAATACTAAATAAATCTTCATTCTCTGTTCTCCAATCTTCACTGGGTAGAACAGCACGTGTGTCGGAAAGCATCAATTTAGCTGTGACATCAATTCTTTTTTTTTCAGTCTCTCACACTGGTGAAGATATGGGTGGCTACAATCCAGCCATCTTAGTCCACACCCAAGAGAAAAAAAAGGCTGAGAAGTGGAGAGGAGAAAGATATCTTTTGTCTTCATTTATCCAGTGCTACACGTCAAAGACCCATTACACTCCTCATTATATCAAATAATTGCCCTGCCTACACACACACACACACACACACACACACACACACGCTGGCAAAAAGCTCTGTTTCCCCCACTAATGTCTCCTCTCTCTCCTAAGTGCCCTGTTTGCAGGGGAGTGCCTTCTTAGGTTTAAAGTTCCAGTGTCTCTTTTGCTTTATAAATCTTGTTGAGTTTTCCAACTTGCCTCGTTGTGATGAAAAAGGAGTTGACATTTTGCATCAATTCTGACTTCTTAACAATAGCCTGAATGAAAACAAACAATAAGAATGACAAACAGTTTACCAACAACCTAACATAACCCACACTGAAGAGACAGTAACACACACACACACACACACACACACACACACACACACACACACACACACACACACACACAAATCTTTTCCACCGATCAGCTTTCATTCCCCATCAGTGACTGCAGAACTATTTTGCCAGGCCAGAGACACTCTACTGGCCATACACACACACACACACGCACAAGCGCGCACAAACACACACACACACACGCACGCACACAGCTCAGCTGTCAGGGAGACAAACACGATGAGTGTGGCAGGTGGAGGGAATGCAGCAATAACAACAACAATGTTGCAACAAAACAACAACAACCAACAGATGCAGTGCCACAGCAAGTTAGGACCAATACATAACAAGAGCAGCAGCAGCAGTGGTGCCGTCACAGTACAGGGGCCAGGTGCCTGAGCTGGGTACCTAATCGCTTGGTTCCAGCCCTAAAAACACCCCTCTCCTCATCTCTCTCTCTCACACACACACACACACACGCATGAGCGCGCACACAAACACACACACGCACACACATGCAAGTGTACACACACACACACACACACCCACACACACACACACACACACACACACACACACACACACACACACACACACACACACACACACAAAACATCCCTGAGTGTTCTATGGAGATGTTAATCTGCTGCAAATGAGACATCTCTCAGCACCACACTGCTTTACTGCAGTATCATGTATGCACACACACACACTCTCTCTCTCTCTCGCGCTCTCTCTGTCACACACACACACACACACACACACACACTGCGTAATCGAGCGTGGTGTTTCATGAATATTTCTGCAGGCGGGATGGGACAGAGGGGATAATAGCAGAGGTGGAGCTCGGCCTGAGGCACATCGCAAGGAATGATGGCCATTAATCTTCCAAACACCCTGCACCACTCTGTGTGTGTGTGTGTGTGTGTGTGTGTGTGTATGTGTGTGTGCTGGTGTGTGTGTGTGTGTGCTGATGTGTGTGCAGATGTGTGTGCAGATGTGTGTGTGTGTGTGTGCTGATGTATGTTTGAGTGTGTGTGCAGGTGTGTGTGCTGATGTGTGCCTGTGTGCAGATGTGTGTGTGTGTGTGTGTGTGTGTGTGTGTGTGTGTGTGTGTGCTGATGTGTCCGTGTGTGTGTATGCATGTGTGTGTGCAATGTGTGTTTCTGTGTGTGTGTGCATGCTTGCATGTGTGTGTGCGTGTGTGGATGTATGTGCATATCCTATGAAACGTGGTGTTTTAGTGTGTGGGTGTGCATATGTAGAGGAATGAAAAAAGAGACGACGCATGCGTGTGTGTGTGTGTATGGGTGTGGGTGACATGTTCAATTAGTCTGTCAGAAGCAAAAAGATTAATGACTATGAGTGGGCCTACCTGATAAAGTGGGGTGGGGGTAGGTGGGGGTTGGATGGGGGTAGGTGGGGTGGGCTAGAGGTGGGCTGGGGGTTGGATGGGGGTAGGTGGGGTGGGCTAGAGGTGGGGTGGGGGTTGGATGGGCGTAGGTAGGTGGGGGTTTACTGCTATGGCAACTGTGAGGCCAAGTGGCCTCCTTCAGAGTGAAGCCAAATGTTTGTGTGTGTGTGTGTGTGTGCGAGCGTGCATGCATATGTTTGTGTGTGTGTGTGTGTATATTTGTGTGTGTGTGTGTGTGTGTGTGTGTGTGTGTGTGTGTGTGTGTGTGTGTGTGTGTGTGTGTGTGTGTGTGTTCGCACGCGCGTGTGTGGTGGAAGTAATTTCTTGACAAGCACTTGGCATCCATGTCAAGTCAACCCTGCATTCAAACCCTCCTTCTTTTTCTTTCTCTTTCTCTTTCACGCCCACACACACACACACACACACACACACACACACACACACACACACACACACACACACACTATATTACTTGAAAGATATATATATACCAAAAATAATAGACCAAATCCAATGATGCAATTTTTGAGGAAAAATCCCTCTAAATCCCAGTTTAAACCCTATTGACTAAGGCATGGCTCCATAAGCCTATTTAAAATGAAACGTATAGACCTAAATCCATTTTCATTTCTGTTTTAGAATAAACCAAAGCTGAAAGGTACATGTAGAATGAATCAATAAAACCTATCAATTTATCTAAAGAATAATTTTTGAAGTCTGGTTCTATGTATAGCCTTGACAAATGGCCCTATCCCAGAATTCTAGAAATTGAACACTTACAAGCAACAGAATAGTTATTCTCCTAAATACACAAGGAAATTATTAAATAAAGTCAGTTACTTTTGGTGAGACTGGTTACTGTACCTAACATAGGTCTAGTGTACTTAATATTGATTTTCAGTAATATTCCCAAAACTGACAAACACTCACATTTCTCCTCTGCCTTAGGGTTTCCATAAAAAAATAAAAATTAAAAAACGAACCTGCCTTTACAAATTAAGCACATCAGCCTGGTACACAGTAGTAGTGTCATATAGACTTTGTCCTAAAATACACCTAAGTAGTGTTATTTACTCTAAGATTTCTAAGAGTTTTCATGCTTTTATAAAAATGCAGTGTTGTGTATGCAGAAAATGTGTTGTTGTGATGCCTGTGTGGTACTATGCCAGTGAGCTGAATGTTTAAATATTTGTTGTTCTGCTTTGTGGACATTAAAAGTATTTGTATTTGTAAAGAAAACAGATACGGATACAGATAAGATAGCGTATTACTAATAAACAAGTATCAAAAAATGAAACATTTCTTCACAAGTTCCTATCTCAATGAAAAAAATCCAAATGTTACAAAGAACCAAAAGGCACAAAGTCTTGCCCTTCTCCTTTGGTCCCGTGGTGGTAATTCGTAGTCTAAAACAGCACCCAGGAAATGGGTCTTGTGGCCCTTTTAAGCTGCTATCCTTCAGGGTTCCATGAAGGGGGTGGGTTGGTGCCACCTCAGCACACAAACACACACACACACACGCACACACACACACACACACACACACACAGCCCTGACATCGTCCCTGTCTCACTTCAAAGCCCTAAGCTGATTAAGGGCAGCGGTGCCCGGTGGCATGCGGGGTCAGCGTGACTTTGTGGGGCTGTGTGTGTGTGTGTGTGTGTGTGTGTGTGTGCGTAATTATGGCTCCTTTTGGGCAGTGGCAGGAAGGAAGCGGAGCCGCAGTCAGTGGAGCGGAGGCAGCACGCTCACTCGCTACTTTTAGACATGCACTAAGATCCCTCCTTAGGTCAGCAGTCTCAGACATACACACACACACACACACATGCACACTCACACACACACACACACACATGCAGTACACACACACACACGGTATACACATATGCATGTGCGCACACACACAAATATACACAAATACACACACACACCCACACCCACACACACACACACACCCACACACACACACACTTTAAAATATACACTAAGATCCCCTCTAAGGTCAGCCATCTTACATACACACCCACCCACCCACACACACACACACACACACACACACGCAAAGAGTTTTAAATATGCACTACGGTTCCTCCTCAGGTCAGCTGTCAGCTGTTGCCTGCACTCTTCTCTCTCCTCTCCTCTCTTCACACTCAGCTACTCATTTACATACACAGCCCTTATCTCTTCCAGGGCAGAGGGAGGCAGGCTGTGTGTGTGTGTGTGTGTGTGTGTGAGAGAGAGAGAGAGAGAGGAAAGAGTGTGTGTGTGTGTGTGAGAGAGAGAGAGAGAGGGAGAGAGAGAGAGAAAGAGTGTGTGTGTGTGTGTTTGTGTGTGTGTGTGTATGTGTGTGTGTGTGTGTGTGTGTGTG
>CM059285.1:17129265-17136765 GCA_030347295.1 Setipinna tenuifilis
CTTTGTTGTGTCTCTCCCTCCTCCTGCTAGATAAAGATAGAGGGGTAATCAGGCACTGCAGGTGGATGGAAGGGAGTTCTTTTAATGGGGAGAACAGAAAAGACTGTTGCAAACCCAACCAGGACAATAAGTACACGCAAAGCACATAGCAAACCCAACAAGGAGGACAGAGGGTAAACCCAGAGTGCATTAGTAGACCACAGATTCACCAGAACCACAAATAAACCAAACGTCTAAAGAAGATGAAAACAGAACCATAGATTTAAAAAAAAGTCACAGTGGATACAAATTAGAGTGGAATACAGCAAACTGAAACAGAATCACAGACAGACACACAGTGGATTGAACTTGAAGCAGGTAGACACAAAGCCCAGGGCCCATCCAGAGCAGATCCTGTCAGAACCATTGACCAACACACAGCAGACCGAATCAGAACCCAGACACCAGTCCAGAATGGAAGCAGCCAAAACATAAAGATGGACACACAGTCCACAAAGACCCAGTTAGAACCACAATAGTCCAGGTCACCTGACAGAGACACATTACATTACACTTTGCTAATGCTCTTATCCAAAGAGACTTACAGTTATTTAGGTACAGGGTTTCAGTTATGGTGCCATACTTCCTACTGGAACGGGATTCAAACCTGCGACCTTCCAATCCCAAGACCAACTCGCTAACCACGAGGACACAGCTGCCTCAGACACATAGAGACACAGCACAGAGCAGACCATAACAAGACCTGAATCAGAGATGAACAACTGTCAAGTGTGATAATCTAGCTACTGAACAAGATTAAGAGAAAGGACCAACATGGACCAACATGCAGCAACAGCAGCAAAGAAGATACTTAACAAACCACCTCAAACGGACAGCACTTGACATATAACACTTGTGTTATAACAGTCTTATAACACAGTTTTATGTCTCTTATAACAGTTCAGAGTAGTTGTTAAGAGTTTGTACAGCAAACATGGGGTTAAACAGAATTTAACAATAACATATGGACAGGTAGAGAGGTCTCTCACAGAAATACACCCACTTTAAGTTGTTCTTGTTGTTTGTACAGCAAACATGAGGGTTAAACAGAGTTTAACAATAACATATGGATAGGTAAAGAGGACTCTCACAGAAATACACCCACTGTAAGTTGTTCTTGTTAAGTGTGCTTGCTTGCAGAGCACATGTATTGTTCTCTCCCCGTTTATTATGCTGATTTTTCAACAAAAAATGTTTCACCCAGATTTTGCATCCATTACTAGTTGTTATTTGTAGTTGTCCTTAACCTACTGTAATTAAAACATTCTAACCAGGAGTTTCAGTAAAAATGTGGGACCCACCCCCCCACCCCCCCAAAAAGACAGTAGAGTATATCACTATGCTCTATGATGCCCCCCACCCCCCTCATCATTGTAGGGCCATCTGAATCCTCTTAATTTTACTGTCCCCTAGGTAAAAAAAAATCACGACAATTTCACCCCTATTGTTCTGGTCTTGCTTATCCTGTTAGGATTTGCTGGTTCTCGACTTGGGCTCTGTTTTCTACATATGTTTTTTTCTCTTGCTTTAGGTCTTGGTCTTTTGGAATTACTGTTGCTTGCCCGGTGAGTGAGCTGCCTAATGTTATTTACCAGCCAGTGTTTTGTGACTGTATGCTTCTTGCTTTCTGGACATTTCTTTTCTGCTCCTGTATTTTCATTTGAGACTAACTGATTAGATTACACGATTGGAGCTGTGTTTTCAGTTGTGATTTTTCCCTGGCTGTTAGCAATGGAAATTCACTAAACAGCACACTCAAATTAGTTTTGAGAAACTTTAAGGTTCAACTTTCTTGGTGGTTTCATGATTGCTTTAGTTAGGTGTAGCTCACCTTTGCAATTTTTCCAGAGATAAACCACAATAAAATCTCGATATAAATATGCAAGGAAGACACCAAAGTATCTGAAAACTGTACAAAGCATCTAACAACATGCTGTGAACAGTCAACTTTAATTATTTACAGCATATAGTACATGACAATTGTTATTTTACCGTCTTACCCACAACTCAACAAGGTATGTTTTCTGTCACAGCGTAACTGTATTTGCAGCACATTGTTGAAAGTAAAACTTGTATTTGATTAAACTTTACAGTCCCACCTATTTCTCTAGATACAAGCCATTACTGACACAAACATAGCTGCTAATTTATCACTTTTACTCCAGTGATTTTTTTCAAAGCAAAGGATGATAAATTAGATTCACAAAGTTGGTTTCAGCTGGAGGATCCACCTGTATGCGATGATGTATGGCACCGCTTGGTAGATCTGGCTATTACGATGACAGAGAGGGAAAGCACTGCATCTGAATTTAGCCGAAATGTTTTACATGTTTCTCTAATGATAGATTTCACTTCACTCTTAACACCAGCTACATCCATCAATCCGTGGTGATGCTGATGCCATACGCAGATGCAGATACAGGTACATACACCCATACAAATAAAGCACCATGTGCGCATGTGTGTAGGCGTAAATAAACCGCTGTCACTACTCTCGCACACTACCAACACTTCCCGACATTTAATTTAGTCAGAAGTGAACTTTCATGTGAGAGAAAGTTTATAAAAAACATTTGGCATTAGATTGCACATCAGCTAAACTAAAGCAACTAAATAGACATGGACACTGATGTGTCATCATTTCTCATATGCCAGGGCGAAAAAAAAAGTGAAACCTGAATACATTTCTCACATCTAAGTTTTAATTAAACCACCAGACTGCATGAAATGCCAAAGCAATTTCTCCAAATCTGAAATGTGATATAGTAATTTTCGTGGTTATGGGTAGTGAATTATGATAGGTGGTCAAGAAAGTTGCCTGTCTGCTTACCAATATGTAATTACCACCTACGCCGGCAAACAACCTAGACTGGGTGAGAACATGGAGTCAATGAACTTTAACTTAATTGCCATGCTGACGTGATTAGCTTTCTTCCCACTGCTGTTTTTCAAACTCTTGCGCAGTGCTCTGAGAGGAACAATTTTTGCCTTGCAACAGAAACCACAATCATTGCGAAAACCACAGACTCCACAGAAGACTGAGTGACTGTCCACCTACCTCACCACCTGTGGAGGAGGAGGGTGTGTGTGTGTGTGTGTGTGTGTGCGTGTGTGCGTGTGTGTGTGTGTGTGTGAGGGGGGGGTTCAAGGGGTCCCTGAGGGGTGTGGAAGTGTGTGATGCCATATGGCGACTGGAAGTATAATGAGCTCTTGCATCTGTTACCCTGCACCTTACGTGCCAGAAGAACAAAACTCATGTTTAATGAAGAATCAGACTCCCCTTTTATGGGGGCACAAAGTCAATCCCTGCAGCTGCTGAACTCTTTGTAGCAGGAAGGAAACAAACATGGAGGAGTCAGAGATGGAGCCCCGACCTAAAAGCTGCCTGACTACAGCAACCACCTGTTACGTGACTGAGTTTTAACACCAACCTCTTCTAGCTTCACACAGCACCCTGTTACCTCAGTTAAAACCAGTTACCTGACCGAGGTAAACCAGGCCCCACTAAAGAAGTATACCACCATAAACCCACAAGCAACAAGCTGTGCTTAAATCCTGCTTCCTGGTAAGTCACCAAACCCAATCCTGTTACCTGACAGTTAAACCAGCCTCCGCTTTCCTAAGTAAAGTCAGTAAAAACCTTTTAAAAAAAACCTCTTACCTGACTGACTAAAGAAGTATACCACCATTCCACTTAAGGAAGCTACAGGCTGTGCTTGAATCCTGCTTCACGTTAAAAGTGACCCGACTGATACCAAAAGCATCAGCAGAGGCAAGCCCATCTGGCTTTACTGGGTCATGGGGATGATAAAACCTGAAGCTGGACCCAGGTGAGTGCGGAGCACAAGTGTCTGCAGGAGTCTGTTTCATCTGGCAAAGGGCAGCATCACTCATCACGGTGGCACAGATGCCAGCGCCCCAGGGGACACGGGGATGTGCAGCTTGGCACATTTAGGGCATCATGTCGGGCCAATGAGGGCCAATGTAGGGCAATGCTGGGCAATGGAGCAGAAGGACTTGGCAACAAGCACACGTCTAATGTAGGAGAGTCAGATGAAAGCACAAAATGCAGAAAGTAAAGCTTCTTACAGATTTCTAAATATTGCCTGCCTTTTCCTAGACCTGCTGTAAAGTAAAAAATAAATGTCTACTTGTTCTGGACTTTTTCCAGTGTCCTTCCAGGAAGACACTCAAAAAGTGTTTGCGAACAGGTCAAGAAAAGTGCTGAAAAAAGCATGGCCAGTGGGTGGGCACCTCCTGAGCTCTTTCAGCCTTGTATGCGTACATCTCTCTTCGGAAAAGTCTATTTGTGCACCTCAAAACGGTGTGTGTGTGTGTGTGTATGTGTGTGTGTGTGTGTGTGTGTGTTACTTTTCATCTCCTCTTTAAGTGCCAATACTGCCCTTCCCATCTTTGGTTGAGTGTATGTGTGGATTAGCCTCCTTTGATCATTCTCTTTCCCCCCTTTGATTAAGTGTGTGTTGTTCTTCTTTTCCTCGTTAGTGGAGTGTTTGTGGATTATAATCCTTTTCTTTGTGTGCAAACTTCTTATCCTCTCTTTGACCGAGTGTGAATCTATGTGTAAAGGTGTGTGTGTGTGTGTGTGTGTGTGTGTGTGTGTGTGTGTGTGTGTCTGTCTGTCTGTCTGTGTGTTTGTGTGCGAGAGAGAGATAAAGAAAGAAAGAGAGAGAAAGAGAGAGAGAGAAATAGAGTGTGTGTGTGCATGTATATGTGTGTGTGTGTGTGTGTGTGTGTGTGTGTGTGTGTGTGTGTGTGTGTGTGTGTGTTTGTGTGTGCATGTCAGTACAAGCCACCAGATTCCAATCTAATCGATCCAAAGCGAGAAAGAAAGAGAGAAAAAAATGCCTCTTGAGAGCAGCTCAGTCTTTGACAGCAGACAGAGCAGACAGACACTCACTCTTTGACAAAACAGAATGGCCAGAAATGGACAGAATGACCTCTGGCCCCGACACCAGGCGAACCAACAATGGGGAAGGTGAAAGGCACTAAATCTTTCAACAGCCTCCACTGACCACCACCCAGCAGTCCCCTGCACATCCGCCGCTGCGCTTTACTTCCACACAAAAGGACGCTGCCCCCGCCAGCCATCTCCCCTCCGCTGTCACACTCTCAGAGAAGAAGGCACACACAGAATTGGTACTTTTAGGGGTACAAAGCTTGTCACACTGGCAGCACCCTCAAAGGCACAGAGTTGTACCTTTTCTAACCACTAGTTTTACAACTAGTTTGTACTTTCTCCAGAGCCGAAGAGGTACACATCAGGACAGTACCTTAAGGTTGAAATATTAGCCTTTGAGGCTAATACATTAATGTTGATCGTACAGATGTGTAACCCTACTGTCACATTAGTTCTGAGAGTGCGTGCTCCTCTGTGGCATACTCTGAGTCCTGCTCAGTTCTACACACCCACATGCATTTCCAGCTTGAACCTTCGGGGGGCGCTCTGGAGTGGGGGTGAGAGAAGGCTGGTGTGGTAACCTGTAACATGGCTACATACACAGTAGCACTAAGGGATTCGGCGGCAGCATGCAGTACTGGAAATAAGGGAGAGTGCAGCTGAGCTGCCAACACCTACAGCCAAAAACCAGTCAAAACCAGTTTCACTGCTAGCAAGAAAACATCTTGACAGTGGTCTCGTTATGTTGTCTAACACAACACGTTATCCTGGGTATCGACTGCTATAAAGTAATTCTCAGTTGCCGCTAAACTGTCTTAGTAATAGTCAACAGCAGTGTGCTGCAGAGAAATGTGTTTGTTGTACACAATGTCAAATATTTACAATGGTTTTCTACTTCATACCGGCATTAAAGTACTAGACTTTTCAAGGACTTGTTTTTCAAGGACAAATAAAGCTGAGGAGAGGTGAATACAGGCTTCGGATTCTTTCATAGCCAAGAAGCAGCTTAGACATACCCACATAGTCTTTGGTCAACACAGTAGTGAAGAAAAAAGTGTTTTGTAGAGGACACTTTCGAAACAAAAGATAGAATTAAACCTAATGTGGTGCAAACATATGTTTTATCTACTAAATTAGATTCTAAATTAATTAAATGATCTATTTTTAGAAAAGGACATGTGACAAGTCTTGTCACACGTGTTATGCTGGCATGGCACGATATCTATTGACGTTTAATGTTAGGCTGAAGTGCAGCCATACCCCGCTAGTGAACTATCCTTGTTTCATGGGTGCTGGATTGAAAGCAGCTGTTTTTTTATTACAAATAGTAAACACCAGCATGCTGCAGACAAATCTCCACACAATGTCATCTGTTCCTGATCGCTTCCTACTTCACACAGACATTAAAACATTAAAACATTTTTTTAAGGATGCATGAAGCCAAGAGGTAGTGATGTGAAGCTTTGCAGCAGCATCGGCAAAACTATGAATTCTTTGGAGATGTCATGTCCCTGAAACATTAAGAAAATACAGATCTGCAGAAAACTCTTAAAACACTTAAAAAGCAATTAGATTGTATAACATCTTGGAGACAAGGCCCCTCATTTATCAAATGAGCATATGACAGAAAGTGGGCATTGAAGTTGTGAAGTTGTATATCCGATAATGATATATAGTCATTAAATATAGTCGTCTACATTGGACAAAACTTCCTCTGCGTATTTACCCTCTGTTCTAAATGTGGCACATGTTTTGGCATATTTCATCATGCAGACAGGATTATGGTGACTAACCAACATCAATAAATAGTTTACTGAGCACAACATTGTGTGTAGTCCTACATTTTCAGGGACATTTGCAAAGGATATTGCGGGATTTTGTAATGATACATTTGTAGGCCTATATCAGCAATTGTTTTGGTTTGTCTATTGGTTTGGTCTGTCTGTCTGTCTGTCTGTCTGTCTGTCTGTCTGTCTGTCTGTCTGTCTGTCTATCTATCTATCTATCTATCTATCTATCTATCTATCTATCTATCTATCTATATATATATATAGAGAGAGAGAAGCCTGAGAAGATGGTCATGTCACTGATGTTGTGTTGTCATGGCACCAATGGTATCAAATGTTAAGGTTTGAGGTGCGGCCATGTCCAGTGCCAGCATTGGTCTTGGAAATACTTTACTGGGTCTGCCAGAAAAATGAACCATTACTAAACATTGCCCAGGGGCAAGGCAGAAAAACAAACAAAACTAATGATGAAACTTGGGCCAGTCATTTATTCATACACACACACACACACACACACACACACACACACACACACACACACACACACACACACACACACACACACACACACACACACACACACAGAGGCAGGTAATCAAACACAAAAACGGTGAGTAGAGCGACCTGTCATTTAAAGGCAACAACAGGATGCAGGGCAGTTTAGCATTTCTGTCATGCTGCAAACAAATGTGTGGGTTGACTTTGCGCTCGCGTTTGAAAGGAGCGCTTGAGCCAGGGGATCAGTCAGAGCCACAC
>CM059285.1:17141765-17146765 GCA_030347295.1 Setipinna tenuifilis
GTGCTTTTCATTCAGAAAACAGCCGGTTTTTTTTTCACTGTCTTTTTTATCATTCATTTTCTCTGTGATGTTCAGTATTGTTTGTGGTAGTTCTCCACCGAGGTTGCCGGTTCTCTATGAGTTAATTTGCTGTAATTCTCATATATGACTGTCAGATACAAGCATCAGTGCTTTCTCTTACAAAAAACAAAGAGAGAGAGAGAGAGAGAGAGCGAAAGAGAGAGAGAGAGAGAGAGAGAGAGAGAGAAAGAGAGAGAGAGAGAGAGAGAGAGAGAGAGAGAGAGAGAGAGAGAGTGTGTGTGTGTGTGTGTGTGCGTGTGTGAGAGCATATGGCTACATTAGGCAGGGCTTAATCAAATCAGATTGTAAATGTATACATGGTGGGCTTTATGGTGCATACTTTGCATTAGAAGTCTTTCTCCAAACCCAGACAATTAGTCTGGATATAGCGTAATAGAAAAAGTAAAAGTAGCAGAATAGGTAAAACCACAATACAACAAGAATAATATAACCATGCTATGTCTGGAAGATTATACAGTTCAGTCAAAGGGTGACCACAGTCCCAGGCTCACTTGGGAGACTGACTACAGAAAACAGGCAACAGGTCATTAGTAAGATGGCCTATTGCATGACACTGGGGCTCATCTCCTCCGCAGCCATCTAAACAGGCATAAAGCTTGAGGAGATGAATTGATGATGGGCAATCAGTAATCGTCTAATCAATTGTTTAATCAGGGCTGTTTTCAGTGGCGTGCCCCTGCTGTTATGGGTAGAGCAGAGGACTGAGGCGAGGGGGGAGGCCTAGAACAAGAGGACGGAAAAATTACACACAACGATGCAATCAAAGGACAGAGGGAACCCAGATGTGATAAAAGTCCATAAGGGACACACACACACATACGCACACATACGCACACATATGTGCACACACACACACACACAAACACAAAAACGAACAGACACACACACGCACCCACACACACACACACACACACACACACACACACACACACACACACACACGTCTAATCAACTTCTCAAGTCCCAAAGTTTTCTTTTTGTCTATTGGACTGCTGAAATGCATGACTAAGTTAAAGCACTTGTGATAATGTGAGAGGGTGGTGCTCAAGATTAGTCATCTTGTCATAATTATTATCATCCAACATACTACCTCTTTAGAACTGAGTCATGGGATTAAAGGTTGTTTTTTGTTCTTTATTTCTGCAAAGTAGTGCAAATGCCCCTGGTTAGAGCTCCGATTAAGACACCCTTGTTACATTGTAGTTAGACAATTTACTACGATGTAATACACATGCTATTACAATGTATAGATGCTATGTATGACCTAACCAAAATAATACTGCATGAGGTTTAAACTGTAGTGAACCATCCAGTGTAACCATGTGTTTGTAATGGTATGACAATATACGTTATGACCAGATCTTCACTCTAAATTCTCTGCAATACTGTTACACGGAGAATGCTAACTCTGTTTAATGCAGCAACACCTTGCTAGCACTGACACTGCTCTCTGACAGGTTGCATGACTGCATGGTGGTAACATATAGCAGGCAGTATTTCTGCACCGTGCTTGTGTGTATTGTCCCTGAAACACTCAATGTTATTTTTTGTTGACATGTAACGACATATCAGAATCAGAATCAGTTTTCTGATTGATTCTGGTTCTGATATATTGTTACTTTTCTACGCACTACACTATTAGAACTATTAATACTATAATTGTGACTGGAGGTGGAGTTGCATGTATGCCTATAGGCTATAAAATGCAATGGGAATAATGATAGTGAAATGATACAAATGTTATTTTCCCTCATGACATGTTATGCTAAAGGGCATATGCCAGTCTCTTTAGTCTTTTCTCCATGGCTCTGACTGAACTCGGCTGTCCGTACGCCCACAGCTTCTTGACCTGCAGGCTAACGAGGGAATAACATGACCTTTCCACAAAGACAGAGGCCATTTAGACACTCTTCTGAGGGTAAAAAAAAACAGGCAGACTTTTTGAAACCTCCTCTGTGCCAGCCTCCTTCCTCTGGAGCCTGTCTGGGTCTGTCTGTGGTTTGATGTGAACGAGCCCCATTACTGAAAGCAAACTTTAACTGCCCTATCAAAATTCTGCTCAGCAAACTCAGGTGAGCTGCAAAAGGGCTTAGTTTGATGCCAAAAGTCTGTTCGTATTTGTTGAATAATGAAGAACAATGGGTTTGTATGAACTTAAAAACATTCCTGTGCAAATTTAAAACGGCATATTGTGTGTGTGTGTGTGTGTGTGTGTGTGTGTGTGTGTGTGTGTGTGTGTGTGCAACTCATACTGTGTGTGTGTGTGTGTGTGTGTGTGTGTGTGTGTGTGTGTGTGTAGCTGAATGTGTTCAAAATAAACTCACAGCACACAAAAAAGAACATTAAGGAACTCAACATTAAGGAACATTTGTCTTAGTTTACCATCTTGAACACACCCAAGACCTGGCCCAGACAAGGCCCTGCAGTTGCGACGGTGGAGAGTGATGCCCCTCAGAGGCCGTCTTAATGACACGCTCCCCTCTCCAGTGAAGATCAGCGTTCACACAGGCCTGATAAATATTCATGTGGATGCGTTATCATCGACCCAAAGCTTTAAATGTTATTATACAAGCCATGATATGTGACCCAAGTGGTTATTTATAACTGCAGATTATGAATATGCATGGGTAAGCAGGCATTTTAAGAGCTGTGTGTGTGATTGATTATGAATTATATGGCTATCAACAGAGATGCTCAGTCATCTAGCTGCTGTGGCTGATGCTGTTAGAGGATACATTATTAATTTACTTCCCTGTGCGCTCAAGATGATCTCTGGACTGATGGAAAATATTGCACATGAAAAAAGAAAATGAAACCATTACAGGCCCTCAAGGTCACATAGTCCATAATGAGCAATATAACAAGAGAAGTGTGAAGGTCATTTAGAATGTGGAGCGCAGTATGGCAAAGGCTCTCGGAAAATGGGCGATTTTTGATATTCTCATACATTAAAGAAAGTCTAACATCACTCTTTCTTCCAATCAGACATTTGTTCTATCAAACATTCAAGACTGGCTTGGGAAAACTCCATTTATAATTCAACACATTTTTAAACCTCTGCGCTATTCAGAGAATTCTCCCTTGTGAATATCTTGCAGGTGAAAGTCAATGTCAGTGAGAATGAAAATTGATCAAAGCCTCACAATCCTGTTATACAATTAAATGGCATTTCTATTTCAGAGTTAGTGACCCACAGAAATGACGTTACAATGTTTGACCTTCTCATATTAACTTGGTATCCTGTTTTCGTCTAAAACATATCAGTAATGGTGTGTTTGGTGAAATTATATTCGGTTATACTTTCTATGACGCTTGCATTCATAAGACTATAAACATATTTATGAAGGGTTTCAATGCCTTCATGAAGCTTAATAATGGTTAAAATTTGTTTTCATAACTATTTATACATACTCATGACTGCACTCGTAGGCAAGGGAAGCTTTATAACCCAAGAATGCAATGTGTCACCTGAAGTTGGAAAAAGGCTTATGACATAGCATTATAATGACTTAGGAGTACAGTCATGAGTATGTATAAATAGCCATGAATACTTCACATACTTCATGAATGCACTGTAAGCCTTTATGAATGCATTTATAATGTCTCTGTATATAAGCTTTATAGAAAGTGCTACCTTATATTTTAGTCAGTCAGAAAGACAGTCACACCTGCCAGTAAGCTACTCGGGCGTGCTCTATCAAGTATGGAGAGCATTTCCAAAGACAGACTGGTGAAAAAGGAAAATAACATCATCTGTGACTACACACACCCACTGACCTCCTCATTAAAACTCCTGCCATCCAGACATTGTTTCTGTCCAACCTTTTGATCAAAACAGACCCACATTTTCTTTTATCTCACAAGCAATTAAAGCACTAAATGAGTGAAAGTACACGCCACCCACTTGTAGTTGTAAATGTCAAAACTGCTATTTCCATTTGCCAGTATCTTGGGCAACTGAAAATGTACTCCCACCTCTGTAAGCACAGTATGCTCTGAAACATTTGTTTCATAGAGGTTGCTATAATTTAACAAAAATGGCTTTTTTCCTTATAACTACAGAATGGACATTCATTCCATGAGGCCACTGCAATTTCCTTTGTGCTGAACTTCACAGCACACTGTGGCAGTCATACCATGGACTGCTCTGCGGTACGTCTAACAGCAAATGGTTTTGCCCCATGCTATATCACTGACACATTGTCATTTTATATTCCTGCACGAGTCCTTAGATCTGCTGAAGCTGGCCTCCTGAGGATTTCAGAAGCTCCACAGGCAGCCTTTTTGATATTATGCCCCAAAGAGATGGAACTCCCTACCATAACACACCAGAGAAGCTCAGTCCATTGATGCCGCCCCCCGCCCCCCCAACAGACTGATTGACAACAGTCACACCTAACTGTTCTATTCACAGACCTCCTAGTCAATCACAGACTTTCCTGTCTCCCACCAGCCCTGTCAGAATTTTATATATTATACTCCCACCTGGTTAAGCACTAATGCCCTAAAAGCAATTTTTATATATAATACGTATGTCACGCTTTTAGCAGGCTAATTTGTTGTGCTAAAAGGTAGTAAAGAATTAGTGACCGAGCTAACTGCTAGTTAAATATTAGCAGTCGGGTTAACTGCTAGCAGACATAACAGTGTGTCAGCCTAATAATCCGGATGGTTCCAAGTCGGCTGGCAGGAGTGGCAGTCCACAGGGAGGGGAGAATGCTCCATTCTTACCTCTTTCTCTCCACAGATATTGCTGATGATGGAGTTGGAAGCCGGGCTGGCCGAGGGACCTAGTACTGCAACCACCCCTTTGGATAGGATCTGGCACACTGTGAGGAGAGAGAGAGAGAGAGGAGAGAGAGAGAGAGAGAGAGACAGAGAGAGAGACAGAGAGAGAGAGACAGAGAGAGAGACAACTC